>BMAW01003411.1:316380-382716 GCA_019974015.1 Nephila pilipes
CATTACTCCTGAAAACAACTTTTATAGGGATAATATGGAACTTTGATAATGGTATTTTCACATGTTGCATATAATTTGATGAGCATTGTACTTATACTGTAGAGAAGTTTTGAAACCATTAGTTTCTAACTGCCAACAACATTGCTTCCATAGCTACTATTACAGAATTTTCGGAAGCTGAAAATTACTTTGGACAATAACACTTAAATCAGCAAATTAATTACTAAAAAGGCTTAAAATATTTTTGTATTAAAAGACTTTATCTTGTCTGAGTTACAGATTTTTGTAGGTGACTCTAATAAGGCAAATGGCACGTGCGTCTTTATGAGAACAATAGTTGATTATAAAATAAATGTAAAACTCGCAATCGCTAATTCTAGAGTGGTACCTTCTCAATCTACTTAGCATTCCTTTTTTATAGCTTATGGCTTGTAATATGGGATTACGGCTGATGTATTCTTTATTGAAAGCCATTTGATTTCCAGATTTTAAAGTAATATTTTGATCATATTCTTCAGCAGCCCTTTAGGGAATAAAAAGGCAGAAAAAATCGTCCATTTTTGTGAATAACAGAAGCAAATAGATTCGACATGTGACCAAAACTCAAACATGGGAATATATTCTTGTTAATACCCGGAGATTGTAGATAAATCATAACGCGATTGTGTGGGTGTTCTCCTGAGAAAATCCTTGGTTCCAATTGATGGGAAATTAGCTGATATTGAAATTTCTGAAAAATTATGTAGTTGAGGGAAATCCTGAAATTTTTGGCCCGCAAGGAAAATTGAAAGCCGTCTAGAGAAATAGACACCGAAAGGAAATTTGAATAATGATTTGGCAAAAGGCGCTCGACTTGGACAGCTGAATAATATATAAAGTTATGACAAAACTATTAAAAAGTGTTGACTTGGGAATTGAGATTCAAAAATAGTTGGCGAAATTATTCTAAATTTACTGATCTTGAACTTTGTTTGGAAGAAATTGAAAATTCTGAAATTTTCTGAGGTACTTTTTTCCTATTACCTATATAATGTCTAGGAAATGACACTTCACTAGATTATTGACTGATTATGTACATTGAAAAATATACCATGCTGAAATTCAAATATTGGAAACCAATGTCAGAAAAAAGGTTTTGGATTATTGGAGTAAAAAAAAAAATGTTAAAAATATTTTGTTTAACTTTATAAAATGGAACTGATTTATAGGTAAATTTGTATCGAGCAAACTAGTCCCTTTCCCTGTATACAAGTGGTGGATTAAATATGTTTGGAAATTGTGGATATTGATACGGGACCTTTATTTCCAAAGATAAGGGGATAAAGTTTGAATATGGTTATTTACTTATGCATGTCTTCACGAAGTTTGTCTTAAAAAATAAGTTGTATATCTGCTGATAGTTTCTTGTTTTGAACCGCTGGACCTTGTTGAACATATCCTGTTTTTGGAATGAATTTCATCCCCTAAAGAATTTTTTTAGATTAAAATTACTCACGGAAATTCAAGAAATGAGATATATTAGAAGTTTTTCCCATTTTCCACAGCTTGATGGGGAGTTTGGTGGAAATACTTATCTGCATTATGAAATGCTTGTTAAGATAGACATTAGGAGAATATGCATTGTTTTATGAAGAACTGATGCTTTGATTTGTGATTACGCGTCTACTTTAATTTACAGATAATTGGAATACATCTCAAACGATCCATTAAAATAAATACTTTATACATATGAAATTATCTTAGAATTATCTTAGAATCCAATATATTCGATTTTGATAAAGTATATTCTTCAAAATTAACGAAATGCATTGAATATAGAAGCTAACTTTTTAATGACTAAAGACAATGGCTTAACAAAAAATATCACTGTAAGTTCATTCAAATATGTGATGAAACCCATCGCATGAACCTAAAATGGAATAAGTGGAAAAGTGTTGATCGAGGATGATAATAAAACGTATATAATGGCCATTAGAAAATATTATTATAAAATACCTGGAAGAGATGGTAATGTTAATAACTTTAAACTTAAAACGTCACATAGAACAGTTTTGCGTTCAGCTCAATGAATCTGTCTTTTGGGGATACGAGAAAGTGAGGTGCATGGAGTTAAGAAAGATGTGGATAGGAGGAAAATTATTTTAAGATAATTTGCAAATATTTTTGCTTTAATCCGTTCAAAACAGGCGTAAGGGGCAAACACCTTTTCGCCACGCCAGCGTGGTCTGAAAGTGTACGCAGGCACAGGACTGGGCGATACTCTTCATTAATCCTAATTTCATATAAAATTTCATGTAAAAAAAAACCCTGTTATTAAATACGCTGAATGTTACGGATTATTATCATTGACAGCATTTAAATATGCGGTACTAAAACTTTTGTGATATTTAAAATATAATTGCGAATTTGAAAGAAATTATATTCATTTTGATAAAATATATATATATATATAGCTACGAAAATAACAACATAAATAAGACTTTTTTTTAATGTACGAATATTTAAAATACAGTTAACATATTTGGAACTGAATACAAAAATATAAAATAAAAGAGATAAAACTACTAAATAATACTTAAGACATTCAAAGCTTATGATACATTTCGAAACACTGCTCAGGACTAAGTGTGACATTGAAATTTTGTATTAATAATACATCAATATGTGTTTTATTTTCTTTTAGAGAACCTTTTTTGCATAAAACACATTGTATCCTTGATTTTTCACTTAGATATTTCAAACTTTTTGCTATGTTTGCAAAGATAAAACTGATCCAAAAATATACAAAATACCATTTTGCGCACGATAGGTGTACTCCTACCCCTATCCAATAAGCATGTCATCATTTCCCTCACTGCATCAAAATATAAAGAAAAACACAGTGCGCAGTAATCACAACGATGCGAAATCTGACCAAAAAGAAGCGAACAAAAGCAATGCTTAAATTTTCAGATTCCCTGGATTCAACAGCAAAAAAAAAAAAAAAAAAAAATGGAATTGGAGGTCAACATTCTGCGAAACGATATTTAAAATTATAAAGAACGTCAATCACCATACAATAGGCGTTAAAAATTCAAAAAAATTGTTCAAATTTGAAATCACATGTGTGCGATCATGTGCCCGATGGCTCGGAAACACCGTCATATATACGATACCGTAAGTGCATATTATAATAGATTTGTCTATTTACAATATTTACAAATATGAGATTCTTCCCAACTCTGTTCAATATCATCTGACCCCTGATAAATACATTTTTAGAAAATTTTAATAATATTCCTAACAGTAATAAAACTTATTAATTTATTTTTATCCAAATAATGTTTATTGTATACTTAGTTTGGGGGATTCAAATAGGAGAATATTTAAAAGTACTATCAAATAAAACAAAAATGGCTTGAAGATGGTGTGAATTTGTTCATTATCACATTAGAAATTATTACTGTTATGGACAAAAAATCTCAAACTTTTGACCATACACAAATGACGAAAGTCATATGGAAATAATATAATCTGATTGTGTTAATTACTAAAAGACCATGCAAAAATATATTGTGGTGTTCTTAAGTTTTAAAGATCACAAGCCTTCATTATTACAAAAAAATCTTTTTTTATTTAATATAATTATGTCTCGTACACAACTTTAGACTACAATTATATTTTCTCAGAAGCATATAGATTGCTTGAGTTGCAGCGACCTGAAACAATAGGGAAGTTAATTTATAATGTTTTGCACTCTAAAGATTATAGATTAACTTTTCCTTTTGGGTTTATTTATTAAACGTTCATCATGTTTAATTATACGTGTACCTTCCATGCTTGTATGATGGTGACAAGTAGACGCCAAATAATGCGAAGAGCTCAACAAGGAAGGAATACAATTTTGATTTGACAGCCATTAGTTACCAAATCAAAATTAATCTATGAACCTATAGCTATTTCCTTAAGGTGCCATTTATTGAATCGTAGCACACCCTAGTAACATCAACTTGCTTTAGCGACGCCATTTGTTCTTTATCAACGTACTTTTTAAGCTATCTTATGTCGATTAATACGATTAAAAAATAAATATCTACTGAAAAAAGTGCAAAACATAATTTTTCAATGTATGAAAATTAAACTTTACGTGATATGATCTGCTATTTATCACGATACTTATAATGATGTATAATAAATGTTGTGCAGTAAAATACAATTAAAATAGGTTGTTAATCATTAATACATAATACCCTTAATATACACTATGTCAAAAAATCTCACCCTAAAGGAATATTCATATTAAAATATTTAATAGTAAGTTAGAACTTACCATAACAAGAAATTATTAGAAACTGTGAGCATGGATGTGACTAAAGACAATCATCAAAATACAAAATAACTACATTCCTTAAAAGTATGTTAGACTGATGTTCTTTTTAACGCCTTTTGCAACACATCAGTACATGGCCTTTAATGGAGTCTCGAAGCAACTCATCATCTGCAATATGAACGGTATAGGGATCTTTGTCATATGGAACTTATGCAAAGTTTGTTGAAACGGAAGCGTCCCAACAGATCATCCTATATCAACCCTTAAGTATTATATGGGTGACAATTCAGACGATTCTACTTACCAGGGCATAGCTTCTATGGCTGTGAGACAAGCTTACGAGATAGCAGCTGTATCACACGAAATTTGTCTAATAGAAATAGAGGGCTGGGATGTTCGTTCACAAAAGAAATGGCCAACAGTCGATGGATTTCTCAATCGTCCATTTAGACCATCAAAATCTAAAGGGCATCTATCATTGTAGAAATTGCACCTATGTTTCTTACAGGGCGATAATGAAATGTTATGCCTGTTTGCAAAATTTCAGAAATTGTGGCATCCTAGGAGCTTCGCGTTTGCAAAAAATTCTTCGATCATCCCCACTTGTAGCCCATGTATATTTCCCCATCTTGATCAATAACTTTCTATCCCGATTCCACGAACTGCTTGAAGCTGTAGCATCTGTACAAATGTTATGACTCACAATATAACGTAATGACCATCCACCTTTTTGAAGTCCTACAAAATGACTCTTTGCAATGTAGTCTAATTGTTCAACTAACTGACACATTCTTGTCAAAGGAATTCTGAAATTGAAAGTGATAATTTAGCCCAAATTTAAGTTAAAATGACTATTGCACTCTTTTGCAGACCCTTTAAAAGGCAGTATGCCAAATGTTTGTCGGCACCGATTGGCACATTATAATTTGAAAATATAGTTTAAAATTATAGTTTGTTGGCATATTATAATTTGAAGATCAAACAAACACGAAACAGTTTCTTAATTTACATTTACGTACAATGCGTTTTTTTTCGAACATCATTATTATTACTTTTTTCATATTTTTCTCTATTTTGTGATGATTTGTTTATATTAATATTATCTCATTTCCGATGCATGATTTGGTAATTGAACATTCAAAAATCTAAAATCTAAAATTAATTTTATTAGCAATAAATACCAATAAACATTATAAGAATCATCTTATTTTCAGGAATAGCCAAGATAAGAAGTTAGTTACTATAGAAGTTGGTGGGCGTGGGCGTTTCTATTCCAGATGCATGAATCAAATCTACGTTATAAGCTGTGAGACTCAAAATCCTCACGTGGACTGGGAAGTTTGGAGAATCGGTTACTCACTTAAATTTCATACTCTTTTCTTAACCGTGGTTCAAATTATGAGGTTTGTCACTTATAGCTCATAGTGTCTAACTGTGTCTTTAATGAAAAATGAGTATAATCTTTTGAAAAATTAACTTACTTTACAAAATAAAATTACCAGAAAAACATTTATAACATTTATAAAACATTTATGTCTTTGATAGAGTAGAAATAAATAAATTATTAGAAGTATAAATTTGAATTAAATACAGAAATAAGCACAATATAAAATTATTTCTATATAATTTACAAATGTTATTAACTTTGCAAGATTTGAAAATTACTAGCGGTTAATTAAGGAACTCTTAGTTTCCAATTTAATTTTTTTTTAAATATGATATTTATTTTATCCAGAGAACATTATGGAGCTCCGACTTTTACCAAAGTGTTTAGTGCCACTAATTACAGAGTAGAGTAAAGAATGAAAGAAATGTGCACGCATGCGAAATTATGAAATACGATGCAATTTGGAAGGCATAATGTGCAATTGAGTTTCCTAACGAACTAATTACGTAGAGCAGAGGAATATTCCTCTGTAAAAATAATCTAAGCTTTGAATATGCAAATTCGAATATATATACCATTTTTAAAAAAGCTATAATATATCGAAGAACGCCCCTTAATTGTTTCTGAGAAGTCAAACATATCGAGAAATGTTAGAGGAGTTAATGAATTTTGCCTAAAAATGTAGGTTGTTTATTATTCAGAACGATTATAATCTTCTAGAAGGCCTGTTTTTTTCTGAAACTACGATGTCCATAAAAAATGATAAGAGTACAGAACAAGATGACTTTAACCAAAATTTCTGCATAAATATAGTTATTATTCAACATAATCACTGTGAAGATTCATGCATTTGTCTTATCGGGGGCCGAGCTTTCTGATCTCATCTTCGAAGAATATTGCCACCAATGATGCTAAATGGACCTTCACTTTGCTTTGAAACACCACATAGGTTTAGAAGTTTAGCCTCCAAACCATTTCTTCAATTCAAGAAACTTATTAGAATACCTCAACACAAAGTCAGTCAAGGCTACTTGCCGGATCGTCAATGATACCCCATTAATAGGCTGCATAAGTCATTGGGGTTACAGAAACACTGTGAGGATGATCATTTTCATGAATGAGGATAACTCCAGAAATAAGCTTTCTTCTTCCTTTGTTTTGAATAACTGTTCGCATTCGTCATAAAGTCTGACAATAAACTGCTGATCATAATCCCATCTTCCGTAAACTGAACAAGCAAGACAACTTTTATTGGTCCCAAAAACCCGTAGTCGTAACCTGCCAGCTGTTGAAGGTTTGTTTGAACGACTTGCCTCCTTTTCCCGTTTCATCGTGGAAGTCTTCAAGTTATCTACGCAATTCAAACACAACAGTATCAATCATAAATTGTTCCAATATTTTACTTAATTCTACAAATAACTAGACATCATAATGATAAAATTAGTTCTACAATTAATTTATTCATATTAATCAAGTTAAATAACTAACGTCATAATATTGTTCCTTTGAACCAATAAAAACTATACCAATTTATGTTCAGCTCTAATGATATTAATAAAAGTAAATAATGATGCTTCATTAAATTTGAAAATTATATTTTGAGCATAATAATTAATAATATCATAATTATCAACCGATTGTATAATTTCTTCACTCGAGTGATCTTCATATTTAGAAATTACTTCTTCACTATTTGGTACTTTCAAGATCTTACGTATTCTCGAATCATTTGAACATGTTTATTTCATAATTTCTTAAATATGCTCAGATGCTATCCACTTTACTTGAGAGTTGCCTTAATCTGCGATATTAGTGGAACCAGTTGGAAATATATTTCGACCATGCGCATGACCACAATGATTATTATTCAACTCGTGAACTGCATTGTCAATTCCACTGATTGTCAAAGAATGTAATATATACTTACTGACATAAGCATTTACTCATCAAGAAAGAGTTGTCAGAATAAAATGAAATTTTATATACTTCAGTACAACGTTAATGAAAGTGAGTGATTACAAAATCAAAGCAAAATGATCATTTATTATAGGAAAAATTACAATTGAATGGATGTTTCAATACCTTGCTTCCCCACCATAAGCATGAGCGCATGATGTGATACGGCCAGACATTGAGACATACAAGTTCCGTATGATGTTGAGCGTATCTTCTATCACAGTAGCTGTAAGCGTTTCTTTAATTCGATCAAACTCGTTGGCTGACTAACTTGCCTTTCTAAATTATCTTACATATACTCGACCTGTGACAGATCTGTTTGAATGATCAGGCCATGGAAGGGCGGAAATATAGCGGAGGTAGTACTGTGAAACACTTGCTGTGCGAGAGCGAGTATTGTCCTGTTTTAAAATTAATCCTTGGAGCCCTTCCATCACTGACATCGCTTGCTACTTAACAATATCACGAACGTACCTCTGGGTTGTCATGGTACCGTGGATCAATATTAGAGGTAATCGTGTGTCGTATTTGTTTTGGCTCCCTATTCCATCACTCTAGTTGTGCGAGAGGTAAGTCGCTGTATAGCGAAGGCAGGATTGAGCCGTTCATCATGGGGCCTCGACATATGTACAAAATTGTCATCACTGACCAAATTGAAACTGGATTCATCAGTAAAATCAATCCGATATTTTTTTGTTGTAGTCCAATCTCTTAAAGCGCGACTCACTCCAAATGGAGGAGATGCCAACAGCAGTACAGGTATTGGGCACCGTAATAACAACTGCTCTTCTGTAAGGAGCCTTGTGATAGTACGGACTGACACAAAGATCCACAGAGAACTTACTGATTGTGTATGGATAATCTAAAGTGTGACAGCTGGTGCTAGGTGCTCGTGTCTTATGATGTGACGGTCTCCTTGATTATTGGTCTATCGAGGACGTCCTGAGCCTAGTCTTCATTATACAAACATCTTTCCTGTCCACTGGTCTCATTACATCATCACAGTAAAGTCAAAAGGACTAGGTGAAACCTAGGTGGTGAACTACTCGTCGCACTGACCATCCGGATACCATCATCTCCGTGATTCTTCTCCTCTCGAACTCTGACAGCTGCTCATATTATCTACGATGGTGGAGTAATGACATCTCTTGTTAAAATTGCACTGCGATAACAATTGCGTTCTTCTACAAGAGATTAACCATTTCGCTACTGGAGGGAGAAAAAAGAAGTGCTTCTCTGGACCCGTGGCTTCTTACCGCAGATTGTTACGTTGTGCCCAGACGATTTTAGATATTAAGTTTAATTCGTGGAAAAAATTTATCTAAAATCGGCTACTTATTAAAATATTTTGGTATTTACATATATTATTTAAAATGCATAAAACTTAATATATACAAAAGAAGACAAAAAAAGATGTAATCGAAAATTGAATGTTTTATACATACAATTACATAAAAAATCATACTTTTAAGAAAATACAAAATATATTTACATATGTTGCATAAATTTCATGGTTTAATGATGTAGCATTATATGGAATATATAGATATAAAAAATAAATCTTATTTTGCTGTATGATATATTTATAAAAAAATTCAATGCATAGTACAACGTCACATGTCTTACACACGTATTTTGACTCTTCTCGTAAGATTTTGAGCAAAGTGCATATCTTAATCCTTTTTTTTTTACTTTAATGTCGATGTACAGATTTGGATTATTTTCGCCAACATTAGTGAGAGATTCATTTATTATTTCGAAATTCTCATTATCAGATAAATGATTTCTTTTCGTCATGGCTGTTTCTTAAAATAGAAACCGACCCAATGAAACGAACAGCTGAGAACATCTGCTACCAAAAGCCCTAACTCCCATAAAGGGTCATCAAACTTCTAAGAAGCAAGCAATAAAGAAAAAAGCAAACCGAAAGCAAATACAACCTTTAAATCATGTCATTACATTTAAAGAGCGGCGTCGCAGCACGTGCTTTTTACAATTACTCACCCCCTCCTCCTGGTAGCCAGAAGTGAAATCTAAGCCCATATCACCAAGGTCAACACTCCAAATAATCTATCGATATAGATTGCGTGGTATTGTAACGCCTTATATTAACATTAAAAATTAAATAAAACGTTCTCATCGAGCGTATCTCTATTGATACGCTGGGGCGTAGAAGACACTCACGGAGTGTATCGCCCGTGATACGGTGGACACAGGAGAGCCAACACAAGCGTATCGCCTGCGATACGCTGGGTGCGCACGGGTTAAATATACTCAAACAAGCTCTGCTTACCTATTTTATAGTCCAAGGAGAACGAAGCTGAACGCCCTTTGGTAGCATCATGTAATGCGCAATCACGCTGCATTTATAATCATTTTCATACCAGCCATACACGAAACTTCATCCGAAGTTTTGTAAAATTCCCATTGTTACTGCTTGGTCCGCAATGTTTATGGCAATAAATATATTTTAACTTTGATTTAACTCAAAGTGTTCCTTCTTTTTAATGGGTTTTTCTGAACTCAGATTTTGTCTAGGTCAAAATTTTAAAAGTGTTTTCTCACACATTAAAGTGCGCAATTGATCTGAAAGTTTTTATACACGATTGTTTTGGATGACAATACGATAATTCAATTATAATTAATAAAAAGTAGCTGATTAAAACTAACTATTTAAAGAATTATATTTTTCGCGAAGTTTCTCACTAAGTGATGCTAAATGATCACTCAAATGATTGCTAAATTCAATACTTAATTGGCTAAAAGTTCTTACACTTATTTATTTTAGATTACAAATTAAATAAACGTCAAATAATAAAATAAATTCAATCTGACTAAACGTTCCCTTTTCCTCTTACAATTTTAGGTATTAAAAATTATGTTACTCAAAGTGTGAATTTTGAAAGAAAACCTATCTTCAAAAAACTTGTTTTTTACCGGTGTTATTTTACCTTGAATTATTATAATATTATGTTGAATTATTTAAATAATTAATAATTTGATGAAAAAAGATTGAAGTTGTTTCAGGTCGTTTAGACTTTATAGTTACATTTATACCTATAATTTTCACATGCATGTCTTTAAACATATAAAATGCTTTTCAAAGGAATATTTTTTGCTCCTCATAAAAATTCCGTCATAAGTTTTAAGTGAATATTTCAATTCTCTCTATCATCATTTTACTATAACATCACTTTTATGGGAGATAAAGACCTGAACGCGGAATCATGTACGTAATTTCTCCACCACGCTTAGAATTATATTTGTAATTCTCACCATCGTAATTTACAGTCTGCCCCCAATTGTATTGAGAATTATCTATCATAATCTATAATTAGAGAGAGCTCTATGTTTAGCTTTATTTGCATTTGTCATACTACAGAAATTTATGCAAATGAATGATTGACCATTTCTCTTTCTGACTCCATTGGTGCTTTATGACCAAAGAGGAAAGGTATCTGATCAAAGAGCATCTTAATAATAGAACCCAGAAAGAGCGAGAGACACTAAGATTGGTAAAATTGGGAATATGGATTGCTTAAAGATATCACTGATGTTTATATGGATTTTCAAAACTCAGACGCATGATTACATGTCTGCTTGGATACAATTGCATACTTGCTGCTGATAACCTTCGTTGCTCAATTTTGTTGAGAATGTTTAATTTTTCCTTTGAATTGAGTATATTGAATATAATACATTCTAACTAATATATAGAATATGATAGATGAGTTAGGTATAAAACTGATTCTTTGTAATACTGATTGAAAAAAAATCAAACACAAAATCTTTATTTTCAAATTCCTTTTATAAAATGGCATTGCATTTAGAAAGTTTTACGTAACTATACTATGAAATATGTAGTTTAAAAATTGATCAATTTAACAGCTTGTTTTTCATTTTAATTTTTTAAAATCTAAGAAATAACAAATTGTTAAATCATTTTGACAGAAAAAGTGAAGAAATTAAGATCAACTTAATAGGAAAATAAGTATTTAATATTAAAATTTTTCTAACACACGCTGCTATCCTTTATTTTAATCTGGAAATTTAGAAACGAATAGAAATCAGTAAAATTGTAATTATTATATGTCTCAGTATCTTTAAAGTAGAAACATTTTGAGCTTAAACTAACGTCAATTCAGAAGATAAATTTGTTTTATGCTCTCTTACTGAATGAGAAATTTTTTTAAAAAAAATAATTGAAGCTAAATGTTAACATTCCACTATATATATATCAGATTAGCAAACTTAATTTTAAAAATTATCAGATATTACGGATCAGATCGAAAAGAGAAAAAAAACATATAATATTCTGTATACTTAATCATTTTTAGAGAGAATTTACAAAGGGTGATATTAATAAGTGGTAATAAACAAAGATTCCAGAAACGTTTCACCCAATAATTCTATCATTTTCTTTTTTTATTTTTAAAGTGAAGTTTTGAATGCAGAATGTAGGATATTACGCATCTATTCTCATTTAAAAACTTAAAGGTTTTCTTTAGAAGGTGGCGGATTCTTAGCAATCAATATTTATCATTAAAGGGATAAAATAGGCCATAGTATTATATTTATATTTATGTCAGACATAGTTATTAAGACATTAAAACACAAAAAATTATATCATAATTACATAACTAAAATTTATGTATTAGTTATATAATCTTCTTTCTCCAAAATTCTTGCAAATGGTAAAGGAAGAACTATTCAACATTTCTCTAAGTCCAAATAAATTTAAAATGTCTTATCAGTCTACCATTAAATTCTTTATATTATTTGTTAAATATTTTTAAATGTTTCATTATATTTCTAATTAATTAATTGGAGAAATTCCATCCCCTAGTTTTATATTTCTTCTTATATATCAGAAGAAAAATTTAATGAGGAAGTAAGTTACTTTTAAATTAATTTAGTATCATTTTATATAAATACATAATCACTGAATAAATATGTTAAGGAAAAAAAACTTTCATTCAACAATTTATTATTTTATATTACGAAACACTCTTCATATTGATCAGTTTAAATGAAGCATTAACAAATGAAACATTCACTTTAATTTAATTTCGTTACCATATATGTTGTAAATTGTAAGTTACTTTCATATATAAAATTTAATTTGTATTTACGTATTATTTTATAACGGCTGAATGAGCTGATACATAATTGCCATATTAAAAGTAGTGCTAGCTTATCTGCTCTAAGTATAAATAAATTTTTCTAATGCGGAAATTATTGTATCTAAAAATTTTTCAAGACAATATCTCATTAACTATTACATTACCAATCAACACATATCATTATATTCTTTTACGAACAGACTAGATATAATTTAAAATTAACTGATCACAAATACAATTATTTTGCAGAGTTGTTAATTACATCAAATTAGAGAAAAAGTATGACATTTTTCTTTTATTTTTACTGCTTACAATTGTTCTTCTGCCCTAGAAAGAAGGTGGTTAGTTATGTTCTGCAAAAAGTTATTTTATATATCAGGATTTGCAATTAAGTTTAGGTGCATGCATTATGTATATATATATATATATATATATATATATATATGTGTGTGTGTGTGTGTGTGTGTGTATGTGAGAGAGAGTGTTTATGCTTGTATTCATATCCAATGTTAGTATGAAATTGATTTTTTCCTATTTGTTTTTTTTATTTTAAATTTATTTTCTTTCTTCAAATATGTTTACTGTCGTTCGTCATCTTTTCTTTCTATTCATAATTTTTAAGTGATTTTTTTTCTACATTTTAATTCTATTCTATTAAAGTTTAATTTTAATTGTAATCACTTAATAATGTTATCATATGAGCAATTAGCTGGCAAAAAAGGAGATAAAGGAATTTTAAATATTGTTTCCGGCTTTGAAAAGAAACCGGCGTGTAAATATTTTACATCAAACGAAAACATTCACCTTAGTAAATTACTTTTGTTGCCAGTGACCAAGTTGACAAATGTCTAACTACAAAATGTGCTAAACTGCTTAAGAAATTTGCAACTGAGAATCTCAACAATATTTTAAAAACAATAAAAAACATTTTAAATAAATTAAAATTAACAGAATAGAGTTATCTCATGACTTATACAGTTAAAATAAAAAAAAAAGAAAGAATGAGAAAAAAAATCCTTAGCCTTGATTATTCCTATTTCTCCAGTATTTTTATATAAAAGAATAACTTGAATTAACTTCTTTTCAGCTCGTTCCGATTCTCTATCTGCCACCTTATGTTCATAGTGGTCACCGTGCATGGATTGCAAAGCTTCACAGTACACCCCTGTGAAACCGAAGATTGCTAATGATACGACGAAGAATCCAGTACGAATCTAATAGTCCGAAATTTGAGGTATTAGTACAGAAGACGATTTTGTGTGGTAATTTTAGGGTTTGGTTATAACTTGTCTTTAGGATGGAATGCAGCATTGATTATGCTTAATAATGTCGGTTGCTGCTTGCCGTGGATATCAAGAGAAACTCATAAGTGATTGGAGACCTATTCTTGTAAGGTTCATCCTGTGGTTGTTGCAAAGTTATTTGAACTACATCTCTGTGGTCAAAGGATGATTTGTGGCCACTAAATATTTAGATAAAAAATCTTTATTTACTCAATCCATATTTAATGTTTTTTTTTTCTTAATTACTCAAACTTTATAAAGGTTAAAAAGAATATGTAAAATCATTTTTCAGATAATATTATTCAATGACTTGAATTCTTTTCAAAAGGGAAAAAAACCGTTTTTCTTTTCAGAACCGCATATTCATTTTTTTATGAATACAAGTTTGCATTAACCAAATGAAGGGTGATAAAATGTATTGTCGGAAATGCAAGCATATTAGTACAATAACATTGATTTATATACTGATTGTAAGAAAATACTTCTGTTTTTCATTTGATGCCTATATTTATTTAAGCAATCAATATGAAAAATGAATTATTAAATGTGTTTCATAATGTCACATTTAAAATTGTTTAACTGTAAATATAAACGCACAAAAGAGAATAATCCAAAAAAGGAAATGCTTCAGATAAATTTCCGTACCATTATTGCTTTCAACATATTTTATAAACATAAAATCGAGAAAAACTGAGAAATCGTTCTAAAGTCCTTTTGAATAAGGCATGCTAACCTCTAAATCTGAATACGTAATCCCTTTAAAATTGCGTATTGTAATTGTCTGGAAGAACTCTTCAATAATCACTAAATAAAATTGACTAATGTATTTGTTACTTCGAGACTTAAACCAAATTTTAAAGAAGATTTCTAAAAGTATGTGTATATTTATTTTAATGGTATAATAACGACTCTTTAAACCAAAACGATACCCTGAAATAATGATTTTTAAATTTATGTAAAATATATCATCAAAAAGGTAATTTTCATATTGTTAATCGGCTTATGTTTAATGCGTTTTATAAAATTTAGTGTAGTTATATTCAAATGAAAGAAAGTGTGAGGGAAAGCGAGAAAATGAAATCAGGAGAGAAATTCCTATAATTTATTAAGGTAAGGAGACATAAATAATGAGAATAAGCATTGAGAAATGATATATAATGTTTTTTTCTTCATTCAACTGAAAAATGATAGATTGCAGAATTATTTAATTACATTTAATTTAATCTTTCTGACAACATATGTAACTGAAGGAGATCCTCGTTTATATAATAAGACGAGGTTTATTTGCTTTATCAAAGATTTTCATGATTGTAATTCCTTGGCCTAAAGTTATTATTTTCATACGTTGATTTAATAAAAAAATTAATTCTTGAGATGATTAATTTTTTCAAAATTAAAAATTCCTTTATTTTTGACGAATGAATTCCATTTTACATAAGATAAATGTTGATGATACTTGTTATATGAATTATTTTTAAATAATATATTTGTTTTTAAATTAAATGAGACGACCAAATGGATAATACCGAAAATATAATAGTATCTGTTTCCAAGTACGCAAAATATTTGTTTATTTTTTGTAATGTTATTAAACGTGAAAGAGTATTAAATAAATTATACAAGTGATAGAATTGAAGTTTTTGAGCATTTGCTATACAATCTAAAGAAATCTACGAATCACATTCGAAATATCATTTCCTTATTCCAACAATAGCATTCATAAAGACCCACATGATCACATATTTAATTTACAAATTACAAATTTTAAAATCATTTTATGAAAAAAAAATTAATATCTGATTAAAAGATGTTCAATTCTTGGGATTAAATTTTTCCTTTGAATTTTAATAAATAACAAGACAGTCTTTACTCTAAGTACCCAAAGAAAGTCCTCTATCTCAGAAATTATATTTATTAAATTAATCATATTTTTTTTACCATTGTTCAACAGACTGTAATATTCTTTAAATAATTTCCAGAAAATGTGAGTATTGAAAGCTTGAATACTTTTAAGAGTTAGATCATAATTTATGTTATGGCTAACTTTAATTAACGTACAGTATTTCATGTTAAACAATGATTTTTCGGTAATTTAGAATTACACAGTTTTCAAATATATGAATATATATTAACTTACCAATGGAAAAACGAATTATATTTCAAAAATAATCTTAGTATTGTAATGGAAAAAATATAGTGTTGCATCATAACTCAAATTCCATTATTTCTTAATTGTATTTTGGTCTTTTTAAATTCTCTATCATATTCTTTAAAAATATTTTAAAATTTATTTGGAACATCTCTGCGCACTTTAAAATAACTAAGAATTTCCTTAAACCTCACTTTTACTTAAAGTACCATCGTTCCAACAGCCAAGAAATTCTAAAAGATATCTAGCCTTCCTTATTGAAGAGGAATAATCTCAAATTTATAAAGCTGATTTATAACTATTTTCTAATTAGTCAAACTTTGTAAAATATTGTTTTTTGATTGATTCAACAAATGCAAAAAAAAAAAAGAAAGAAAGAATACCTTAGAAAAATATTCCATTGCGAGAACAAACAACAACAAAACCCCCAGACTAAACTAATAACTTAATAAAATGACAATTTCTGATGTTCAGCAACGTAGTTGTTTTAAACTATTTTGCTGAATCAGAACTGTTGCATGAGAGCCTATTTGAGTTGAAACATAAGGAAAGAAATAAAATTAGGATATAAAAGGCAAACATTTTCAGTTTTGTCAAAAGGAACTTAATGACTGTAGTAATTTCATTTTTGTTTTATCATACTTTATTTTCATAACTGATTTGTGTGTTCTACATTTCACCGTATCCTTAGTGGAAACTTTCGTTATATATTACAGGACTTTTTCGACTCTAATAATTTATTTTCAAGTTAATATTCTATTTTGACTTACAAATATAATTGTGTTAATAAAAATAAATGAATTTCGAGTTTCCCATTTTGTATTTATTTATTTTTTATTTGCTTCATTGAATACCCTAAACATTGCTACTGATATGAAACTTTAAACCTATTGATGACAGTAACATAGAATCATTTATATCCATAAATATTCCAAGCAGTAAAACAGCATTTTTAAGTCTATGTCTATGTAATATATAATTCTTGCTTAAAGGTATAAACAGGGTAACAGACCAACCGAAATTCATTTATTTATCAAAGCATGACTGCATATACATCTCCATTTCTCTACATTAGCATGGTCATGAAGTTCGTTACCTATACATTACAACTTCCTAAACATGGCTAGGGTACCAAAGGCAATCAAAGTTATTAATCCATGTCCAGAAGCGAGATGCAACCTCCTGCGCTTTCGAATATTTAAATGAGGACACAGGTTATATCACACTTCATTTACTTTAGTCACCCAGCTCGATTTTCACGCAATGTATAGTTGACCAGGTTACTGTTGGACACACGCTGAATCCGGAATTATATCCAGGATTTGAGTGAAGCTACCTAAAATATGGGAAATGAGGTTTATATATATAATTTTGACAGATATATTCTTTCCAAGGAAAAGTCACATTCATTTCGATTTGCGTGAGTTTGGGATATAAATGTGTTGCGCATTTCTGTTGCTAGGTAGAGTCTTATACCTTCTGGGAAGTTATTCGATTATAATGTATGAATTGTAAAATATGATTAGGTGAGTAAAATGTAAGCTTTCTAAATTAATTCATTTTTAAAATTAAAACTAATCCTCGTTATTCATGTTTTCATTTATAGTAATAGCATATTTCTTTTTTAAAAATATGTCAGTCAAAAGCAAATAAAACTTATAGGGAAAAAGAGTAAGACTAAGACATTTGTAATAATGATATATATTATAGTCATCATGAATGGTATTTTCCAGAAGTTCAACATTACTTATTAAGTTTCTTCCAAGTAGTTAATAAATTTTAAAGGAATTTATAAATACATAGTATTATTAATTTAGTAATTTTTGTTAACGACTTTTTTTTTTCAGACTTAGTATTCATGAAAAATAATCACATCACTTACGATTTGGATAATAAGCTTATATTACGGATTTTTGGCAATTATTGGTAAATTGTTTGGATTATGTTTTTCATCAGCCCTATGCGAATTATTTGTTTCTTATTCACTGAAAAGAACCATTAGAAAATAATATATTGGTAATTCATTATATTATTTTAAAAATTTGTAATAGTATTTCTGTGGTACAGTATTTCGTATAATTTAAAAAAATATAAACGTACTTGTTAATATAAGTTTTATTTCGAAAGTTTATACACACACACACAGATATATATATATATATATATATATATATATATATATATATATATATATATATAATTATATATATATATTATAAATACAAATATAAAAAAATGCAATTATCATTTACTTGCTTGAGATTTCATTTTTTTCGTTTTTAAATTGAAATATTTCTCCTCATATTTATTGTTAACTCATTGTATTTTAATGTACTAGGTTTTATATATAATATTTTAAAACGAATTTTCATGGATTAATTTATAGTTGAAAGAATAAAATAACACGTTTGTATATTTATTGATTTTACTGGAAATCAAAATTACACAATTTGAAGAAAAAACATTAAAACACTACTTTAATGTGTATTAACTATGTTGTTATAAACATCATTACTTGAAAAGAGAGGCGCAAGTGAAATAATATATATCATGAAGGTTTCAAGTACGTGTTTGATTAATGAGTAATATATTCAATTACTTGCAGTACAGATTGATAATTAAGTAGTTATTTTTTGATTGAAATAAAAAAAAGAAGTTTAAATACAAGTTCTCAGTTTGAAAGTTATAAATAAAAGAAATAATTGTGGTAAACAACAAACCGAAATAAACAAAATTGAGGAATAAATTTAATTATCAAACAAATGTATTCGAGTGTTTAGGTCCAAAAATATTAATTTTCTCTTAATTCACCTAATCACATCTCATATTAACTGTAAAGATCTTAACTCATTTCTAATCTTCCCTGTTTCATTTCTGTTCTGCAATTGAAAAGCAAATTATATGTAAAACTATAAGACGTATTTCACTTAATTTCCTCTCTCAATTGTATCGATAAATTTAGGAAGTCAAACATCGACTTATTGAATTGTGATTGTTTATTAACGTCGCATTGAGAAACAACGTGAGGGCTATTGATGAATGACTCCATAAAAGTGGAATTTTTGCATAATAGTGGAAAATATATTTCCATACAAATTTCGTATACATTTCAATAAAATTTATGTAAAGTATTTCAATACCTAGAATACCATATTTAATTATTTTTTTGAAGAATTTTGTTTTCATTAGTTAATTTTAAATCAACTTATTCTTATTTAATTTATTTGCACAAAATGTCGAATTTCCATGTAATAAAATACTGAATACGTTCATTATATTAAATTTCTTAGGTATATTTAACATTTAAAATGTTTAAAGTACAAAGGGTTCAAGATATTAGCACCCAAAAGTACCAAAGTTATTATTTAGAATGCTGATATCATTTTTGGCACGTTGTTGTTACTTTAATTAATGAGAAAATAATTTTTATTATCAGAAATACTTTGTAATCCAAGTAAATAAATTATTTTGCCATGTTAACATTACGTTTTAAAACAAATATTAAGTATACAAAAAAACCATTCAATATTATTATTTTATTAGTCTAATGTTATACTTGACAGTTAATAATTCAAGAATAATGTGTACCATGTAAACTACGAAATTCTTAAGTTTATATTATCATCTGTATTAATTAAAGTCAGATGCAAGGATTATGATTGCATGATAATTTAGTGACAATGTACTGAAAAGCAGCTTAAGGGCTATTGGCAAAGGAACTCGTAATTTTGAATCTCAGTCAAGTAACGAGGACGACGCCTGAGCTGGCTTCTCTTACTCCAAACTTCCACACCATGCTTAAGTGATGGTTTTGAGCCTCAACAGATTTAATGTGCATCGACTATGCACTATGGTGGGTATTTAATTGTTTTTGGGGGTCGAAATATCGAATCGACGAAAACCGCCATCCGCTACCATGACCACTGGACTACTACTACTGTCACACAAGAAGTATGGAAGATCATATATTTTATTAATAAAATGTTTTATTTAGAGTGAACACTTGTTACTTGTGATAAATGGTTTCTAACAATAGTTTCATATGATAACAACCCTGAAATTCTAGGAGTCATGGGATATCCCCTAGTAATTTTCGGGGCCTCTTTTTGCACGACGGAGTACAATAACCCCCCATGGCATTGACTCAATAAGTCGATGAAAATCCCTTGAGGAAATAGTCACCCATACGGCCTTTACAGATGTCCATAATTGTGAAATCTTCACCAGTGTGGATTTTTTTTTTATAAAAACTGGACTTCCAATCTTGTTTCACGTATAATCGATTAATTTATATCTGGTGATCTATTGGGCCAAACATTCAATTGAATTGAAATGAATGCTCTTCAAAACAGTCATGAAGAATTTTTGTCTACAGAGTTGGCACAATTTCATCCTGAAGCATTCAGTTGTTGTTTGTGTATAAGAAGCTTATAAATTGTCTTATTGAAGATATTCAAGTACGTGTACATAGCTATTTCAGATCAATGAGGGGTTTAGTTTGTTTTGAAGACCCATTCAATTTCATGCACAAAACGCCCCACAAGAAGCCACGAGCCTCTTACATATTATCTTGTTTACAATTTGTGTTTAACTCCTCGAGGAGGTTTGCGCCACTCTCTAACCCTAACATAAGCACATTCTAGATGCCATCATGACTCATCTGACCCAACATCATTTACAAGGACATCTAAGGTCGAAATGATAGGATTATCGGCTTAGTAATGACGGTATGGCAATTTTGTAAAGTCAGACGAAAATTTTTTCTGCTGGAGTATTCCTTCCACATCAAATTTTGCTAAAAAGACCTCACAAATACGTCTGTCGTAAGTCCCACTTGATTATTATTTACATTTATGTTAACGATAGACAACACGATAACAATGGTCATTGTCACCATTTTGTCTGGTAACAATGACCATTTCATGTGGTTGTCGCTGGTCTCGGGTATTAAGTAAACGAAGGCGACCAATACATTGTCCATTCAGGGACATAATATCTGAAATTATGTATTCTCGACACACTCTTAACACTATTGATGGAGAAATATTAAATTCTTAAACAATGTCTGTATTGATACGCCTTCTTGGTATAATGTCAACTAGCATTCCGCCTTCAAAATCTTTTAATTTCCGTTCTGCGGTCATACTAACATCAGAAAATTATTCACAGGAATAATTTAGTCACAAAGGAAAACAATTACAATGCACTGTCTATTTAGTCATTCCTTACGCAATGCTACTGGTATTTCGATATCTGCAAATGTTTTCTAAGATATTTGGAATTTCAAAGTACGGTATCTATTTTCTTAAAAAAATTATTAATAACTAATGCTCTATGAATATTATAATAGAAAAGGATTTTCAAATACAATCTGCATGCACATTAATGTAGGTATTAAATCATGATTTCTGATAGGTAAAATACTTCTATATATAACGAAACTTAAATATAATTAAAAACAGTTGTCATATTATTCTTTTATTCACGTTTGTCATTTTTTCTGAAATATGGAACATTATTATTATTAATTTAATTCACTCATCTATAAGGGAATAAGTTAGTATAAAGATTTCTTAACCAATATTACTATTTTCTGATCATATTATAATAAGTTGCATTTTCTTTAAAAAATATACATTTACAGTTTAACTTCTGTAATTTAAATATTTTATGTAATTAAAATCTTAATCTCAATGAAACTAAAGTAATATGTACTTTGAGAGAAGCAATATTGAAATTAATTTTAATTGTCTTATCATTAAAAATAATTAGTAAAAACCCTTAAAGAGAGAGTATTCATTGATAGTTTTTAAAATAAAAGCTTACAAAATATTTCTTTATATCAAATACTTCCTATTCTTATAAAAGTATCATTTAAACCTCAGATTATAACAATTTATTTAAAAAATTAGCAACTGCTTTCTTTAAATATAATGATTATGAAGTAAAACATATCATTAGGTTCAAAGTATAATCGAATGATGCATACACAAATGTTGCAAATTTGAATTTATTTATGGATAAACACAATTAAAATTACAAAGTTTCGTGATTATAGGCAATTAATTTAGTCACACACTCAGAGACATGTTAAAATAAAAATACACACACACACACACACACACACACACACACATATATATATATATATATATATATATATATATATGTATATGTATATATATATATGTACACCTGCATTCCATCCATTGAAAATTACGATGTGCTGATCTTCTCAAGTTTTGAAGTTAAGCTTATTTAGTAAATAAGCGATGAATAAAGATTGTATTCAAAGTTTCTAAAATAGGATCAATCGCAGGGTAAGCTGATGCCACTACCAGAAGATAAAATTTATCGCCGTAGCATCTAATCAGCTAATTACCTACAAGGAAAGCGTATTCCTATTTTAAAATTACAGACCACTGAGCATGCAAATTTATCCTTGATGAAAAATTAAAAATGTGAAACTAATTAAAGAACTCGTGATGATTTGGTGAGGAGTCTGATTTCTCTAAGAATTTTAGAGGAGAAGACGAAAAATTCGGTTTGAGATGGTTGTTAATTTCACAGAACAAATGTTCCCAGAGAAAACTATCTTCTATTGTTGTTCAAATAATTCGTTAAATACGTTCAGAACACTTCACAGGCAACTTAATTTAAAAAGATATATGTTCTAAAGTTCTATCTAATTGTATTGTTGATGGTTTCATTTTTTCAAAAATAACTATTTATTCTTGGAATGATATAAATTTTTAATACGTATAACAGAATGGTGTTGAACACATTACGAAGCTTTAAAAAAATTGCATTTATTTTTAAATATGAAGTATATAATAGATTAATGTAGAATATAATATTTTTCTGTAGAATTCTGTACAGCATTTTAACATATAGAAACAAGGAATGTTGTTTACATTTACAAATGGTGAGTTCTTTTTATCAAATTTCAGTTTTATACTATATTTTTATGATTTTTGTGAATTGCTTTCAAATCTTGGAATTCCTATTAACCTAATGGTTTATAGATAATGCCGAATATATTTTGTTTATTTTCTTTTCAATTGTATATATTTCATTTTTTGAATAAATAGGAGATCAATATCTTATTTGGATCCTCGAATTTCTTTTTAAACTTTTATTTAAATGTATATATGTTATACTTAATATAAAATTAAATGTATGTTTAGTTTTTATAAATAAATAAAGTAATAAAGAAACAGTTCATTTTATCTTCATATGTACGTGTGCATGCACTTCTATGTAAACACATTTACAAAGTAACTTTCAAATTTTCAATATATCTCTGTCGACACTCTGAGAACATTTTAAAACAATTAACACTTTTTTAAAGTATAGTTGCAAATCTTAATAACTATATGGCTTTCTCTAACTTCCTCACAAATGTTTTCGTAACTTTAATTTCGAGGGTTTTAATTTTTTGAATTATGTTGTTTTCACATAATGCTATATTTTAACCGGACATATTGTTTATCCCTAAAATTACATTTTAAGTGTAAATTTTCTAATTCGTGTCTTAAAAATTGTTTTTAAATTTATGCCAACAGTATATACCATTTTATTCCGATATCATTTTCGTGCATAGATACACTATGTAATTGCTAAAACTTAATTTGTAAATACGTAAATTAAAAAAAAAAAAAAAACTATTCAAAGAATACCAATTCCCTCAAAATCGGTGTGAATGTTAATATTTAATACGTAGAAAGAAGAAGGCTCAAAACATAAATTATTTTATAAAAATTACTGTAATACTAATTGCTTAATAAATCTGATACAATAACATTCAATCTATCTTTATATGTTAGAGGTGTGATATTATAAGCTTAATGACGCTTATAATTAAAGGTAACGATATATATATATATATATATATATATATATATATATAAATTAAATAAAATGCAAACATAATTTTTTTTCTCTCATTGTATTTGTTTTGCATAGGCAATTTTTCAAAATTAGGAGTAATATAAAATTGAGCTCAAAATTTCGAATACTTCTGAGCTTAAAATAATAATTCTCTACAGATCAAGGTTTTGAATTTATTGTGGTTCTCAATTTTCTTAACAAATGCCTTGAACTCCTGTGATATTTTTTTTCAATTAAAAAAAATATTTGAAAAATTCTTTCCAACTATTTAGATGAAATCAATGTATTTACTTACGTTTAATAGAATTTACATAAAATAAACTAGAAATTATAACTATTAGTAATTCATGATAAAATTTTGTTTTTGACTTTATTTTTTCCTGTAGTAAGTTCTAGTGTCGATATCAATTATTTCTGGTTTGCGTTTATTCTTATGTTCTATTTTAAAATTAGTTAAGCGAAATTGATTATTTGTTAAATAATCCAATAATTTTAAATCGGTAGATATATATTTATTTTATAGCAGATTTTAAATAATTATGTAAATTTCTTTAAAATTATTTTATTTTACTCGACATCCTTTAAATATTTAGTTTCCTCTTAAAATATCATTTACAGTAATACATTAATCGATAAATTTAAAAATATTTAATTTAAAAAGTAATATATTTATCAGTCAATATAAATTCTTTAAAAAATTGCATTTCAAAATAATGCTAGAAATTTCATTTATGCTTACGGGTTCCCTGTTCACAAACCGGAAAAATCAGTAGAGGATATATAGGCGATCTTCTGATGACAAATTAAATCATTTATGTTACTTTAAAAATCGATAAGAACATAAAATGTATAATGGTGGGAGTAATATCTATTGATGATCTATATCCCATACAACCAATCAATGTATAGTGGGACAATGTACACAAATACGTATTTAAAAACCTCCTTGAAAGATCTCGTATAAATCTAATTCAAATCTATAGCACTATCTCCAGCTCAGCTACTCGGTAGAAATACCTGGGATAAGTAGAGGCGTCTAATAGGAATTCCTTGGGAAACCAATAGAACTTCCACGCAAAAGCGCAGTGGACGAAAACAGAGTTACTTTTGGGATTAGTTAGGGTTACCGAATGAAATCGATGAGATTCTCGTACGTTATAGGAATTCTAATGGGACTTCCTATTTCCATTTCGAAACCGTAATTGAAGTTTGATATATTGGCTTGTGAGGTATGGATTTAAATGAGTACCTTGAATACTTACACTCAATGTATTCTCAAGTATTAACATTGGTTTTCTTTTAAAAATATAAGGATACAATGTTTCCTTTGATTGACTGAAGTTATTTTATGCTACTTTTCTACTTCTTCTATTACACATGATAATATAAAATGATTCAACATTCTATTTTTTGAACCGTAGATATTTCGATTTTATTTGGGAAAGCAGAATTATTTTTAAAGTCGTAAAATTAAATTATCGAAATATTCAGGCAAAAAACATCTATAAAAAAAATTTCTTTCATCACTGGGAGCTCAAAACAAACTGAAAATTAAATTTTCTACTAAATTATAGTTTAAAATTATAATTTTTAGTATGCATTTTACGTCAAGACTGTTTATGCATACATATGTATTGTTGAAAGAGTAAAAATTTCTGAATTATCTCTATTGTAAGAATAGGAACACTTTTTGGGCCGTATTTAAAATAACATTCTAGTTAAAATTTAAGTTAACCATGATGGATGTTTAAAAAAAAAAAAAAAAAAAAAAAAAAAAAAAAAAAAAACCTAAATTAAGGACAGAATAATGGTGTATTTTGTGCGTAAATGGATTTCATGAAAAATATGGCTGAATATATATTTTAATAAAATATGTACTCCTCATACCTTTATATTATGACGTTATATATTTCTTTATAATATAATAGAATTAATTCCTAGCAAAACTATTTATATTTACTAAATAGTATAAACAATATTTGCAACATAAAATATAAATAATAAGGAATTTTTTGTAAGCGATTTCAATTGGAAGATAACTTAATATTGCGTACATCAATTCAAATATAATTTAATAAATGTAGGAAACTTATAATAACCTTACATATGTCAAACAAATTGATTCAATGAATTCTGATTCGTAATTTAATTGAAGTTCATTGACTATTTAATAGTTGAAGTATTTGAATGATGGGTAAGGAATGATTTGATAACGGAGGAATATTCAAAAATATTTGACAACAAATCTTCACATATCTGAAAATGTTTACAGTGCCAATAATTACAACACAATATACGCTCTGTATTATTTTCATTTTAACTTTGTTCGAGTTCGTCTGTAAAGAGCCTTTAAGCTAAAGTAGTGCTACACAAAAAAAATAAAATCTAGTGAATTATAAATTTAAGTAAATGATATACAATTTTCAAATGATTGATTTGATTTCAACAAATTTCTTCACTTGAATCGTCTACTTCACCAACTAAAATTTACTATCAGACTCAAATGAAAGAAATTCATTTATTCATTTTTATTTTATATAATTCTGTTCTTTGATAAATGGAACTTTATTCCCTAAATATTAAATTAAATGTAACGTGAAACTGGACTCAATTACATTAATTTGATATCAATCTTCAATTCCGTTTCCCTATGATTCTTCTTCGAATTTGTTAAGAATATAAAAATCACGTTTGTCAATGCAGAGGAATATTTAATTTGGTAGAGAAGTTAGCAAATCGATTATTGCAAAACATTATACAAGTTTTCGAAACCTCGTATTTTTGAAACTTACGCATCATTATTACGTAATATGTGGCATTAATTCTTGTTTTTATTAAAGTGTATTTCATAGATTGAAAGAATCATACATATCTTTTGTTTAAACGAGATTCCCAGACCCTTCCAAGGCTTTTGAATTGATTTTAATAATATTTCGAAACCCTTAAGAACTTTCTTCAAATGAAAAATATTACAATTAATGAGTTTCTAAAGTGTAACAATACTTCTGTATGTTTGTTTTTAATTAGAATAATATTAACGGTATTAAGAGTAATATAAATTGTAAATCCTTTGAATATAAAACATTTACTTATATAAAGCATTATTATGTAATTACAGAACGTTTAAGTATCGTAAAAGACAAAGAATTAGGAGATGTAATTAATAATTCAGGATTACGATTTCTGATAGGAGCCAAATCATTAAAAATATTTATGTTGAAGTTAGTAATTTTATCAATAATATTGCAATTAAATATCGTTTACCATTAGAGGCGTTTAATGATTAAAAGTATTATACAAATAAATATATTAATAACATAAAAACTTGAAGACTATAGATTTATAGAAACTTATGAATTGAAAAATACAAATTACAGTAATATGAAAAGATATTTTAAAGAAGTTATATTAAGAAAAGCTCCTAGTAATTATGCAATAACTTGCAAATGTTAATACAATTTAATTATTATTAAAGATATAGAAGTGTTCAAAGCTTATATAGTTTTATTTATTTTAGGGATCATCATTCATACACTTAAAATAATAGGACAACAGATGAATAAAATTTAAAATTCTCAGCTGTTGTTTACTCTAAAGTTTCATAAGAATCCCATTAAATTTAAAACATTCATAAATGGCTATGATACATACGTTATGTAAGAATGTAAGTTGTTACAAAGAGTTTGTAAGATTTTTTTAATAAATTTAGTAAAAGTAACTTCATTAAAAGATTGTTGGGTAAATGGGATTAAAAAAGACACGTGGGTATCGACTCTACTATACAGTTATGATTTTGTGAACACATTAAATCCATAAATATACGAGTAGATGTTTTAGGAAAGGTACAATTGATTATTTATAATAATTATGATTTTAATGAAAATTTAATTTAATAGTTAATATTATACTTAGACAAAACTATTTTAAATATATTGAAAAAAAAGTTTCAGCAAACTCAGGTTTTTCCATCTAGGGAACCTCCAAGCAATAGATAGTCATGAACTATTTTTAACAAAATTATTTTGACAAAAATAATTCTATCATTTATAAACGTATAGACGATAACTATGTTTTCAATCAGAATAAGCGTTATGAAGTTAAAACTAATTTACCTTCTTATCCCCTACACATATATTTAATTAAAGAGAGTAACAATAAATATCATGCAAAACGTTGAGATATAAAATTGGAAATTATAAACGGATTGAAAAGTCCTATGAATGTGATATATTTACAATATGATGCATAGTTTAAAATTGATATTAATAAGGGGCATTTATGAAACAGTTGAATATATATTTCTATTTTTAGAAACAAATATGTTTTATAATGTTTTTCGAAATAATAACTTGTAATCAAGTTCTGAACGAAAAAATATCAATTCTAAGAAGATTTCACTTTTCAAATCAAGGCGAATCCTCCTATAAACTTTAAATTCAGTTTAAACATAAACATTTAAACTTTGTTTAAATATAAGCGTAATATATATATATATATATGTGTGTGTGTGTGTGTGTGTGTGTATGTGTGTGTGTGTGTGTTTATGTAAATTTTGAATTTTTAAAATTTCATTAGTAAACACTGGTTCTTTTGTTATTTATAAATTTAATTCCTAGCTTTGTACCCTTATTATAGTTTTAATATTTATGTCCTTTTTTGCTGCTTTGTATGTTTCTGTGTTTTTACCAAGGTAATAATTACTTTCATTACATACTAATTTTAATTTTACTTTTAATTTCGATTAAATTATTTTGCCTATGTTTTTGAAACTTATGTATAAGCTTAATAATTTATTCTTCTGAATATTTTACATAATGCTTCTTCTATGACCACATTTCACTAATGTAATCCTGCCAGTAATCCGTTGGTGCTACTGTATATATATGTACATACACATTTTCAGGTGGTGTTCCTGTAGTTATATGTGTGTGGGAGGGAATCATCATGTGTGTAGAAAAAAATGACGAAAGTTTCAAAATAGTTCAAGGCTTGAATTCAAAGTCCAATCAACAGAAAGTGATGAAATTAAACAAGTGGTCACTTTCTGTCTTGGATGCCAGCAATTTCACGGAGTGGCACTGAAAGATAACGTTACTGGAAAGTATACTGAGGGTAATTATCCCCAAAGGAGAATAAGGAAGTTATGAATGGAGAAGCTTTCACAACTACTCTACTAAGTGGGCTATATTCAATAATAGGAGCAGAAACCTTCTCATTAGGAAAGAAACGTACTCTATGTGCAGAAAATAAGGTAATCTTGTTGGTCAAGGAAGTGTTCGAAAAGCTTGTAGAAAATAGTTAGGCAGGCAATAGAATATCTCAAAAAGGTCGCAGTTACCATGCTGAAGGTAATTTCCGGATATGACGAAAGGAAAATTAACACTACGGATAGTAAAAATTTATCTATGAACATGAGTACGCCTACGGATCAGCTAAATGTTACGCCAGACTGTAACGCTTATTTGTGGAAAACTAGAATCTCCTCGGCCATTATACCTATAAAACTAATGAAGTCCAATTACAGTAATGTCAGTCTCCCTTGTAACACCGCTGTGTGGTAATAGTGACTTTACTTCCCAGTATTTAAACCTACTTCTTGTCTTGACATCCTGTACATACGCACTTCAAGACGTTCAGAGCAGTTTAATGATCTTCACTTTACTGTAACATAACGCGCGTTACCCAAGCATGAAAAAAGGTGTTGAAGGTTAGGGTACAATTTCTTTAGTATCCGAGCGACTTAACTGGAAAGTCATAATACACTCAGAATACAGCGATGCATAAGGGAAATTTTATGCTTAGCTGTTTAGCTGATTAAAGTATTTTCAAAGTTTATTTTAAATTAAAATTTTATGAAATCTGATATTTCCTATAGAGAAAATGTCTCAAAACTCTCACAAAAATATTACTGGAAAGTAATAATAAAATGTATTCCATAGCATGCTTTTGTACATGACACAATTTTCTTTCCTTCCGTATAATATTAGTTCGGAATGCTATATCGTTTCGACTGAATGTTATTTAGTTTATATTATTCTACTTTCTTATAAAATTCGAGAATGTCACAGTGAGGGACTCGAAATTTAAGGGCATAATTGTAACAAAAAATACTTAACAACATAAACATACTTAAATAAATAGAATATTGGATTGTTTTATTAAATTTTATTTAACTGAACGTCAGACTTAGAAACTGGATTCAAAGATTTAGGACTTGAAAAGTTTGTATAGTAAGGTGATATAAATCTACATTACGAAATACACCATAAAGTTAGTGAACAGTTTTCATATTACGTTTACACAAATGTTAGATTTATACTTTAATTTTGAACTTTTCAGTAGCATTTGTGTAAAAGTTCTAAAAGTTAACCTAAGTTTGCGCAAAGTTTATTTCTTACTTGAATAAGATTTTAAACATTTTGTCTTGAATCAATATAATATTTTGTACTATTTTTCCTAACAAAATTTTACGGAAAGATTGAGTTCAAACTATAAATCACGAATTGTGAATAACTCTCTTTATAATCAATGAACTTACTTATTAAGTGTAAGTGTTTTCGCTCATAACAATTCACCATAAAAGGATAAATCCACTTTATCTCTTCCTTTCTCTAAAACAATAAAATTTTTGTTAAAATAAAAACTATATTATTTTAATTAAATATCTCAATCAGAAAGGAATCCCAAATTCCAAAGTTTATTTACAACAAATATCATTGTAAATTTACCTCAATAATCGAATCAAAACCATAGGTTGATTCACTTAAGACCTTTAACTATAGATTCTAACAAAATATTCGCTTAGGTCATTAATAATTAATGGAAGCTCTCTTTTTCTTTTGAAACATCCATTCTGCGTAAGTACTTCTGTAAAAGTTTATAGTAAACTGCTTTTATACTACAACTTTTGTAAAAAATTTGGTGCTTTATCGGAAGCATAAAGAAAATTTTGAATGAATATAAATAAAATATTTCTAAAGCTCACTAATTTTAAGCCTTAATCCATAGGGGCAAAAAATATTTGTAATCGCTGCAAAGTCCCTTTATTTAAAACCTACATGCTTGGCATTAATCAACTTATAACTTTGAATACGGTAAAAAGCCCGCATTATGTGTAGGATTCCCTAAGAGCTATTAAAATAATTGTTATTTAAGAGAAATCAATGAGTATAATTAATATATAAAAATGACTTTGTTAAAGATATTATCATGATAATAAAATAATTGAATCAATTAATTTACAGATATTTGTTACATAATATACCTCAGGTTACAAAAATGCAAATAAATCTATTAATTTTATTTTTAGAAAAATTAAAAGTCTCGAGACATGATAATATAAAGAAAACTCAAGTATCTTGTTCATCCATTTTGCTATTTGCAGCTAGAATCAAAATTGAAATAAGATTAATTAATTGTGAAATTGTAAGTCAAAACATATGCTATTAAAACCACAGGTAAGATCAAATGATAATAAAATAAGAAAAAATATTTTAAAGATGAAGGATAAATAGAGTTATTTTATGTCTATAAGGTACTTGTTCTAATGACGTAGCCTAAAATGTGCATGGTATGTAGACATTTCTTAAAATTGAATACTGTATTTTGTATTACAATATGAATTTGTGATTTTGTTTGAGTGAGGTGAATATAATCACGATTTTTATTTATCGAAGGAATTTGAAATTATTTAATATAAATGGAAAAATATGTGATATATTTCAAAAAATGAATTTAGTGTTTTTAATTCCTACAATTTACTTAGGAGACCTTTACTCCATATGATTTGTTAGACATATTTAGATTATTGCTGAAAGGAGTGAATTGGAAAGAATGAAAACGTATGTACTATACTGTTTCTACATATCTATCATCTATATATTCTATGCCTTTTTCTATTTCTTACTTTTTATAAAGAAGAAAAATTAGTATTTATTATATAAATTTATACATTTCTTATTTTTACAGTAATATAAACCTAAGCATAGTCGTTTTTATTTGAACTGACATCTGAAAAAATATTATTTAAATTAGGCAATGAGGTGGCATCCATTGGTTTATTAGTGTTCAACATTAACCTAAAAAAATTATTTAGCAATTACTATTTCAAAAGGAATATAATTCATGTTATCTTCTATCTCTTGCTATGATGCTTTCAAAATTAAAATAAAGTATGATAATTATATTATTATTTCTGATATTTAAGAGGGTTTTATAAGAACAACATTTATGAGTATACATCCAATTAACCTAGAACTACAGAAACATTCAGTGACATTGAAAATAATACAACAAATATGAAGTGAGCTACAATTGCGAAACTTGGCAATGCAATTGAATTTCTATAATGAAAATGTTCCCAGGATGGTGCCAATGTGCATGACCACACACCTTGAAGTAGCGTTACATTCAGGAATTGGGTCCAATATAAACTTGCGCATAGTATAAGATTCAGAAACGAAACTGATTCCCTTACAATTCTAAGAGGACTTTACCAAGAGAAATTGCCAGATACACATGTGAGAAGAAGATATTTTGCACGTGAATTTAAGACGAATCTGATTATTGGCATGAAACCCGTAGGATGGCCGACTAACCGTATTAACTCCAGGTAGACCAATCGGTTTGACATGTTGGGAGTTCAACATGTTCAGAACATGTTGGGAGCAGTATACTCGAGATGGTATCAACGTGAAAAGAACCGGTTTGAAGTTACCAAGAAGACAACGGGATAAGGTAATCCATCCTCCAGAAAGTGATTGTGGATACCACAGTGATTCGTTCCACGATACAATCAGATGTAGTTCTGCCAGTGGTTCCACAAATTATTTGCGAACGCTTTGCGGAAGCAAATTTGTAATACAAACGTCCATTTTGTGCACTGCCTTTAACTCCAAGACATTGATGACTCCGTCTACAGTAGTAACAAACCAAAGTGACGTGGAATGCCCCAAATTAGCCCAACGTGGTGTTTAGAGATGAATCTCGGTTCGTTTTCGGCCTAGATGATACCGTAACCACGTAATGCAATGGTGAAGAGTACAATTCGCCAGTCAGGCTGTCTCTTGACAAACTGCCCGCACAGCATGCATAAAAATCTGAAGGCCATAGTCTATGATTGTCGGTCCACTCTCAATATGGGAAGTGAAACCTTAATGAACCAGCGTCATACTAATGCCATTCTTCTATGCCATGTGTGACTTTTCCTAAATGGTCTTCAATAGGATAATGGTCTTCATCAAGATAGTGATCTTTCGCATATAGTTAGAATATCTTAAATCTTTCTACATCATGTTCACTCTTCCATGGCCGACCTCCTCACAGGGCTTGCCCCTTTTTGAGCAATTATGGAACCCGCTGAAAGGCCAGATGCCATTATGTCACATTACAAATGATTTGGAGGAGGTTGCTCAAGATTTGGGGAACCGTCTACCTCAGGATTACATCCGAAAACCAATCAATTAAATTCCAGACTATGTTACCTCATGTGTTCCAGTAAAAATATTATTGTTGTTAACTTAACATATTTTAAGTTATGTGTTTATATTTTGTAACTAGAATTTTTGAGGAATAAAGGTACTAGAAATATTCAAATTAGAAGAAAAATACTCAAATTTGGAAATTCCCTAAGTTTCAACTTATTGATAAGAAACTGCTGGATTAATTTTGTTACATAAATGTATTTGAACAATTCAAAATCTGATAAAATTTTAATAATCATTTTGTAAAGGAAATTTGCCTTAATTTACAATGCCAGTTGAAAACGATCAAAAATTTAAAATTTGGATTCATTTATTGGTTAATTTTTAATTTAAGTTACCTCCTTCTTAAGAGGGGTCACCATTTGCATTTTAAGAAACATTAAACTAGGTATAAAAAAATATTTTACTTCATTTCGGAATTTCTCCTATTCAGTTCCTGAAAAAATGCATTTTAAAATAATAAGAATCCTTCAGGAATCTTTCAAAACCATTTGTGAAAATCTTTGCATTTTTAAACACCTAAGAATTTTCAGAAAAGCCTTTTTTATCCAACAATGGTCACAGTTTTTCTCTGCACAAAAACTTTTAAATAAATCAACAACATATATTATAAAGGAATAAACCGAATTCATTCTGCTGATTTATTTTCTACCCCCTCCCTTTTCCAAAATGTAAAAAAAAAAAGTATTTTTGGACTCTGCAATAAATAATTTTTTATTGTCTTACAAACGCTTTTTCCCTTGGCGGGAGTGAACAGGAAATAAAATAAAGGAAAGAAAGAATAACAAAGGCGAGATTGTTCGTTCGTATGTTAAGAAACGCAGCTGTTGAAAATTATATTTGCTTACGGCATAAGAGCAACTGTAAAGAGCTGCTTTACGTTAAAAAATAAAGAGTAGAAAAAGATGTAAGCTGACGAGTATTGTGAATTTTGTACAAAAGTCGTAATGACTGCATATAATTCATAGAATTGTTTTTCATACCGTAATTTGAAGTTTTTTTAGGTGCATCGCATTTTTTTACTTAAAGTTTTGTCAGAACTGGATTCCAGTTCCTTACATTTCTTTAAAAAAATGAAATTTATGAACAAACCCAAAGTTTCTTTTACTGATAAATATATTGTTCATGAACTGTAATATTTCGCGCTTCAAGTTAGCTGTTTGAAACTTATACATATTTTGTTAATTATTGAGCATCCTTTTTCCATATAATAATTTCAGACCATATAATAATTCAGAAGAGAATTTCAGACTTATTTGTCATATCAAGCATAACGTAACTTTTTTTATGTATTAAAAATTCTTTATTTCATGAGAATAAAACTTCGAACTTTATTTGACATAAAGAAAATAAACAGAGCAATTACATTGAAACTATTTTCATAAGTAAATAGTGGTTTCGTCTTTAAAAAAAAAACGCTTTCAGTATTATAGTAATTCAATAGATGTAAAAATTCAATAATATATAAATATTTTGCAGAAATACTGTTGCAATAAATAGGATTATACATTATTTCTGATTACAAATTACCGTACACTATTTGCAGCCCTTAATGGTATTATATATAAAAGATATAGAAAATGGAAGTAAATAATTTTAATATTTTATGCATTATGCATCAATTACACTTAATATTGTGAATAACTTCTTCTTTTGGATAGTTATGCAAATGATGAAAATAATGCATAAGTGAAAAATAACAGTAATATTTGATGAAAATAATGGAAACTGTGGTTTTCACCAAAGATTACTTTATAATAAGAACTGATTTACATTTATAAAACTAATAAAAATAATGGATTTTAATTATTTTCTTTTGTTTCATTCAATAAGACAATCTATAATTTTTTTTTTCAAGAAAACTTCTTTGTAATTATTCATAAGTTAATTCCTCATTTTAATCAACTTTCCTAAGTTAATTAAAATAAAATATTTTGTATCTGTAAAGACTTCTATTTTAAATAAATAGAAAATTATCATAAATATATCATAACTTATCCAAATTAAACAGAAAAAGTCCACAATTCTTGTGTTAATAAGGTCATTAAATTCAGACTGTTCCATATTTATAAAATCCTTAAATAATATTTCAGTTCTTCTTTAGGTGTACTTTTAATACCTAAAGCAAAAACATTTTATATATCATTATGTTGATACGAAAATGTATTATATAACACTGAATTCAATGTTTAAAATTCTATAAATTTGAACTTATAGCATTAAGCAGTATTAATATTTTAAATCAATATATAGAAATCCTATAATATTAATTTCCCTTTTCCTTATAAATCTTACTCTTTAGTCATTAAGTAATTGTCGAAAGAATATGAAATCCCTCAGAAAAAATACAAATATTTTCATTTAATCATTCAGATCAATGAATAATCACTATCTTTAATTTTTACTTGTACTTTATATGTTGCAAAGACACATAAACTTGTCTGATTTAATGCTTGAATAAATTGAAGATTATAATACTCACTATTCTTATAGGCTTAAGTTCTTAAAGAAAGTAATGTGCAAGGTTTCGGTCAATAATAATTTGTAGAATCATCTAGGGTTGCATCGAAGATTCCGTACTCACCTCAGATATAATACAGATGCTTTAATTGATAAGTTCCACTTGCTTTGTTTCACATACGCAGTTACTATCCTCCATATCAAATACTTCACGGCTATTATATATAAATATATATATATATATATATATATATATATATATATCTTCAAGTCTATGCACTACTCTTCTCTATATCCAATCTAATCTACGTAATTCACATATCATTAATTAGCATAATTTGAAGTTCAATAATACCATAAGAAATATCTCCGAAGTTTTAGTTGAAGAGAAAATCGTAAGATAAACTATATCATAAATATAAATGTAAAAACATTCATTTTATTGTTTGAGATTACAATCATTCCTCAGACATGAAGTAACAATAAATTAATATTACATAAATGAAATCGAAGAATAATAAATATTTTTTTCAAGAAATATTTTGTAAAGTTATGAACAGTTATACAAAAAACCATGGTAACAACACATACCTAAATTTTAACTGATGTTGTGTGTCTCACTGAATCTTTTACAGTTTTCCATAGACTTGAGATTGTACAGCGTTTCCACACCTTAAAACCCAAGTAAGCCTTGCCGTCATTAAAAAGTTCTTGTTGAAGAGGTTCTAAGTTACGTAGTGTTACGACCCACATAGTATTGTTAATAATCACTGTGGTAAGAAAGTTTACGCCTATAGATGACGCTGTTAACTTTGTTACAGGTGAGATAAGAAATTTTGTAGTATAGTGTACATAGGGTTGTTGAATAAAGATGTTGTATGCGATATAGCGCTCTTAATTTTATTCTTAATCTGGAGTTAATGTCATTCACCTTAACAATAAATTGATTGGTGTTAGTATTAACACATATTAAGAATGTTTGCTGGAATGATATTTTAAATCTAGCATTTTTAATTTCGTATTCTGGTATAACTTATCATATTAGTTTTAAGTTTATTTAAAAGTCAGTGTAAATTCTTGTTCCTAGTATTATTCTCATTCCTTGTAACATGATATAAGTGATAACTTTGTTTTAATAGTTTTTGCAGAAATACAAATAGTGTCCCGTTTTTATCAACCAAACACGAAATGGAATATTTGGTGAATAATTTTTCGGATCAAGAGTTCTGCGATGCAGAAATGATCACTCTACTTTCTCACATACAGAAATAGAAAAGAGTTTTTATGAAATCATCCTTGTGCAAATCATATCAAGCGCATTTAATAGTTCAATTTGAAAGCTGAAAATCGTAGATTTATTTTACTAAAGAACGTGAAGATGAATTAAGTTCAGAAATATTATATACATTGATACCTCTACCGAACGCATCGTAGGACTAAGGCGAGATCTTAGAAAGTTTTTAATATCTTCACTGTAAAAGATTTCATTTAAAACCTATCATTTACAAATTCTACAACTATATATAGAAAATAGTTCATTTTGAAAATAGCCAAGCAATATACAACTTATATGAGTCGAAAGCTTATTTCTGATATTTCTCTAAGGGAACTCGAGCTGATAATTCACATATTTCAAAAATTATTTAAAATGTCAGTACAAAGACTTTTTTTATGAACCTAAGTGAAATTCAGATCACCGAAAAACTTACCTAGTTACCTGGAATGTACTGTGAAGCAAAACAAAAACCTGAAATTAAATGCACACTGTGCCAACATCAATATGTCTTAAATATACACGAAAAAATTCGTGTATACGTGATGTAATTTAACATCTGACTGTTTGTAGAGTAATTATTACTTCCAAAATTTAAATATGTAATTCAATCTTTTTCTTTCTAAATATAAAAGGAGAAGCTACTATTTATTTCGAAAAACTTATTTAGTTGTATTTATAAGAAATATAAGAATATGTTATAATAAACTAAATCATTACATAATTTAACAATCAAGTTAGTTTTATCTTACTTTTATATCATAAGTTAAATGTCTTTCTAACTGGTACCTCTACAATAAGATTATAGCATATCATGAAAGATATTTTATGGCTAAGATGTCGTAGTTCTGCTTATTACCCTCTTAAGATTTATGTCTTGTGGATTTCTTGTCTTACTGAGATTTAATAACCTCTATCTCTATTTTAACCGACTTCCGAAACAAATTATGGATATTTTTAAATCAGTGTAGAAGTTTTGGAACATACAACGTGTCCTCAGGTGATGGAGGCGAATAGGAAATATCACATTTCTGACCATGACCAATAGGCTGCCTCGGCCATGTAATTTCATACATTAGATAAGTAAGAGCAGATGTATTTTCTTAACCCCATTTAATTCAGAAGATTTTTCATTATGCCCCAAATAAACCTTTTTATTATGACATACGATTGTGAATGGAAGACTTGGGAACTGACTATTAATTAACTGACTGGGCATTGAAATACACAAAGTTCATTTAGTGGTTGTAGATGGCATTTGATTGGTAAATGTATAAGTCGATCCTGATAAGCAATCTACGAAGAAGAGGAGAGCTTACATATTAGATTATCATCTACAATACAGGATAAAGCATCTAATGTATGAAGTATGATATATTTGAAAGGTAACAACATAGTTTCCTTCACCTGAATGTCTTTGGTTGAATGTATCAGCAGCAAAAATTATGTGTATGTGTACCATTTCTTTACACTATTATCCCCTCTTCCACTAAAATGTTTTTGAATTCACTATGCTTTCTTCATTATTACAAGATATTAACCTGTAATTGCATAGCGTAACTTGTGGAGAACTATATTCTTCACACAAATTAGCTTTGACTATATTCTTCACACAAATTAGCATTGACTATATTCTTCACACAAATATTTTTGTAAATGTTCTTGAATTACTTCTTAAATTTATATTTTGCCTTACATTTTTTATGCATCATCAAAAAATTTGCATTTTTTAACTGTGTTTGTTTTTTCGTAACAACCTTTTCGCAGTTATACTTTACACAACCATTTCCTTATTTCTTTACTAGTTACTTTATTTTTTACATAAATTTATTTTATTCTTTTGTTTAGTTTTATCATATTATTCTTCAGAATCTATTCATATATAATTATTATTTTTTTCTGTGTATTCAATAACAGAATCAGATTTTGTTTCAACAAATTCTTAATCATGCTTTCCAAGTTTAAATGTTTTTACGCTTCACTTATTTTCAACCTGTTCTTATATATACTTTGCTATTAATTCTTCCAAATAATTTGTTACAGTAGAAAGCTATTCTTCCCTTAATTGTCTTAGACATTTATTTAAATTTCCATCTTACCTGACTCTTTTAGATTTTATATACCTCCTCTTAAGATTTGTCATCATTTCCCGGGTAATCCGTACTCTTCCGGATCAGAATTTTCTTAATCTCATTCCGATTGCGTCCATTATTTTCTTCTCCTTTCCCATTATTCTCGTTTCAACCATCTATAACAACATTGGCCTATATTTGTCAATCATTTTCTTAGTAATTGACATCTACTCCACTTCTTAAACAAAATTTATTATAAGCGTCTGAGATATTTAGGAATAAAAGAAAAATAGAAGCAACAATATTTTTTACAATGCAACAAAAATTTACTTACAAAACAAGAGATCGACTTTATTGAAGGATATAAATAAAGAACATACATACACATATAATTTATATATTACTAGGTATATTTTTTTTAATTCAAAGAGCTTGGTGGTTTTTATTTTAATTATTATCATACATATGCAGAAATTGCTTATATTAGGATTAAGAATAGAAAATAGTTAATTCGACTCGAACTGAATTCATAAGAATTGTTCTTCCCTAACATTCTTTTTATATTCACTAAAATTATATTTATTGGATTTACACATTAGGTAAAATCGTATAAATAATCAAATTAATTCCCATATTTGACACTTTTATCACAGTTAAAATCAAATAAATCACAGCATTGAAAATTCAGGGAGTAACAACAATGAAATACTTAATTTTTATTTCGTAAAATGAAAACATGTTAAGCATGGAAGAAGTTCTTTGTTTAAAAAGTAAGCCCCTGGTTATTTCAAACGACTAGAATTTAATCAAAATGAATTCGATTTTGTTCCTTAATTAAAAATAAAAATTAAGCTATTCGCACCAGAGTTAGAAAGGAGGAGGAGCTTAATTTTCGTGTAAGGCGTTAAGCTATAACATTCATTTTCTACAAAAAAAAAAAAACTTCATTCAGTATCAGACGCATTCATTATCAAATGTTCATTTCCTGTATGGATAGGTTTATTTTATAACAATGATTTAGTGATAATGAAGTTCTTTTTTTAAAAATAAGTATGAAAATATTTGTGAGAAAGAATCTGAATTCGCATATCATCGGAAGAATTAACTTCAAGGTCTTTATCTGAAAATTAACTGTGTGAAGAGTTGGATATTATTAAAAATAATTTCAAAAATATTTTTAAAAGCGATGCTGATGTATTAAGTATCATTTTTTTACTTCCCGTTAAATTGTTTTAATGCTAAATTGCATGTTAAATTCTGAATAATATTTATGAACTCTAAATCATTTGATTAAAATCAAGTCATTAATGTCATACATTATTTGATTAAAATCATTGTAATGAAGAAAACTAATATAATTGCGTGTAGGGCTATTTATCCTTAAATAAATTTGAGTTATTGAGTTATGAGTCTATTTAAATCTAATGGCAGTATTATCTACAATGCTCAAGAAATGACTGTTTATTTTACCTATGCTTTTAAAATGGTAAATTCCATGTAAAAGTTAATAAATCATAATAATATTTATTAATCATAATCATTTAAGTGAAAATATTCAGAACAATACATATTTTATACATATAAATTTAAAATAGATGATTTTCCTGAATGTATATTTGCAGTTTTTGAAATACAAAACATTATTTCAGAAACGTGCATGGAAACATTAAAGAAATCTTCATATTTAGCAGTGAAAAGTGTTTAAGAGGAATGAGACACAGTTCAATTTACTAAAACTGCAATAGCATTATGTTTATAAGACCCCACAATATCATCCTCCAAACATACAATAAATTATTAGAATGTTTTGACACATTAATTGCGAGTTTTATTTACGCAGAATATCTGATGTAAAAAAAAAATTGATATTTAAATTTTTCAGAAACTGATTATTTAGTGAAATAAATTCTTAAGCTTCAAGACATAATATTAATAATTTGGAACGCAAACTCAATTATAATTTAATCTCAGCTATCTGCTTAATTTTTTACATAAGTCTCTTCTCATTATCAATTGTTAATAAATTTAAGAAGCTAAAAACTCGGATGTTTTTTTTAAAATTCGTAATGATATTGAAACTGAAAAAAAAAAAACTACTATAAGCTTAAGGCATTATTAAATACTTAAAAAAATACTGAAGATTTAATTCTATTTAAGAATAAACTGCATTAAGACTGTGAAGTTTGGTAATTACTGATAATTATTTTATGTCCATCCATAGATGCATGTTAATATAAAAAAAAGGATTTGGGTTTCCCCGAGAGAAAATTACTAGGATTTTGACTTTCCTAAAGTTTTACAGTTAAGCTTATTAGGGAAATGAGCGACAAATAAAAATTATGTACAAAGATTCTAAAGTAGGGTCGATCGAAGGGTAAGCTAATGCCACTACCAAGAGATAAAATTTAGCGCCACCTTCCCTAATCAGTTAATTACGCATGGCGAAGAAGTGTTTCTTTCAAAATTTCAGACTATACAGAGTATGTAAATCTGTCTAACGATAAAATCTTCAAAAATATCGAAGTCTTACTTAGAAGTAATATATATCTAAATATCTAAGAGTTTGTTATTTTGATCCTTCATTTATTCATTAAATACAATATATACCATGCGTATGATGTAAGAAACTTTTATAAGATTGCACGAATGTCTTGATAAGGAAAAAAAAAATGGTTTAATTCCTGCTAAACCTAAGCATTCCTCGTTACTTTTAAAATTAAAAGCAATGGAAATTATACTTGAACTGAGAAGTTAACATACTTATATTCATAGAAAGAAATTAAATATATTCGCATAAATAGCTTTATATGATCAATTACTATTCAGTAGCTCTATTATTTGCATTCTTAAGACATGTACTCTTATTGCAGGAAGATGTTTCATAATTTATGACATATTTATAGCAATAAAATATTTGCTTCAAAATTTTAAAATAATTACATTCTAAACAATAATGTATTTATAATTTTAAAATGTGACTTAAATAATATTTAAAATTTATGAATTTTACCATTGAAAGTTTCAGTAACTTTTATATAGATATCGTTGCATACATAAAATTTGTTTGTGTTAACTATAAAAAAATAACTTAGCCATTTTGAATATAGTCTCATCTCTTGATGTGGAAACATCAGCTCTATAAATAGAGTAGGTTTTCGAAAAGTGAACCAGCATTATTAAAAAACAATTTTTTGAGGAAAATTTAATACAAATACTTTTCTCCATTGCATGAAATTAAAATTTTGAAATTAAATTTCAGAAAGCTATATGTATCACATTCTCCTAAATTATACATTTTAAGTATTCAGCAAACCATCCGTCATTTCTTAACTGTAAAATTTAATAAAATTCATATTTTGAAGTACTTAAGAGTTTCAGTTACTTCACATTTAGAATTAGTCATTGGAACGTTCCACTAACAATGCATCAATTTTTGAAATAATATAATTGTGAAATATACAGGTATAGGACAAAACTAATAGGAACACCTGTGAAAAAAATGAAAACTTTTTATTTGTAAAGGGTTGGGCCTTACTAATAAAATTGGAAATGACCACTTCTATTGACAAGTGATGTTTTGATGGGATTGACAAGTGATGTTTTTGAACAAGGTTCATCGAAATTCGCACCTATTCCTCCTTCAGGAATGTATATGAGATTCGTCTCGAGTTCAGATGGTGTGCGTGGAGGAGGAAAGCCAGCATGGACTTCGTTCTCTAAAAAAAACACACAAACACTCAATGATGTTCAGATCAGGTGGTTGAAGACACCACTTTAGATGCTCCACTCCATCTTCATGCTCGTGTAAATATGTTTGAACACAGAGAGACAAGTGAACAGGAGCATTGTCATCTTGGAACACAGGACCTTCTCCTAGAAAGAGTATCTGAAACATAGGGTGAAGATGTTTTTCGATATTGCTCGCCTATGATCATCTCCCTCAAGGTAACGAGATGCCCCAATCCCCGAGAAGTTATTACGCCTCATACCAGCAAAGAACACCGTCTATGTTTTACGGTTAGATTCAAACAGTCAATATGAAATGCTACTGCCGGTGTTCTCCAGACGAACTCACGTCCTGTGGTCTGGAATAATGTATATGAGAATTCATCAGACCAGATGACTTGCTACCAATGAAGTTATATCCAGTTTAGATGGTGTTGGCTCCACTTTATTCTCACAATAGCATTACGAGCCGAAACTAATGGTTTTAGAATAGATACTCTGTTATGAATGTTGGTCGCATGCAACTCCCGTTGAATAGTTTCCACGGATAAGGGGTTCTGATGGTGACTGTTCATCTTGGACGTTATCTGTGGTAGAGTAGTCTTGCTTTTTCAGGTGACTATCCTCTTCAACACCCGTCTATCACGGTCCTTCAACTTCGAAATTTGCCCACTGCTGTGCTTTTCAGAAGACATCTTACCCAGTTTTGTGTAGACTGTCATAACCCTTGACACATTGGTCTTTGAAACACTTACAAGGTTGGCTGTTCTGAAAACGGACGCTTCATCGAGGTGAACTCCAATTATCGTGCCTCTTTTCACTTCTGAGAGGTGGGACATTATCACGCTTTGCTAGGAATAAATTTTATCATATAACTCTCACACTGCCAAATGCTTGACTGATACCATCCCTTTAGCCTGCCACTAGGTGGCATAATGTTGTAACACGTAGTGGCCTTTTATTGGACGGATGAAGGATGACTCATTTTTAAATGGATGTTCCTATTAGTTTGTCCAATTACCGAAAAAACACAAAATGAATTTGAAGATGTTAAAATGGAAAAAAAGGCTTTATATAATTGGTATCCATTTAATATTAAATGTTACATAATATGGAGCAGTAGTATTGTACTATAAACTGAGGTAATTAATGCATTTCTTTAATTGTAGTTTTATTTCACTGCTTTTATTTTTTTTAATATTAATATCTTCTTTCATAATAAAATTTAACTCGAAACATTGTCTAAAACATAAAAGTGAAACAAATAATTATTTTATAATTTCCCCTCATAAAATTATATTGTTTGTGTAGAAACACTTATGACAGATTATCAAAGGAATTTGATTATAAAATATCACTTAAACTAACTATGAAATGAATCATATTTTTTGATAATTTATTGATGCTAAATAAAACTGAATTAGAAAATAATATTTGAACAATCTAGAAACGATATACATACCCCGAAATGTTTTGAATATTCAGAAGTGTTTTCTTCATTTGTTCAACTTTCTCTATGTCATTTTAAGCCCACAAGAAAGGTAAAGCAAACTTGTTTACTTGCTATTTGGGGATACTTTTTAAAATTAAATTTATCTATTAACTCCCAACTACTTAATTAACTTCCTTCAAGCCATCACTAAAAGATGTATCAATTCTATAAAGCTACATCTACATTGTTTTTATAATGCCAAGATTACTGAAAAAATTAGCAATCATTTTAAATATTCATTTGCATTTGAATAATATAACTAATATATAGAGAAATTAAAAATATAACTTGTAATCTCGCATAAATTTCACTAACCATCGTGAGTATTAAGTAACAAAACGTTTTGAAATTAATTGTAGGACAATGATAATCAATATAATAGGTTTTTTTTAATTGTACCTTGAAATTTTTTTTGTACCATATGGAAATTTACACATTAAAAGTCACTTTTCCCATTTTTTAATTTAATAATATATATTGTATGTAGATACCTGAATATAATTATCATGATGCTGTCTGAAGGACTGTTTCACAAAAATAACACAAAACTATCAGTAATTCTTACACTTTACATAGATTTAGTTAACCTAAGCCAAATTTCAGAATAAAAAAACCGTATTTCTTTCTTTTTTTTGAAGTTTGACTTTTAAATAATAAACACAATACTTCATTTTAAAAAATTCAATTCATTTATTTATTATAAATATTTTTTTTTAAATATACTACTAAAAATTGGATTATTTTTTGATTAATTTAAAATTGAAGGCTTTAGACAATTATACGCATTGTTTAAATTTTAAAAATAATATCTACCTTACGTATATGCAGAAGTGAAAATAATGCAGTTATATATTTAGTGTACATTCAAGGTTTACTGGTTTTGGAACACAAAATATTTACAAGCTACTTCTTCCCTATTTTTCAACACCCGATACCTAGCAAAATCTTTAGTAGGATGAAATTTTTTCCCTGAGATACAGAAATAATTTAAATTGCCATTCAGCTCCATAATTTCTTGATATATCAATCTGAATTCTGAGACCAAAATATCTCAAAACGATTTCTTGACTAATTTATGTATCAACTGTCTCCTGTCTGTACTTGCAGATCTAGGATATGTATAGTACACACGAATAGTATTTGCAGCGCTTATATGAAGAAATTTATAAAATATCGCTATTTTTGAACACAAGCGTATGAATATATTGAACACATTTTTTTTCAATTCCTCCTTTCATGCATCTTTAGTAAAATTATTTATTGCAATGATTTCTGATTTCACTGATGAACTAACATATGAAACTGCATCTATAAGGAAACTATTAAGGAATAATATCATAAGTAAAACGCTATAGGACTAAAAAGTGGAAAAACAGCCACAGAGCCACTCCATGAGACCACTACAGAATTTTTTTTTCAAAAAAAATATAAAAAAGGATATATTAAATACAGAAGAAAAGAGTATTTGTTAAAAATAATTTTAATCAGAAACTATATAATTAGAAATTAATATTCTGAGAAATGGAAGGGAAAAAGTAAAAGAAAAGAGATTTTTTTTAAAAAAATGGAAAAGGATGAAAAATGGAGAAAATGAATTCAGTCTTTCACGTCTTCATATGTAAAAGCATTAACTTATTCAGAAAAAGGTGATGTAAAATACATTACTGCTTTCACATCTTGAGACTATGATGCGTGGTTATTATTATTCCCGAATTAAAGGAAAAACTTTTTCATTAAGCATTTACTTTAGATAATATGGTGAATACTAAACTCTGAAGAAGGTCAAGATAGTAGAGGATAAATTTCAAATGATGATTGAGAGATTAGGAAGCCAAAACAGCAAGGAGATTTCAATAACTAGCTGTTCAAAGTCGTCCATCTCGTGGAACGTACTGTAATGATTCTCAGAAACAAGAAACTAAAAGTGATTCAAAGATCTCTGGTTTGAAATTTAGGGAAACTCCATGAGCCCACTGAAACTGTCTTGATGTCTCTTGGACATGGTAAGAGTTTATGATGTGAGAAGAAAATCAGTCCTAATCTTTGACTTCGGTGTTGGAAATATTTACTTATCTTTCCTGTCAATTGATAAAGTTCATTATGTCAAGTGAGATTAATCGCATGGCACAATCATCTGGGAGGTGTGGGTTTTAATGATGGATTGGAGGCTACTTGGTTGTAGAATTCTAACGTAAAAATCGTAAAATACTTGTATTTAACTAAAATTCTTAACCTATTTTCGAAAGAGCTAAACACAGACTTACTAGTAGTTGAGAAGTTAGCATTTAAATTGATGCCCTCATCAATGAGATTGACTTTTTCTCTGAGATCTCCAGAGCAACAGTTGAAGAAATGTGTACATATATCTTCCATTTAACTTTTAAATATATTAAAGGTTTTTCAAATAATACTAAGATGAATAAGAGCAGTCTAAGATTTTGGAGGTACTAGATATAGATTTTATTTAAATGATGAAAATCCCGAACATATTTAATGACGAACAACGGCAAAGAACCGTTCATAAATCAAATGCTAATGGAGCAGACATTCCATCTGAGGCTAGAACTGCTACACTATGCTACTACATTAAGAGTCTAACAGAAATATTAAGAAAATAATGATGTTTTAGGAGATGTAGGAGCTTCTTTGCTTGACATCAAAACTGCTAGTAGAGATAAGACCAAGATCATACAGAGAATTTCCAGAAATCATTGCCGGACCACCCAAGTATTCTCCACCTACTAAAATAACTTACAGCCTGAAGACATCTAAATGTTTGAGGAAGGACGAGCCATGGTGAAGTATAATGAGTTGCTTGGTTGATTCCCCATACACGGGAGGCCAAGGTAGCCTAGAGGTCATGGGCGTGGATTTGTGGTTGTTGGCTTTCGTCCAGTCATGGATTCGATCCTTGAAGTTGCTGAATGTCATGTAGCTGGGACTGATGAACGTAAAGTCTGATGAGAACCAAAGTCCTTCCGTTGGAGTGGTGTGGAAGTTAGAAGAAGGAGTGTCAGCTCATTTGTTGTCATTGTCACTTGACCCAGGTCTATCGTCAATAGCTTTCGTGTTGTTTCTAGTGCGTCGTTACTAAAACCAAACCAATCCAGATAGCGGAATTCCTTCAGCACTTGAAGGTCCAACTCAGATAGAAGTAACATCAATCTCATCAGTAAAAGAAATCTAAATGTTTGGATGGGTGTTCTGTAAATACCCGTAGCCTGATCATCGCTAATCAAAAATATGTTCTATTTTTATTTGCTTCAAGGAGTCAGAGAGGCTAAGATGCAAATTTCCCACTATTTCTCTTGGTCTGTAGGAGCGATATCTATGAATTAACCAGATTGACTAAAGCAAAAATGAGATTTTGTATATATATATATATATATATATATATATATATATATATATATATGTTTGTATATAAGGTGAGTGAGAATCTCCCTATGGAGATTGTGGGAAAAGTAGGTCGCCGATGCGGTTTTCAAGGGTTACACAGCTTGTGAGCCTATCTGTAGTAAACAATATTTAAAGGGTTAATTAGAAATATTTTGACTTTTTTTACATTCATAATTCTTTTTTTCTTTAACTTGATTTTTAGAGAAATGTTTCAATCATATTTCTTTTGAAAATCACTGATTAACAGATTTGAAAATAGTATTTGACTGGATATTTATAATGATTTCTTAGTAAAAACCAAATTTGATGAAATTCATGTAACATATCATTGGTACAATAGTTGGTATAATAATATCAATTGGTACAATAGATATAATTTTAAGATTAATAAATATGAAATTGTGTTTTCAAGTATTTTCCCCCTTAATTATAAAGTTAATCAGAATTCTGTATGTGCTAAAGTAATATTTTTTTTTCCTCTTTTAACGTCTGCACACAATAAATTCACCCACACTGGAACTCTGATAAGAAGTATTTTACCTTTTCTTTCTTTCTAATAATGTTGTCAATGAGTTTTAAATAATTAACTTGTTTAGTCATTGTTTTCCTTTCGGATTATAATACTTTCAAGTGTAATTTTATTTTACATTTTATTTTATTTCATCTCATTTTAAATAACGTTTTAGGTTTAATCCTTAAAAAAATAATGGTAAATTTGTTAATTACAATTTTATTCTCTGTATACATTAAATCCCAAAATCCGGATCAAATAATGTTTTTCAATTGTCCTAGATATAAAGTTTACTTAAAGGTAATTAAAAATTTTAAAAGGATATTTTCTTTTGAGATTTAATTTAAAATGACTTAATGCTTGTACAACTGAAGTGTTTAATTAATATTTATGCATAGAATGCAAACCAAACTAATAAAAAAATTCTTCTTATGCATATATATAAGACAAAAAATTGTTTGACCACATGCATATTATTTTTTATGAGAAAAAAAATCTGAATTAATTACTGTTTGCTTTAAAACACTTTTTACTTAGGGGAAATAAAAAAAAAATCCATAATTTATGTTGCGTAATTTATTGTTATTATCTTTAATTAAAAAAAAACCCGTTAATTTTATTATTTTTTATAAGTGCAATGCTTAAAATGAAGAGTAATTAAAAGCAAATTTTGCATTTCTAGGTTATTAGATTTATTAATATTTATTTTAAAAATATTCGAATTTTTTTTTCTAGATGATAGAACATAGCATTGTAAAATAATCATATAATTACTAGTTTAAATTGAAATGATCATGTTTCAGAGGGAACATGACAGTGAAAGCGATAGGACACAAAGCAAAAATACTTGAAATTTATAAGCTGTAAAGGATAGTTTCATGAGAAAAATAGGAGGCTCAGAATTTAAGAATTTTATTTCAAAACAGCCTATGGATGAATTCTGTAGTTAATATATTGACCAATTTGAAGAGGACTAAAATGAATATTAGGGCACTTTCAACGAAAATATAACACATCGATCAATAACTCCCGAGTCTAACATTGAAAACAAGATTTTTTTTGCAATTTTTTTTTTATTCATCAACATAACACCTTTTATTTAATCACCTTTTAGGAGATTGATACAATCCGTTCTGCTTTTTCAAATCTTTTTTTTTTTTTTTTCAAAAAAATCTTTTTTTTTTTTTTTTTCCCGCAAAATCTTTTTGTTTACCGAGTAAATAGCGATAAACAGCTTTTCCTGAATCATCGACTCGTTGCTGTTTTTTGTTTCCATCAACAATCGCGGCACCACTTGGAAAAACTTTTTTCACTTCACTTCAAAAAAGCCTTTTTCAATTAAATACGCTTTCGCCAAATCTGTCATCTCTCAGCAATCTCGGGCTTCGCACGATCTTTCATTATAATTTTGTCTACTCATTTTCCGGTGTAACGGCTTCCACAGGTCTACCCGAGCGTCCCGCGTCATTTGTGTCGGTACGACCACGTTTATACTCGGCAAACCACCGACAAATCGTTGCTTTTGATGTACAAGAGTCCGGGTAACATTTTTCAATCCATTGTTTCGCTTGCACGGTGTTTTTACCCATTAAAAAACAATGTTTTATCAGAACACGAAACTCGGTTTTTTCCATTTTTTAAACAAACTACAAAACGACTTTACTCCAACCTCGATAACTCATCTGTTTCTGGTCCGATCGACTTAAAATTTTGACACGTTTCAAGCAAAGGTTAGTATTCTAGAAAGACTTGGTTACTGGTTTACTACGAGCGCCATCTCTGGGTTAGTCTCGGGAGTTATTGATTGATGTGTTATTAGTTGTAAATATCTGGACTAGAGAGGCTTGTATTAATAAATTATACATTTAAGCACACTTTTACACTAGCCTTACAATTATTTAACGTTTTTACCAATTTTATTACTTTTTCCTTATCAATGTCATAACTTTCAGTTTCCATGAGAAATCTTAAGATAACGTGTTCCATCTTTGACCAAACTGTCTGCTGCAAAAGTTGGAGCGCATAGCGTGAAATGTTGTTTTTAACATCAGAAAAAGATCTCGGAATGTCTTGATTTTCCATATATTTCAAATAACCCTGAATTAAAAAAATAACATGAATTAACGTTTGAGGATGGACACTTATACATCTAATGGGTACCTGTGGCAGGGCCAATGTAAATCCATAGTGGTCGATGTCCTCACGTTGGTTGGTATGTGGAATTCCCCTCCCTATTTTCAGTTCTCATTATAAATTACCATTTTTCTGATAAATTGTTAAATATGTAGACTGCCTTAAAATATGCTTCTTTAATTCTGATTACCTGGTATTTATAATTATAACTTCAAAAGTGACAAGTAACAACATTAGATATGAAGCAGTTTTCTAAGTATCAACGATTTAACTGATCTTGACTGACTTCGTCAGACCCTGGAGGATTAGTAACAACAACGATTTGAAACAGTGACAAATGATGAATTGGTGGACTATCTATCTAGTATAACTTCGCGCCCCCATTGTGGAATGGATCGATAGCGAGAAGGAATCAAATTACATCTTTATTGTACAATTGTATGAGTTATACTCAAGTTAGAAGGTGTTTTTGCCTTGTTATTCTTCGCACAAAGTCTCAAACAAGATAACACGAAAGAAGAATTTAGTCTCTAAAAGATAGAATTCAACAAAATCGCAAGAACAGGAAATAGCCTTAGTCGTATCCTCCCTCCCGCACTACTTGGACGGATCCCCTCCTCTTTGTTTTTATCCAGCTCTTTTAAATCCCAGGGTAGGGCTGACTCATGCCCTTTTTCGATTCAGTTTCGTTTTTGATTGGACAGCCAAATTTCACAGACAACCTCCGTTTCTGTCCTCCAACATCATTCGCTCTTATCGGCCAATATCCAGTTTAAAAGACGTGCATGCAGTGCTGATCATGTCGGCCAATATCATGTCGTGGGTCCCAATACCTCACAAAGTTGAATCACCCCTGCTACACCTGAGTATGAGAGTCAGGTGTTCATGAATGTAGCTGACCAAAGCAGCTGTCCCTAGATTTGGCTTATGTATTGCTTTGGAGTACTAAATTTCATACTACGCCTTTTAATAGGAAGTTGGGTAACAAAAGAAGTTCAATGCAAATGTCTGTGATGGGGGATATTTATAGCCTACGTTACACTAGATAAGAAATATAGCTGAAGTATCAAGCTGCGGTAGAAATTTCATAGTAATTGTCTTGCGCGATTTAAAAGAATTCTCATAAATTAGATACTTGATCACTCCAAACAAACTAAAGACTCGACACAAATTATTTTACCTGTTTGTCAAACTATAAGATTACCTCTCCATAACTATAATTATTGCAAAAAATTATACGTCCAAATTTTTATTTACTTAATCGCTCAGTCCTTTTGCTCTATCATGCTAGAAACGCATATAAGTGCACGACTTTATGTCTTAAATCATTATTCCACGTAGAAAATAAATTGCGGTTTGCTTGTGTCAGTGAATTAAGCCAAATTTAGTTAACATTTATTATAGGTGAGGGATAATATTTTATACAGCTTTATTCAATGTATTTTTTATTTATTTTTTGTACACTACTCATTTTATAACACTTACAATTCTCAACTGACTTGTTTTTGACTTCCCTACTTCCCCAACAATACACTATGTTATTGGTATAAACTGTTTTAACTATATGAAACATAGAGAAATTAAAATTTATTAAGTTTTTAAATCTTTATTATTTCTACATTTCCAATGATAAACAAAAATATAAGAGCAAATTAGCATACTCTTGACAAAGAAGATTTAATAACGAAGGATTCCTCGTTTGCGTTATTGGATCGCTTGTCAGTCCACGTTCTTGACATAATCATTTTTAGGTGTTCTAATATTTTCTGGTTTTTCACCTATAGGAATTACCAATGCCAATGTTCTTAATTATTACTGAGAGGTTTTTCAACATTAATATTTCTGTAAAACGCAGAAACCTGCCATCCTAATACCTTTAGAAAAGACATCTTTTGTATAGTTACTTTTCACTATAAGAGTTAATCGAATTTTTATACATAGAAGTATCACTATAATTTATTATACCCAGGCCAATTATATAGCCAAAAAAAAAAAAAAAAAACTCAAATAATTTCCTAGTTCCTCTCTGCGTATATAGCAATAACAAATTTATCAGTAATCATTTTTTTTTGGTATTATTGTAATATAATTTAATATTAAATTATGATGGATTTTGTAATTTTTTGCAGCACAATTACCAGAATTCTCTGTATTAACTTTAATTTAGTTTTATAATGATAAGATGTTTTGTCATATTTATGTTCTTTCCCATTTAACACATTGACCTCAAGATGCATGGGAAATTGTGTATATTTGATTTATTCTTCATCAGTTCTTACGAAACATGAGTCACATCCAATTGCAAATCAAATGATGATGAAATTATATTTTAATCGCATGGCATTCATTGAGTATTATTTTAAATACAAATCATAATCTAAAAATACTGAACGGATTTTAGTGATATGTTTTATTTGAATTAGTTATGGACCCAGTTAGGTTGTAATTCCTTTTTTTTATTTAATATTGTTGCCATTTTTCCTAAGCACAATGAATAATTGTTAGGATCCAACTGATGTCACGTAAGGACAAGAAATAATATTTATTAATGATCACGACATAATATATAATAGGTAAGGTCTTCTCTCTTGAATTCCACTTATTTGTAAGACTTTACCAAATCACTCAATCTGATTCCCACATTTCTCAATAACAATTGCTCCTTATCTTTGTCATTTTACTAATATTCCCTTTAAGCCAAAATGTTAATTAAGGTACTTAAATTCACATTATAAATATTTATCAGCAAACTGTTAACTCTTTTTCGCTTTAATTTTCTTTCAGTTATATTTCCTTTATAAGTTATTATCTCTAATTCAGTTAAATTTACTTATATTTTCATTTAATTTACTCAATCATTTTTGTCATTTTGATTGAGAATAATTAGTGATTTTACGTAATTCAAATTTTCTATGAATTCCTCGAGTTTAGTGAAGAGAAAAAAGCTCAACATCTTAAGGTAAAATATCGTTTTCTCTTTTTCTAAGAAAAAAAAAAAATTTCTACGTCAAAAAAAACCATTCTATAACCATTATCTAATTACAGAATAAATAACAACGAAGTATCATAATTGAAACCCATGGGAATAAAATCTATGGAAAAGTTTAGAAGTGGTCAATTAGACACATTCGGTGTAAAATCGTTCAAATGGATATTTATCTTAATTAGGAATAAATATTTCTTTCTCGAAGCATTTAAACAGACAATGCTGTTTTATTAAATGGTTCCTGATTATTCATACTCTTACGAAAATCATCTATGAATGCACTGTGAAAATAATTAAAGAATGTTATGACGAATTACATTTTTGTCACAAATATTCAGGAAAATATATAGAAATACTTCTATTCAGGTAGTAGAGCTTCTAGTGATGGCAGCACAAAAGGAAAAATAACACTTAACAGATTAACCCGTTCACTCACAGCGTATCACATGCGATATGGTCACATTTCCTCCCCTGTGCCCATCGTATCACATTTAATACGCATCGAGAGTGTCTACTGCAGACCAACGTATCAATACAGATACGCTCAATGAGAACAACAGATTTTAATTTTTAAGTGTTGCTAGAAGGCGTTAAAATACCATGAAATTTATATAGATAGAGTATTTCGAATGTTGACTTTAGGAGTTTGGGCTTGAATTTCACTACTGGCTGTGAGAAGGAGAAAATTGTATATATAATCAAAAAGAATTTGTTGCGACGTAGCTCTTTAAAAGTGATGACATTATTTAAAGTGCTCGTTTGCTTTTATTTCTTTCGTGCTAGTTGGAAGAGTTCGAATGGGAACTTATGTACGTTTATGAGTGGTAGAGACTTTATTTGTAGATGCTGTTTGTTTCATTCGATCGGTTTCTTATGTATGGCGACAGTCATGGCGAAAAGACAGTTTTTAACAGAGAAGCTAGACTAACGAATTAATGAATGAATCAGACAGTAATATAAGAGAAAATACTATTAAGTTTGCACTGTTTAGTGATTTAGATGATGAATCTGGAACATCAAATTATATTATATATGAAAAAAAGCAGAAAACTCGTTTTAGTGTAAGACGTGACGTTGAAGTATACGTTGAAAAATATTTTGTAAAATATCGAACAACAAAATAAGATTGATTTTTTTTATATCTTAATATTAAATGTAATTGTATATCACTACACCATGGACTTAATGTATCAAATGAAGTATATATAGTATTTTCTTAAGAGATATGATTTTATGTAATTTTTTGTACCAAACGTATAATTCTTGTTATTTTTCTTTCTTTCTTATGATTTAAGTTTTATGCGTTTTAAGTAATATACATAAAATCAAAATATTATAATGAATAGCCAGTGTTAGATTAATTTTTTTTACGAATTAAGCTTAATATCTAAAAATGTCTGGGTATAACGTGACACTCTGTGGGAAGAAGCCGCGGACCCAGGGAAGTCCGCGGGACTTCCACTTTCTCCCTTCGGTAGGGCAAGGGTTACAACATAAACAAATATCAATTCGGTAGTAATAACGTAATAACTCTTCCAGTTCACCAGCTTACTAACTTGATCTGCAGACAAATTTGCAAAGTAACTCTTTGCAGTTGAAAGACAGACTGAATCTTCTCAACTCTTCCGCCTATTAAATTACTGTCTCGACCATACGTGGCGCCCATAGGGCAATTTCAGAAGATTCCATAACTAATCTCTTAATAGATATACTGGATAGTTCCAACATTACAGATTTTTTTATTTTGTTTAGAAATTTAGTGTTTGTTGCCAAATTGGTCTCGAAGTTTGTCATTAATGTCTAGAAAAATTGCTTAACCCTTCCCCAATATCCATCAAAACTTCTATAAATATGTCTTTTCAACCATAAGCGTAATATTTCAGGAAAGTATCTTTACAGGCTCATAAAAATACTGAAACTATAACATATAATCATTGCTAATACGCATGCAAAAGAGATATTAGTGAGTCTTCGAATTCCCACATACGTTGAATAAAAATATCAAATACTTAAATTAGTGTAAACGTACATGAATTCGTCACTGTAACTCCCGTCTTAATTCAAAGTGTGGCACAACAAGGATTCTTATGTGTTTTAACAGGGTTATTTACCACTGTATTCACAATAGCTTGAACAACGCGTTATCATTTGTTTCCCTCTTAAAAAGGAATAGCTTTTCCTTCAAAAAGAATTTTACGATATGACTTTATTTAATTTGAGAGTCTCATCTTTTGTACAAACCTCGATTTATGTAAATTAACATTTATATATAAGTAGTGAAAGCAAATGATATATAAAAATTGGATGCAATTAAGTACCGAGATGAGAAAAAACAAAGGTTTGTGAGATTTTAAAGCATACGATAATGATGGTAAAATGTTAATTGACCATTGATCAACTGATATTTAATAGGGATCCCGTGTTTAAGTATTTATCCCCAACTCGGATCGAGTTTTGAAGCTTGTAAATTAAAAAAAAAGGTTTTCATTATAACGCTTTGTTGAGAATGTATGTTAGTAACCAATATAAATTTATAACAGTTGCTTTATTGTCATTCTACAGAATAGAATGTGACTATTTTCATTATCTTAACTGACTTTTTCTTCATTTAACTTTTGTTGTTTGTCTATAGCTCAAAATTTTCGGGGTCGGTACACTTGTGACCTTAGGCGTAGTCTGCCTCCCTCCTCCCTATTGCGCGATCTGTAACGAAGTGGAGTCCAAATAACTGATGTGACGAAAGAAGTACACGCCAGAAAACAAGAAAAAATGGGATGCATATATAATCGTGCTGTTCCTTTATTTTGCCATTGTAGCACCAGAAACAAAAATCATATATGATTTTTCCTTTATCGTCCTTCCTTAGTTAATTAATTTACTTTTCTACTTTTGTAGTTGTAATAAATGATCCATCATTCGGATACAACATCGAAATAATGGTTTATTCACAATGTCGTAAATTACTGTACTGTATTTTTTCTTCATCACTTGAATTCTTCATGCATTATAATGCTCTATTGAAAATCAATTATTTTTTTATGCTTGAAGAGCTTTTTCTAACTGCGTTACTTTCTTTGCAAAAATTTTCAAACATTTATTATAGGACAAAAATTTATATTTTTTATTAAAACGTTTTTCTGAATTTCACTTGGTGTGTGTGTGTGTGTGTGTGTCATCAAATTTTCGATCGTTAATTTAACCAACTTCCCATCAAGCTAGAACTCTGAAACCTTGGAAATCGTTCTCACTCGCCTAACAATGCGATATTTAGACATTTGCGACAAGTTTTAGCTAGTATTTTCTTCAATAATGCAGTTTATCCCAACCACTTGGCGTGATTTCAAAAATTGGCACCAAACTTGGCGATTTTTTTGTTTGGCTGAACGTTAAGTCCATAAAACGGCCTAGGGTAGCCACATTTGGCAAAATAATGCCAAATAATTCTTGTCGCCAAGAGTGATTGGGTTAAACTGCATGCCAACCATTTGATTTACCGGATGAATTAATTAATTTTAGTTACTTTTAACGTTTTTATGTATTTCACTTGGTGTGTGTTTCTGTGTGTGTGTGTATATCATTGTGTCATCAAATTTTCTATCGTTAAATTAACCAACTTCCCATCAAGCTAGAGCTCTGAAATTTCGGGAACCGTTCTTACTTGCCTAACAATGCAATATTTAGATATTTGCGACCAGTTTTAACTAATATTTCAATATTTTTTCTTAATAAACTTTGCCACTATATAAAAACGTTGGTTTTTATCTCGAATTATTTCTCGTAAATACTTTAGTATCTTTTTGGGATACTTGCATTAAAATCTGAAACTTCCTGACGTGAAGCCTGTTGTATATTTTGAAAATGATGAAAAAACAATTCGTTCAGCAAAATGAAACAATACAGAATTGAAAGATTTCTTACATATTCAAAATATATTTCGTTTGTGTTAAATGTATTTCTTTGTATAAGACGAAGAAATCTACCTTTATTCAAAAACTACATTTATACGACTTATATATTCTTATATAATAGAGTGTAAAACTTTCGCATTAAACGCATTTTGCAACGCACAACCATGAAGTTATTGAAAAACATTTATAGCAATATTACCAGTGACGTTTCAAAACAAATGAAATATTTGTTATGCAGCTGAATAAAATTAAGTTATTGAATGATAGATTTGAGAATGAAATACGAAAACCAAATATAAGCCAATTTCTAAATTGATGTAAATTGATAGATATTTTATTTAAATTGTATGCTCACACACACATTTTTGCCAGAATATATGCATCGAATTAAAAAATCCGTTAATTTAAAAATGTTTTAAGATAAAAATTACTGTATATACAAATTCGAAATTCACAGTGCTTATTTACTAGTTCATACATCACATGTTCTTATATCTTCTTAATTACAGTATCATGTCCAGTTTTAATTATTTTTATCTACTAATTTAATTAATTTTACAATTATATTCCTGTGACTTTAGCTAATCTTCGAACAATTTATTTTTATCTTTATCCCAATGGGATTCCCTTGTATTTAAAATCATATGCAGCACATTGCAAAGAATCCTTCTCATAAACATTCCGAGGCATTTTTAAGCTTATAAATTGTGTTAATAAAATACAAAGGGAATAATTTTTAAATAAATTTTTTTTTCTTTCCTGTCTCAGTGATATATATCTCAGGAAAAAAATTTAAAAATGATTTCCTTATCGAAAAATGAAACAAACCTCTTCACCCACTTTAAAAATATAAGAAAATTTCATTTTCCAGTTCAGAATATGATACGACTAAGATTTTGTTTCAAGGAAGGAAAAAAATCCATTTTTTTTCCAATAAGGAATTTTATTTTTATTGTTCGTGCTGGTGTTCTGCAGCGTAATTAGGAATCATAATACGCATTATGCGATAACATGTGCCTTAAAATGTTGTTTGAAAGAAACTAGGAATATTATATGCTCAATTTAATAGAACTGATAAGGTTTATCTCTCAGACATTTATCAAACATTAGTTTTTGGAATTTCTCTATGCTCTTCACAAAGCTAGTTTTCCTTTGACGTATTATTTATTTTGTAACCCACTCATTAAAAAGGTTTTCTTTATTATAAATTAAAATATTTTAATAATCATAGTAATTAAGTATCCTTTTTTTTATCCGGGAATTCCATGGTTCGGTACATTCTTTAACCAGAACCGATGGAATTCTCGCTTTCAAATATATTTTCGTGTAAATTCGGGTGTTTATTGACTTTTTCCGCAAAGTTACCGTTCTAAACTACAGCGATTTTCTCTCAGTTTTTAATGTAACATTAACATCCACGTGCCATGGAGAAGCTTGTTATAAATTGTATTATCTATTAATGCAGCGATGATATAGATAAAATACAGTCCATCTGGGCACATGGTAATCCTCCTTTTGCCCTGAATTTCAATGCAAGTCCAGGTTTTTGTGCACTTAGTGTTTTCGGAATTTCTGCCAAAGATAAGCGATTTATCATATATTCTGGGAGATTTTTCTGAAGTGAGGCGAAAGTTTCGTTTGTCCCTTAAAAGGTCACATGCATGAACATTTACAACATTTATTATTCTTCTAACTTCTTATTTTTCTTCTTCAGTTTCAAATTCCCTTCAACTTGAATCCATCGCTCAAGTATGATTTTCTACTTTTAATAGGTTCAAATTCATTTATCAATCAGATGTCGCGACTTTATAATCTTGTTAAAATAAATGACCGCAATACACGCTTTTAACTTCAAAAATGAAGATGTAGATAAAACGTGGCTCTTCTTTCATAAATGAAACATACCATGACCTCTCCTTTCAGACAATCCTTTCATTAAAGACCTTAAAACGAATAAACAGTAGTTGGAACATTAATTTATAAAGAGATGAATAACTATCATTTTGCTGTAATAATTTATTTTTCTTTTGTGCTCCTTTTTTTTATGAACACAAGGATACTGAATTGCGTAAGCACAATAAATTCATGTCTTAATCACATAAAATTTAACCAAGGATATGATTTTTGGTATCCCCGTTTGAAACTACATTGGTGACGAAGAGATATTTGCGATTTTTTCTTTACTAACTTATGTATTTTGTATGATTTGAATTGCATGATATCTCAATTTCTTCCGAAAGAAATTGAAATTAATTTTAAAGAAATTGAACTGAAAGGACAATGAAGGGAGATAGAGGATAACAATAGGTTGATAAATATTTGTAAGTTGTATTAAAACATCGTAATCAATCTTTTGCATTAGAACGAATATTAGTTATGGTACAAGAAAAGAATTAGTAAGCTAAGAATTAATAATAGTTGATCATAATTTAGCGTTGGAGAGTTAGAGGGAAATTTAAGTGAGAGTGACATTATTTATTAATCAGTGATTATTTAGGAATTTTTTTCTTGCTCTTATGAATGTTAAGCTGGAAACTAATAATTATTAACTGTTAAATTAGAAGGAGAGTGATGAGAGTTGAATTAAAAAATGGAAAACCATCGTCATATATTGATCTTCAGTAATTTACAAGCATTGATAATCCGGTAAACCCGTGGATTATACAGAGATTACAAAAAAATATAAATTTTGTCACAAATCATTTTTACATCTATTCTTGTAATATTTTTTTGGAAAGAAATCAAAATCAGTATAATTAAAATCAGATAAAATTCTATATATTTGTATATCATACAGCCGATTAAATAGTTTAAAATTATTACATTTAATTAGTTCATTCATATTAAAAAATTATCTTTTGTGTTTATTTTTCAATGCAAATTATGTACTTATGATATTTCAGGAAACATGTTACCTAAAGTTTTACTTCAAATAGTCTTGTTTAATATTTTGGAAAAAAAGCATCATTAAATTTATTATGTAAACTTTACTGCTTATTATTTCGATTTCAAAGGAAAAACAGCTTTAATGACAATCGCCTTGAAACTTCATAGGAGAAACCAACAAAAGCGATTATGTTTTGTTATTCTCTTTTGTCTTTTTAGAAATTCAATTGCAACTCTCGGTGACAAATTATTCCCGAAGGTGCTGTAATGATACCATGAAGATAATGAATATAAAGAAGACTGGAATAGCTTCAAAGGCTTATGGATAAGAATGTCGTAAAACAGACGATATAGTTACTAAACATTTCTTCATTCTCTTTCATCTTTTTTAATTATTTTAAAACATTAAGAACAGTAATGTATTTTGGTTTAGCAGCATTGGATTGAATGTCTTTATCTGAAACCCTACAATTACTTAAAACAATTCAATTTCCATCGTGATTCATTCTCACAATTGAAAGAATGGTATCATTGCATGCATAATGGTCAGAATAATAGTTAAAAGTGTTTAATTAAAAAGAAGAGGGAATGTTTTGAATTTTCATGCATATGGAGAAATAAATGAAAAAGGAAGATTTACTTCTTTTAGAAGATTGGAAATGTTTTTGATAAAGGAAACACAGACCATAAAAAGTGTGTTTCAAATATATTTTTATTTTCATATTTCATTTGCATGGATTTACCACCAAATATGTGCACAAAATATCATAGCTGTAACACCATTACCGAACAAATTATAAGGACCTTGATTAAGCTCACGCTATTTCCAGACAGTTTATATTACCATGACTATGGATATGTAATTTTAGATAGTAGCACATCTAGAAGAAAGTACTTTCGGTATGCTTAAGCTTCATTGTATGTTAGTTCGACACAGTGTAAACAATGATTTTTTTTCTTAGTTCTGAAAAGTCGAGTTTTGTATCTAGTAAAGAATATTTCAAGGGAAATTTTACTGCACTATTTTATTCAAGAAATCAAACACAATTCTTGTTGAGACTTACAGTGAGCATGTTCTGTCGGAAACAACATGCATAGACTGATTTCGACGATTCAAAAATGATGACTTTAATCTTATATTAATCATTTAGATACGGAATGCTTCTCCATTGCATTTGAGGGGGGGGGGTCATCATTGTTTAAATTTTTATGATCTGCTCAAACCGAATAAAACTAGATAGGAGATTGCTATCGACTACAACTGATGCGTTTGAGCCGAGTCTTAGAGGAAAAACGGCAGCTATACGAGCATAGAAATGACGAGGTGATTTTGTTTTATGGCAATGCTCAGCCACATGTTGCAAAACCGGTGAAAATCTATTAATAAAAGCTGAAATGGAAAGTCCTGTTCCACTCGCCGTATTCACCGTATAGAGCCTCTTCCGATTATAAGTTATTTCGTACCATGACACGTGACCTGGTTGAGGAGTACATCCATTCTTATGACGATACTAAAAATATTATTCAATTCTTCTGTAGTTTAAACAGACGTGTGGTTTTCTAAAGTGGAATTCACATGCTGCTAGAAAGAAGGAAGATTGATAGACAATAAATATATTGAGAGACATGTTTTTCAACGATTATTTTATATAAAGCATTATTTTTTGGAAGAAAGAGCATAAGACTTCTCAAGGTTTTAGAATTTAAAGATTTTTTAACAGTGAACCAAAACAATTTTACTAAACTTCAAAATTTTAAACTTCTTTTTATCATGTTTTTATTTCGGTCTTATATTTTAGAAGATATGTCTTTTCCCCTAAAGAATATTAAGTTTAGAAATTTTTCCTGGTTTTTCTGCTTTATATGTTTGAGAGAATAAGGATTTTGGGCATAGAATAATAGTTCAGACGAATAACTTTTTTTTCAAAAAAAAAATCTATAAATTTAGATATAACTAGTTTTCTTACGGGTTTCCCTTACAATATCTGATCAAAAAGACTTGTTAAAATATAAATAACACTAGTACAGAAAACCCCTGCACAGAATTCTGAGAAGCACTTCTGAAAAATATGATAAAATAGAAACAAAATATTAAAACTTGTAATCACCTTAGACATTTTAAGATGTTGAAAAACAATTTAAATTTTAAATGCTGACTGTCTCAAAAACACTTTTTAAGGCATAATTTAAGTTTGTTCAAATATGTTGTATATAAACTGTTTCTTACATACATCTAATTAAATATTATTGTTCACAAGGTATCATTTCCCTATAGTATTAAATTTCAAAAGCATTTGTCTACTTAAATGTTATTATTTTTTATCTTACATTTTTTGCTAATAATCAATTAATTATTTTAAACATACATTCAAACAAAATATAAGAACTAAGCTGCTAACTAGTTCGTTTTAGGATTTATAGGGGTTCATATTGGAAAATTAAAAAGTGATACTTTTAATTTTCAATAGAAATTTTATTTTAATACTCTTTGTAAAATTACTGATGAAACTTTAAAAAAGGTATATAAAATAGTTATTTCTGAGAAATAAGTAATCGACTTTTATTTAAAAACGTAGCCAATATAACTTGAAAATGCAAGACAATATTCTTAGCAAATATAAAAACATTACTATTTCATCTATAAAAGGCCACATACAGTATCATTCTCTAACAATATATTTTATTGCTTCTTTAGAAATAAATGGATTCTCTCTGGAATTTTGTTTTCATTCATTTTTTTCCAAAACAAATGAAATTCTTTTTTCACTCATTAATTTCACAAACACATAACGAATTCCATATTAAACAACATATCTTTTCTCTAGTGAAAATAATATGAAAACATTCTTATTAATGTTTCTTATTTGATACAAACAAAATATATAATCAATACTTTTTTTTTTCCTTTCATGCAATTATTAATAATATTATTGTTATTTTTACTATAATTAAGATTATTATTATATTCATGAAATCTATACTCTCCTTGTAAGGATAAGGAGTTCTTAAATTAATAAATTTAATTTGTTATATTACACAAAATAAATTATCTTTTGATTAATTACACTTAACTGTATTCGTTGTAATCCGTCTAATGTTCTCTGATCTTAATGGAACACCTCTCCTTTTACAGATGAGCCAAGATTCTCGGCGTTCTTGAAACTGGACAGCGCCGTCGCTGCTGCTGACCATGAGATGTGAAGAGGAGATCTTATAAACTTACGGTCAACTTTTCAGATTCGCAGTTGGTTTTGGATACCTGTTAATATACGACAATTTTTGTCCTTATAGGGTTCCTGTGGTTGACGATTACCTAAAAAATGAAAATATTTACGAATGGGGGGGGGAATTAGCCAGATCTCCTGACTTTAAGCTTATAGAGCATATCTTGGACTTTATTAGGCCAACAATTGCATCTCGCCAATCCATCCGAGATACATTCCGTTTGTACAAACTGTCTTGCTGCAAGAGTAGAATCGACTGTCATAGGGTCTGGTTGTGAAATGAAACCTTACCCCATGTTAGATTCCTTTTCTGTTCTATTTGACCACGTGCATTTGGGAAATCCTTGTAATATGAGATTTACTAATAAAAGTGCTTAAATAAATTGACTTTAGAATCACACATTTTTTTCACTGTTATAACTGTACATTCATATAAAATTTTTTTAAAATGTATACATTAGTGTTTCAGGAATTCGATGTAATGCGCAAATTATTTTAATTATGTGCACGCAATACATATGTAATGTGTGTGAATTAACATGTGTGTCCATAAATTCATAATATATTACAAATTATAGCTAAAGTTTAAAATATAAATATAAAATAAAAGAATACGAAAACTAGTAAAAATGGCAACTATAGGAAAATTAAAATTCGCTAATTTTTCTTATTACTAATCTAATTAATATCTGTAAATTCATGTTTTCGTCTTTCCTATTCATTACAAATCTATGTTTAGAAATGCCAATATCCATAAGTCAAAATTTATTCACAAGGCAAATCTTTCAAACCAAGTAATGTAATAAAGTACGCCAAAAGGTTTGTTGAAGGAAAACGGCTTAGAATCCGTTTCAAACTCACTACAATATTCGTCCGCAAACGTATTTTTTCATTGAAACTGTAAACTTAAAATGAACACGAAAATATTAATTTCTTCCTTCTTTTACAGCCTTCTTTACCCGTATTTTGGTATATTTGAATAAAAACATTCCCTGTATTGTTAGTTCAGTTTTAATACGCCATCATGCACGATTTTTTTATTTGCGGAGTACTTGCCATACTGTTGCCAATAATGTAAAAATCACATGTTAAATCGGAATTGTATCTAGCCACAGATTTTTAATCGAATCTACTAGGGAAGAGGAAGTATTCTAAGTTTGCATTTTTTTTTAAATTAAAACAATAAGATGTGGAGAATTTTAGTGAGTCATTGGAATATTTAGATATATAAATTCTCCTATACTTAATGGAATAAATAATCATGAATTTAAGAAACTTTTAAATTTCTAAAATATATTAAATATTTTAATTTTAAAGAGAATCATAATTTTTGGACTATCATGCTTTTTTAATAACTAAGTAAGTATTTATTTAAATATTTTCAGATGAATTATATAATATTAAATGCATACATTATTGTCTAATAGTACATATCTATAACGAAATCAAATTTATACATTGGTTTTCTAAAAAATTAAATATACAAATATCCGAAACTATTTCGAACTTGATAAATGATACTCGTATATTCTGATAGCTATCACATAGAAATATGTACGCTGGGGTAAGATTAGCCATTATAATTTAGTTGGCATTTATTTGTAGGATGTAATAACCTAAAGACATGCAATGGGAATATTATCAATATATCTTGATACATTGAACTGTACCGATATCGAATTAGAGTACTGTTGAAAAAGGTTATATATATATATATATATATATCCTAAGTCAGTTACGCAAAATTTAAAAATAAAATTTATCTAATTAATTTATTCTAAAATTTTCTCTGTTTAATTCACAAGATTAGAAATTGAATGACCTAAATTGAAATTTGTCGTATTCACAGATGAAATTATTTTATAGAGGAGCCACGAAACACTCTTTTCATAGAAAATAACAAAATTTGAAATTTTGAACATAAGGTAAGCCGAATCTGAGAATATTTAAATGCACTGAAATGAAAAGGTACTTGATTCGTTGGATATCAAAAAAGTGCCTAGGAATTAATATAGATATTCTTGATGAAATACAATTTCGAGAAGTGACTGAAATCCTATTCAAATGGATATATCAAAATTAAAGAAGAACTTCACAGTTTTTCTTAAGATACAATAAAATGCTTCTGTGTCAAATGCATTGCCTTTTGTGGTTTGTTGCTGCTTATATTGATGATGAAAAACACATAATTTCATTTCATTTATAGCAAATTGAGAACTTCTAAGAGCAATATATTCTTCACTGATTCATAAAAATACTTTACTTACGTAGGTGGATTAAAAGGTTTCTAGTATCGTTGACATTTGTCAAGTAGGTGTTTACTTCTTAGGGAATCTCTTTTTCTGAGTTTTACAGCACTATTATGGATGTTAATGAGTTACATGTAAACCATTTTGTTTATTTTCAGCAAATATAGATCTTGTTTCTGATAAACCAGTGTTTGTATTCTTCAGGTTTGGATATATCGTTTACAGAACAGAGAGACAATATATATACATATATATATATATATATATATATATATATATATATATATATATATATATATATATATATATATATATATATATATATATATATATATATATATATATATATATATATATATATATATATATATATATATATATATATATATAAATATATATATATATATATATATATATATATAACTATATATATATATA
>BMAW01003411.1:383116-452516 GCA_019974015.1 Nephila pilipes
TATATATATATACTGAAAATTTATGAAAGAATAATTTAAAATATTTAAAAAGACAAAAATCCAGAAAGAAATGTAACAATGAAAGAAAAATAAATGAAAATATGGAACCCACCAAGTCAAAAAGCAATATCGGGCTGAGGACCGATTAAGCGGGGTTAAACTAGTTTAATGGTACCAACCTTCCCCCTTTGCGACTTGGTAGGCTGATTTAAGAAATCCAAATTGCAAAAGAGTTCATGATTAAAAGATGCAAACAAATTCATCGATAAAATCTACAAAAATAAAATCTATAATTCCTGGTAGGCTGAATTGGGAAATCCAAATTGCAAAAGAGTTCAATGATTAAAAAATGCAAAAAATTGCAACGATAAAATTTACAAAATAAAAACTATCATTCTAAAAATTATCAACAGATCAAAATATAAAAATTACTTACAAAATTCAAAGAAATGAAGATTCAAATATGTGAGTAGTAAGACGGAATTTTCTTTAAGCTTCAAGATGTATATCACATACTCAAAATGAAAAAAATATATCACATCATCACCATATAAATTTAAAAAAGATTTAAATCATTGTTTGATTGGTAATAAAATGCAAAAGGATGCAAACAATTGGTTGGTAATAAGTTGTATGGTAAAGGAGTATAACGGTCCAGAGAGTGAGTAAAAATGTAAGCTGTGTAAATGTAAATAAATAGATTCTTCACAGCTAGACCACTAACAAGCCGACTTTGTGGACTATATATATATATATATATATATACAATACAATATGGGATTTTTAAGATGCTGAAGAAATTATACATAAACGATACGAAAAAAAAAAAACAACCACTCCAGCTTGTGACGTACCATACGTATTTTAATCATTGTCATACACGTATTGTAGATGGTATACGGAAGAGATATTATTTTTCCTTCTCCGCAGACTTGAGTACAGAGCCTGCTCGACAAATTACGAGTATGGACTAAAGATCAACAACCATCAAATAAAACTACATGCGATCATTTGACGATTGAAACAATCAAATCAAAAACTACATGAAAAGGAGTAGGAATTCGCAGTTCTGTGGCATGGCAATTCTACGGAGCTGCCCTTCATGAATTTTAAGAAAATATCTTTCCAGGGACAATGTTACCAAATGAAGCTCTTTTTCTATGCCAGCGGACTTTTACCTGCTTCCACGGAGGAAAATGAAGTTAGAGAAACCCCGTTTCGCTGAATGGGATGTAGTGATGGGAAATGTTACAAAGTGGCTAGAAACGCTTACCAGAATTTTTTTTTAATAAAGTTATTAACAGTTGAGAATTAGAACTCTAGAACAAGCGTGAAAATTCAGCACGATTGAACTGAGAAGGACAATAAGATAAATATAACAAATAACTTTATTAAATTTTATTTTACCTAATCAGGAAACTTTTCGTTCCTTGATATATACATTCAAATTTTATTCATCAGTTATTCATTTAATATTTATATTAAATTCTCAAATGATAAATTTTATTAAATTGCTGTGAAGTATATTTAAGAATTCCAATTCAGGACATTTTTCAAAAATATAAGTCGTCGTCACTGGAATCTATATTTATTGATATGACGCCTGATTTCGTTCAGAAGAATGCCGAGACACGTATTGTTTATGATTGATTTTTCACTTTACGTGACTCGAATTCTCCCGGTCATTTCAAAACTCAATAGAACGTATGTTTTAAGGAATTCCAAGCAAAGTTAATTATGCCGAATAAATCTGAAATTTTTTTTAAATGGATCTTCAAACAATTTCGTAGACTTATCCCTAAGGTATCCAATACGGATGACACACGGAAGTAAGTTTTTGACTTCTACTGAATGCAAATTCTTCAATTGTGAAAGGAAAAAAAAAGTTAAAAAGGGTTTAATGCAGTTTTTTAAAGAACAGATTTAATCACCAAATTGCCAAGTTTTTTTAAAGAATAATTAAACTCTTAAATTAAATTATTCAATTAAAGAATGAAATTAAAGAAATGATATTCAACGGGAAAAAAAATTGATTTATTTAATTATCCATTGATTCATTGAATTAATCACTCACTCACATTTGTTTATGCAATCATTCATTCACTTTTTCCATCAATAATTCACTCACTCATACAATCTATCATTTGTTCACTCACTCATTAAGCCATCCTCTCATTCATTCATTCACTCATTTATTTATTTTTTCCAGAAAATATATTTAGACAAAAAAATTTTAAAAAAGGAAAATATATTATTCCGTTTTTAAAAATGTTCTCGAATGACCATTTTGATCCCTTATGGACGGGTAATATAAATAAAATATGTTATAAGAGACATGTAGTATTTTCTCAAAAAAGATACCTCTCTTCCTCTAATTGTGTTTCTATGTGTAAGGTTTTTCAAATATTTCTCGTATTTTATAAATAGTTAATCCGACTAGCCTCTGCAAATGTTTCCTTAAAAGTATAAATACAAATTGTTTGAGATAACCCCACGTCTAACAGTACCTTTGTTTCCTAAAACATTAAAATGCAGCTAGGAAATGGAAATTGTTACATATCTGGTGTCGAATCTAAAGAAAGTGTTTCCTAATAACTGAAATCATCATTCATTCAGCTGAAAATTCTCATCTCAATAACCAAGTGTTTCCGTGGGACATTAAGTATAAGATGTATTGTTACTTAAATAAATTTTTGTGTTAGTGTAAATTATCAAATATTTTTGTAAACACATATTCTCCAATGGTATCACATTTAAATAAATTATAAAAATTGTTTTATTGCTGAAACTTTTATTTCAAATTTTGTATTTTATTGAAATATTAATGTTTTCTTCCAAGTGGCTGTTATCTTCCAATTAGATTGTACTAAATATTTTTCTAAACTTTTTAGAGTTCAACATACAAAAATAATTTACAATTATAGTAAGATACATTTGCTTAAGACGCCAGGCTAAATAAAATTTGAAAGGATACTTTTGATACCTGTGGTAAAAACATTAAGATCTGCATTTATAAATGTATATTTTGTAGACCCTTATTCTCCGATGTGAAGATTTTCTCCGATATCTATAACATGATATTAAAAATTCTTTGAAAATAATTAATAAGTGAAGACATTATAATATGCCATTGATTTTATTACTTATGACGGAAATAACTACTCATACGTTTCAACGATAAAAAATGAGTTGGCTGAATGTATTGATCGTTTTTAATCCCTCAAGTAGAAGCAACAAAAAGGATGTAGTGTTACATGAATGAGAAGTTACAGTGACAGGACTTTTAACAGTTACTAATAACTTTAAATATATTCATCTGATTGAATTCTAAAGGCAAAATATAAACATATAAATATTTCAAACGAATATTCTTTGGGTTCAAGCATAATTTTCTTAATACGTTGGATATTGTCTGGAAAATTGCTAATTAATTACTTTTTCTTAAAAACATGTAAATAAAAGCTAGGTTACTTAGACAAAAATTGTACTTTCTTTTTTGTTTCCTAACAAAAGTTCCCATAGCAATATTATTGTGTATGAAGAAAGCTTTTTGTTAAAATGTAAAGCAAAATATTATAATTAAAAAAAAACTGAAGGCAGTTCAGAATATTACTTCAGAAAAATATATTTTCTTGGAATGCATGTTATTTTACGAGGAAGAGTTTTAAAATAATAATCATTTTCCTTAATTATTGTACTTTGTATATATTACTGGAACTGTACAATTAAAATTAAGCAAATTAGCAATGATTATTTAATACGAGACCAGCAAATGTACATTTAAGTATACATATGTATTAAATATGAGATAAATTAGATACTCTGTATCTATACGTGTACTTTTAATGTATATTCCTTAGGGTCTTACAACCATTGTTAAGAGGAATTTATATATTTGTAGGAAGATTTTAAGAACTCATTGAAAAAACTTACAAATAATCACATGTCAGCATTTTATAGAATCAATAAATTATAGGAGAAAATAGCTATAGTAATGATATGATACATCTCAAATCATATATAAACAACAAGATCAAAACTTACATATTTGCCTTCTTGAGAATTTCAGAAATGCGAGTCATAGTAAAACTATTTTGACATTGAAGGTGTAATTAAATGTGTAAGTTTATATCGCACTGTCATTGAATGAGATCTTTAGGTTGCAATTGATACAGGCTCATTAAATATTTAAAATATTACTACTCATTTGTTGTTAACTTCGGATTGTGTATGAGAATTACACTCTTTAAAAAAAAACAATAATGATTTTAATTCAGATATGTACAAAATTGATAGTTAACATATAACTGTAAGAGAAACAGCTTGTATTATTATATACTAACATGGGATACATAAATAATTGACGAGCAGACATGAATAAAAGCAAGACCCGATCATTCAGCAAACAGTAGCTCAACTAGTTTAAGATTTTTTGTACATATTTAGTATGAATTGAGAAGAGAGAAGGAGATCCAAATAGGTCCCAGATAGGAGGAGAACATCAGGCATCACCAGGACAGCATTCATTTTGGCAAGCCCAGAATTCATTTTTCTCTTCTGCTGTGCTCTTCCGATAGTTGCACGGGTATAAAAACCAACAATAATACCCTTAAAATTTGCAATTTGCATGTAAAAATAAGTTGTTCTAATATGCCACCACATGGCACGAGGAGAAGTTGTACGCTGTTCGTGATGCCGCATAGCACTGTGAGAAGGTGGCAAACAGCTAAAAGGAACACCTCAACGACATGATACGTGAAGATATACCAAGTGTGTATCATGCCAGTTTTGTCACGTACGAACATAATTTCAATCTAGAAGATTCAATTTAGCGAGGTTTTTTTCATAGCGTTTTATTTGATATTTGTTACGAAATGGTACTAATTATGATACAAATTAAAGGCTAACAATATTACTATGGAGAGATTAAAAGTCATAAACATTGTTTGTCCGAATACATGCCATCAAAATCCTTGTTTATTAATTATAAGTATATTCAATTGAAATTTTTTTCTGCAAAGAATGAACTAAGGATTTCGTGCGAAATTAAAATCAATAAAATTATTTCGATGACTTTCTTTTTCTGTACATGTGATGATTCATGTAATTGAATAAGAAAAAAGAAATTATGTTTCAAAACGTATAAATATTATAGTTTTTATTTCTTAGAACAAATATTTCACAAAAAGCTTATTGTAATTTAAAATTATTTGCATAAAAAATAATAAACAATTTCTAAAAAATATACTATTACCTTCTCTTTCCTGATTTTTTGCTATGAACAAACATGTGCCAATGCTTTAAATTTTTATTCTGAGCTGATTAGGCTCTCTGGAAAAAATTCAGCATCATGTAATTTTTACTAAACAACCTCTTAAGGCAATTCGAAATTTCTTTTTCATATCAACAACTCAGAAGACCAGCACTATCGTGATTGAAGTAAGCACTCCAATTCTTTTTGTGGAGACCAGAATTACCGTTATTCGATAAATACATCACTTAATACTATCTTCGGTGGAACCTACAAATAATAGTCTGTACTTTATTACAAGACTATCAATAAAGACGACTTGTTCTCTGGACATCCCGTTTATTTGGACACACTTTTTCAGACATAAATTATATACACAATTTTTACAAGAACAATTTTTTAACGTTTGTTTTCAAATCCTGGAACCAAAAACTTTCTCTTTCTTTGTTCGTTGCCAGTAAATTTTCTAAAAACAAAACCCTGATGTGGAGTTGCTAATAGCATATTTATATTTCTTTCAAACAACTTTAAATATTTAAAAAAAAAAGTAGCTTAATAAAGAATATTGATAAAATAATTTTCAATCATTTTATGTTTAAATCATTTTCTTTTAAATGTTGAATATATCACAACCTCTCCCCCTCCAAAAAAATCTTTAGTAAATTTTTAAAATGACAGTTTCTTAAAATTTAATTGATTGCTTCTTCCTATTTCAGGAAATTGATTTGCTGAGAAACTTAATTTTTTTATAAAATAGTTCTCTTATAGCAACACCATTTCATATACTAAGCTTAAATTTCTTAGATTATATAAAAAAATTAGTAATAAACATACATATAGAATAAGATGAATATCTCTTACATATTTATAAATTCAAATATATAACTTTCTCCCAAGACATGCATTTTTATGCTGCGAAAATTCAAAATCACTTTTTTTATACTGTAAATAACTGAAAAAGAAAATGAACTGTAAGGAAAAGTAAATTATCATATTTTAAATATAATTTCTCTAATCAGGCCATTGAGCGAGACTTAAAGTATCTGCATTTTTATGACTCTTAACACTGACAGTAACTTTCGTATAATTATAAGACTGTAAGGTCATTGTCCCTCTCATAAATTGTGAATTTAAATTTTTATTATTTATAAGCAAAACTAAAAGATTATTGTCCATCACGATGAAGAATTTATTTGGCCTATCCAAATAACATTGGAGTTTCTTCACAGCAATTACTTCGGCAGCACACTCTTTCTCTAGAATAGAATATCTCCTCTCAGTTACTGAAAAGATTGTCCTGAAAATATCAGAAAAGATACACTTTTTCTCATAGAAACTTCTCTTTTTCTTACAATTTAATTCATTATCTTCACATTTACTAGTCATATATACCTTTAAATTATCCTTAGTTAAACTTTCATCAGATTTGGGGAAGTTTACGAAATATTTTCAACGAATTTTCTTAGAATGCATTTTTACAGATTTTTTTTCTTTTTGAATGATAAACATTATCTTGATTATCTCCTTCCTCTGAACTTGATGTTTTATATTTAGCAAAAGAGACATTCTGATCTGTCTTATTGTTTAGTTCAGGATTTTCATTCATTTCACCAAAACAATCTTCATTCAGTTCACGCTGAATATGATTTTCTGGAACTTGTTCAATGTTTTCAATCCTATTTTCAAGTTCAACATTTTGTGCATGGACAATTACTGGTGGGACTGCACGTGGTTCTTTACAGAACTCCTTTAAATTAACTTTGATTAATTCTTTGATTACAAAATCTTCCCTAGATGGAGGTAAAATATCTTCATCAATTTCGGAATTGGGAATTTCTTCTTTAGGAATAAAACGTGAAATCATGAATTTTAATTTTCACAGGTTGATCAGATAACTGCATGGAATTTCTGGATGGTATACTTGCAGCTCTTGCTTTCTATTCAAGTTTTTTCAGCTCAAAGTCTCTTACTCGTGCTCGTTCTTCCAGTTCTTCCTTCCTTTTCCTTACATCTTTTTCTAGTTTTTCTTCCTTTCCCGTTCTTTTTTTTCCAGTTTTTCCTTCCTTTCCCGTTTTCCTTAATCGTACTAAGTAATCGAAGAGTAAATCCCTCATCATAATCTGGACATTCAACAATCAGTTTATATAAATGAAAAATTTTAAATTCAGGTTTTACGTTTTAACCAAATTCTTCAGCTAACACTTGTAAATCATATTTCTAACTTCTAGATAATAATGTCATGTTGGAGAACCTTAACTACAATTTTAAAATGATCTTTATCACAAATTGTTCTTATATCAAGAACTATAAATTTAAAGAACTGAATTGTCACTTCTCTAACAAACAATCTACTTTTTGTGTCTTAAAATACTTTAAATACAATTATCTTCAATAATACACAATATACAATAAGAAAAATATTTCAATAGAAATTTACAAACCTACAGCGATGTGTAAAAAAAACAACTCTCAAATTCCCACAGCCTTTATTTGCAAAATTATTATATCAGTTTGTCACAGTTGATCAGTAAAATTATACTACACCTAGTTGGCGAGAACTACCAACAAAACATTACCGGTTTGGCAACCTTATATTTGTACTATGCCTTAGGCGCCAGCAGAAATCAACCTGAACTTTAACTTGGCGAAAAATATTTATTCTGATCAATATGCCGAGATGACATATATATTAACTATCAACATCATAAGTATATATTACCACAAGCAAATTATTACACATAATGATCAAATAGAAAATAATAATCTTTAAATATTCTTTTAACAAAAGTAGCACTTTTAAATTAATGCTATAGTTAAAATCTTACTACAACTTTCGCCAATATTAAAAAAAAAACAAATGAAATTAACTACCAACGCGAATAAAATACAAAAACAAAAAAATCAGTTGATATAATCGGATAATTTTTTCTTCTGTTAACAGTAGAAATCGCCTGTTAAGGCAAAAGTAATCTCACCTTGTCTGTGAAATTAAATAATTTCTGTAAATGATCGTTAAAGCACAACAACTTTAAAGAGAGCCACTCGGAAAAGATGACACTTATTCCTGAATAAGTAAATGCAGTATCTGATTTCAGAACAGCGCAGAACACAGTCCACATAAAAAAAAAAATATGTCGCTTGAAATCGAATCATTTTCACTATCATCAGATAATTTTTAGTGCAAAAGAAATTCGGCATCAGGTAATTTTTACTGAACAACCTTTTTAAGCAATTCCAAATTTCTTGTTTTTTCAATTTAGAAACTCAGAAGACCAGCACTACTACCATTCGATAAGTACATCTGACTTATTACTACATTCGGTGGAACCTCCAAATAATAGACTGTACTGTATTGAAGACTATTAATAGAGACGACTTATTCTCTGGACATCACGTTTATTTCGACACACTTTTCCAGACATAAATTACATTCACAATTTTTACAAGAACAATTTTTCAACATTCGTTTTTAAATCTTGGAAACAAAAACTTTTGTTCGTTGCCAGTAAATTTTCTAAAAACAAAAACATGATGTGGAGTTGCTAATAGTATGTTTTTATTTTTTCAAACAACTTTAAATATTTAAAAAAATATAGCTTAATAAAGAATATTCATAAAATATTTTTCAATCACTTTAAGTTTAAATCATTTTCTTTTAAATATTGAATATATCATAATACATTCTTCACTCGCACACCATGATATTTTTAACAATCCTGGAAATTATATTCATTAATTTCAATTTTCACACCCACAAAATGGCTATGGTGATTTATTTTATGCTTATGAGTGTAAATGTGATAGGAATTTGTAAATATTATGTGTGGAAAGAGGTTCGGACACTTTATATTAAGCCCAATAAATATAGAACTACGTTTGAAGCAATTTGTTTTTAAAAAAAGAGATACTTAAATAAATTTTCACTACATTTTTGTGAAGATTGTGACTCCAAATTATTAAACAAGATAAATAATTTTACATTTATTAAACATAGATTACTTAAATTAAGGAATTTAAGGGGAAATGTGACCAAACGCAAAATAGTTAAGAAAAATAATAAAATAATGCACTGATCTAAATTTATTTTTTGTAATACATATTTTTACATAGACTAACATAAGAAACTAATACCTAAGAAATATAGTTAAATAAGAAAGAAACGAAAAGATCGAGATAATATTACTGATTTTTTTTTATCAAATATCTTCTTACCATCTTATAAACTTACAGAACCACATTTAAATTAAAGGCATGTGTTTTAAAACTAAATAATTTCTTCATGCGCTTAATGGTAGTAAAAATAATATACATATATTTCAAGGATATGAAAATAATACGAATTTTAAACATGTATCTCAGTAACAGTCCGTAAAATTAGGTTTTAAGTATCAATATATCTTAAAAATTACGGTTTCCAGAAAAAAGTATTTAAAATGGTAATTTCTGTTTGGTACACTGCCATGACATGACATTTAAATGGTAATAATTTCGTTTCTAGTTATCCTAGATTCCAGAGGAAAGCAGTTTTAATACTCAAATGAACTGGAGTTTAAAACGATGTAACAAAAGAATTGCGAATTTTGTGTTTGGCTCCAAATAAGTTTTCAAACGTAATCGGCAAGCTGAATTAAAAATAATTATGGTTTAAATTTTGTCTGAAAATAGAGTTTCATTTTTCGGAACTAATTTTATTCTGAACTAAAACTGAAAGAAGCCCAAACATTTAAAAATTGTTTTTATTGATTACTCATACTTTTTTCGCAATTTAGCTTTCTTCAAATTATGTATTCGATATTTATCGACTTTTTTTCAAGGGATATGATAATAATAAATGATAACTTTTATAATTGTTACAGATTTCTGATATAAATTTTATCAAAAAGATTCAGCTCATATCCGGATATTAAAAGGGAAAAATATCTTAAAGTATAGAAAAAATGAAACATTTTGTATTGCCCTTTAAATGAATCACATTCAAATTATATTTTTATAATAAATCATGCATAAATTTAAAATTTAATATATTTTCTTTGCAAGTCTTAAACTCGATTACGTAATTTAAACAACAAGGACTTATAATGCATATTTTGAAAATTAAATTGGATTATTTGCTACGTTAATATAAAAAAAAAATGTAGATCTGGAAGCATAAAAAAGATGAACGTCAAAATGATTTTATTCGTTGGAATTGTTGTTCAAGTGTTCGAAATATTCATAGGTTTTGCAAGGGATTACAACTAAAATACTTATCTTAACCAGTAAATAGAATTATCTAACTAATTAAGAATAAATGTATAAAAGTAAGTTGTTTTTTTTTCATATTGGAAAATTTTCAAAACAGACCTATGTTATAATTTAGAAGTATTTAATTTGTTTTAAGAATTCTTAGTTAAAATTAAGGTATAGATAATTCGAATATAATTTTATAACAGGTCCAATCTTATTAAGAATACCGAATTAAACACGCACGCACGTACACGCACACGTACACACACACACATATATATATAAAAATTATATGATTCTTCGAGAGGGTTCCTCTTAAGTTACTGCTACTTTTAGAGTTTTACTTTAATTTTAGGAAAGAAAACGTATAAAAGTGGTGTTCAATTTATTTGAAGAAGAAACATTTAGAGCTTAAGCTGATACTACATATAAAAATTTCGTCTAGGTCTTAGTACCAGCTAATTATGGTAAGTAAAGAATACTCTTTCAAAGTTACAGACCGCGGAGCATGGAAACATGAAGCAAGTTTCTAAATATGTGAAATTAATTAAAGGGTCGACGAACTCTTGCTGAAAAGATTAGGAAGATTCAAATATCTTACTCTGTCTTAAGAGGGATAATTAATACCAAGTGTTGTGGTACTGTAAATTTCCTTGAGAAAAGGGTTCAAGAAACATTAAACCATTTAACTCGGGTCTTTTTTCGTTCAATAAGTTAAACAAAGGTGTATTGAAAATTACATTCTTTCTGAACACTTAAGAAACTCATTTTTGATTGAAGAGGATTATTAGCATTAACATTGTTTTTTCAGTAATTAGACTTTCTACGATATATATATATATATATATATGAACACAGATCAAATTGATAAATTGAGCATTGATTTGACTAGGATAGGTCAGTTATATCACTTGTTTTGTAATATGATTTATTATATATTTAAAATATTACTTTTACATAAAATCCAAATTAAATTTGATTTTTTTCCTTATTTTTTTTTTTTTTTTTTTGGGGGGGGGTATTTTACTTCTTTTAGGGGTCGCATCTTATTCGTTCAGCTTTTATGAGCTCAAGTAGTTTGCCGTCCATTCCATGAGAAGAAGAGAAAAAAAAAATCATCATTGAAATTGAGTTCGTTGCTACTCCTACATGTCTGAAAATTCGAAGATTATTTTTCTTTTCTATGAATATTTGTAAGAATCCCTAGTGCTACTTTCTGCCCAATTGAGTGAGTGAGATATTACACCTTGAATTAAATTCAAAATTAGTGCACTTTCTGTGATTTCGCTTTCTTTAGTAATATTCTTGCGTACTTAACTATCATTTTGACATATTGAAAGATTAATGATCGGTTTGAGATATTTTTAATATTCATTACTGCAATTATTTTGACAAAGTAAGCAAAAATAATTTGTAATAAATGATAGAGTTTTTGATAAGTGTGGTTTTTAAACTGATGATCAAGGCTGATTGTAAAGCAATTTTAAATATAAGACTTGAAAATTATTTTCTCAAATACTTGTCAAGTACTTTTAATAGATTATTTATGTATTTATCTTAAACATCTCAACTTGATTTAGGTAATAAAAATAGTAAGAAATTGTTATTTTTCTTAAAATTTAAAAAAATCAATGGGTGCATTGCAGGGAGAAAGGGAAGTCTGTGAGCGGGATATAATACATCTGGCCACCTGCAGTTCAAGCTAAAACCGCTTACTGACTAAATTATTTTACAATTTAGAATTTATGTTAGAGCTTATATTAATTTTCAACAATAAAAATGGTTTTATAGGGGTCGGAAATATGAAAAAAATATTCAACACAGAGGGAACTAAGCTGGAAGCGGTATTTTTTCTGGAAGGATTTGTCTATTATTTCGTCTTACATTCCATACATTATATGTGTGATTTAACAGTATTTATCTATAAATATTTAAATTAAAGCCAAATATAATTTTAGTTAATTTCATTACAATATTTTTTATTCCTCAATGTCTCGCATTTCAGTGAATTACGATAATTATATAATAACTAGATGCAAGGTCATAAAAACTGAAGAGAAATTTAATTTAGGCGATATTTTCTCAGGAAGGAGAATAAAAGAGAAACTTCAGAAAAATCTAGAACAATCTATAATCTTATGTATTTAAAATTATTAAAATGAAATTACAAAAAAAAATCAGTCCATATGTATGATTTTGTTAATTTCTTAATGGTAAAAATTACGAAATCTACTCTATCCCATTTGTTAATTTCAATAAAGTTATTCAATGCCTTTTAATAACATCTGAGGATGAACTTGAACTACACTTTATTCTTTAATGATTGCTGCGGTACATAATTGTCAAGATTTCGGATTCCTGGTCTGCGATTTTCTTTCAGTCGCGGGTTCGATCCTTGGCCGCTAAAGACCCGCCGTATAGCACGGACAGATTTACGTTAAATATGCTGGGGCCCATAGTCCTCCTGAGAGCGTGGTGTGGAAGTTAGGTGAAGGGTGTCAGCTCCGGTGTCGTTCTCGACACTTAATCGAAATTCAGAAATACGAGGCCCGTCGCCAATAGAACTGTGTTGTTGCTTCTAGTGTGACGTTAACGAAAACTAAACTATATATATATAAAAGATTATATTTTAATAACTAAAGTTAGTCAAACCATGTTAATTGCTCAAAAATTCAACATTACAATAATCAAAACAAAAATTAACATTCAAACGATTTTTTTAATTTATTTATGCTTTTAAAAATTAGGTTTAAGCATCTAAAAAGTTTTTCAACCGAAAATTGATTTCTCTAAATATTTGAATTCATTGATGGCACACTTATAGAAATGTGCATTTTTATTTTTTAAAAATGTCCAAATTCTACTATCCTCATATATTAATAAACAATTAACTATATAGATTCCTTCTTAATGTTCTGAAGGATGATTAAAACATCTGAAATATTAATTTTGTTATGAAATTATTGATTTCTTAAAAAAGAAATAAAATTTTGATACCCATAATAAAATTCTGCAAAAACTCCATTACCCACTACGTTTGAAGTTTTTTCTTTTTTCTCTAAAATGAAACTTTAATTTTGCTACATGTATTATTTATAACATAGAAAAAAAAATGGAATAGTAGGAAACATTTTAGGTCGAAGTAGTAGTTTAAATACGTTGATGCATTTAAAGTTAAAAAATTAAAAAAAAAAAAAAAAAAAACCTATTAAATCTTTTAACTCCAAAAAAAATTATATACTTCCATCACCTTAAAATGCCATTTAAAAACATCGGGTTGGTGGTATTCTTTACAAAAATAATTTTATGTAACTACCACACAAATTTTAAATAATTGATTTCTTTTTCAGAATTTATATATATATATATATATATATAAATATATAATATAATAAATATATATATAATAAATATATATATAATAAATATATAATATATAATATATATATAAATATATAATATAATACATAATATATATATAAATATGTAATATAATAAATATATAATATATAAATATATAATATATAATATATATATAATATATAAATATATAATAATAAATATATAATATATATATAAAAAAATATTAAGATAAAAAAAACTATTTTTATAAATATCGACTTTGCATAATATCAAATTATTATATTGATACGAAATTCTATATTGATTACTTATACACATTATGAAACGTTAATATCTACTGTCTTAATTTAAATATTTTACACTACACAAATTATACAAATAATAAAATTAGTCAATAATATACATCATAATTTACACCTCAAAAGTATTTTGCTTCTTATGTCATACTATTATTTTAAGTAATGTTTTTGTTTTTCTTTTTGTAGTTAAGTTCTTTATCATCCTGGCATTTAGTGTTTTCTTGACTCATTCTAAGATATCATTTTGAAATTCAAGCACTACACTAAGATCTTGCATGCATTTTCCTAAAAGTATACACAAATCTATCTTAGAAAATATCTTTGTTAAATTCAAAAATGATTTTTGTTATTCCATTTCTTTTAAGATTTTTCTAATGTAATTCCAATTGTGGCTTTCTTCAATCCATGATACCCCAATTTCCATTGAGCCTGATGAATTGGAATAACTGATATCACATTCATTTTCATGTCATTCAAAATACATATTAAATCCTGCATTTAAATATGCAAGTTCATTTTGTTACAATTGAATATAAATGGCATACCCTGCACAAAACTTCAGAGTCAGTAATTTACTCTACAATTATATGGATTACACTACCAATTACAATGGTAAATGAATAACTCCGTGTAAACCAAATACCTTTGAAATAATCACATACAACAACAATTGGCATAGGAAAAGGTACTTCATTTTCATTTTGTACTTCACTGATACTCCTCTAATTATAGTTTTTGTGAAAAATTTTATATATTTACTGTATGTCCTTGATATGAAATACAAAATATTTAAAACCAAACAAAATGTTTCAATTGCTAAGTAGTCTATTCCAATGTTTGGTAATACCAGCGTGACTCAAAAATTGATATCAAGAGTACTTGTTAACATTTTAATTGAAGATTTGTACAGCATAGACTTTTGAAGTACAAGAACTGTAGTTTAAATTTAAATTGTAGAAGTATTCTAATTTTTTCCCAGTTCGAAGATATTTCTTGTCACATCCTAAGAATTTCGGTTTGAGAAATATTTTGCATAACATTTTGCATGAGTTTCCTATTTATAAATAGCAAACTCATGATAAGGAACTTTTCTGAATTGGAAAATACAGTATTTTCAAAGTTTAATATATGTGACATTCTAATAATAGAGATACTGCTATGTTTTCATCTGCGTTATGAGTTATACTTGTACACTCAGCATCATTTCACCATTGTTTATTTCCATTTACATAGAATATCATCATTTTATGAGGTATATTTTATGCTAAATATTCAACAATTAAAAGTGATAGAGAACAAAAACTAGTTTCAACACCAGCAAGAATGAAACAAACTGCTGAGAACACAGTTTTCTTCTTTTCAAATATAAAACGTAATTAGAGTTTTTGCTTAATATTTACTCTACGAACAGAATACCAGATAACAACAATATATTGCTCGCAATGAAATTTAAAGGAACTATACAACTTTACATTTGTGATTAAAACAAAATAAAATTAGCTTTTGAAATGTTTGATAAAGAAAATGCTTTAAGATTTTCACATGTCTTAAACGCGAAGAGGACAAGTATCATTTTTTTTTGTTTATATATTGCAGTTTCAGATTTTTTAACTTCTTGCTCCCCTATAAACAAAGGTTATATATCAATATAAAGATGCTATTAAACAAAAAAAAAATTAACAGATTATTTTTGGTCAATTTTGGCTTGCATATTACTTACAAATGTTTATCAAAAATTAATTGTTAATTGTCCATTGCTACTCAAATTAATTTATTTCCTTAATAACCTTGGTATTGAAGTCTTAAAATAAACCTTTCTTATTTCAAAATCAAACAGTCTTTTAGTTTTTATAACTTTCTAAAATATAGAGTAAAAGAAATGACTTTATCAAACAGGTCCAGCATTTCTTTTATTTCGAATTCACTCTTAAATTTTATGATCAATCACTTTCAACACAATATTCTTCTTTCGTTTATATTAAGTTGATATCATGGTACCTGAAACTATGTTTCCATTGTTAAAAGATTACAATTTCTGACATGAAATGAGATTTATGCTGTTAAATACCTCATTATAATCAATCTTCGCAAAAAAATTTTTTTTAAAAAATTTAATATGGAATTTCTTTATGATACATCTTAAAGGAAAATTAAATTCAATTTTTAAAGGGAATGTTGCTTTTCTTTTTTAGGAATTTGAAGCAAAAACTATTAATTAAATTACCGTCTGTCAATACACAAATAAATATCCTGATAAGAGAACTTTCGAAATCTAAATATTTTTCTTAGGGAAAGCTTTTATAGGTTTTTAAGTTCATGACCATTTTTATAATTAATATTAAACATTAGAATTTATCTATTTTCGTTTCGTGATATATCTTCATTTCGAGAACACTCCCACTGTTTTCATTCCAGAAAAACATGGGTTAATAATAAATCAGATTGATTATTTTTAGCTTTAATACAAATCAATTAAAGTATAGATAATGCACGAGTAATGTGTTTAAAGTGTTTCAAAATTTCCACATTAAATTAATTCAGTCAAAAAATACTTCTTTTTAAATATTTTTCGAAAATAATTTTTTGCTAGATGAAGTTTTTTACTAGTATTTAATAAAATCTGTCTGAACGACCTCTATTAATCAATTTGTGTTTGATATAAGAGGTATCGGGATTAATAACGATAAATTACTTTTCATATATTTAAATAATTATATTACATGTTAAGACAATTATTTCTTAAAAATAAATTTAATTTAATAAGCACATTTTTTAACATGTTTATTAATTACAAATTAATATTCCTATAAACTTTGATGAGAATGCTATTTTTTTCTCCCAAATTTAATTAATAAATATATAATACTCTACAGCAGGGATCAGCAAAATCATCGATATCGACCCCTATGGGTGGATGTAGTACAATTAGGTTCGATTCGATCAAAGGGGATGATAAGGGATCGATGAATGAACACCTATGCTATTCAATCGTTAATTTATTAACATCATCTCAGTATGTACAATTTCTGTTTGGAATGTCATTTGTAATTACAATATAGTAAGTAAAATTTTTATTAAATGCATATAGCTTATTTAATTTCTCACTCCTGCATTATTTATATATAATTATTCATCTTTCTTTTATCGCTTAATGTAAGTATGTTTCGTGATCTTAACAAAAATGCTGACAATATTAGGTATTATGCCTTCACCAATGAATGAAAGAAAACTATTGTGCCTTCTTTATGAGAAAACGTTTTGCAATGATGCCATGAAACCAGCCAAATTAAAATATTACCTTGAGATAATGCATTCGGATGAAAAGAATAAAATTTGGATTATGTTAAGAAAACTTAAAGAAGCATATGCAACTGGATTAACCTTAAACAATTTATTAAGCTATTGATTGAAATTGATAATGAAATGAGTTAATATTTTTGTACAATATTTCTCTCAATATTATAAAAAAGGAAAAACTTGTTCAAACACAGAAGAAATAATTATATATGTTATTAAAGATTCCATTGAAACTGTAATTAAAAAAAAATGCCACTGTGTTATGAAGCCCACTCTGAGTGCGAATCGATGAAATGAGCGAAGATGTAGCAAATATTTCAGTTTGGAACTAAGAAATTACAAATTTTCTTTCCAACTTGAGGAAGCCACTTTTTGAAGTTCTCTTCCAACGATTTATGTAAAATATTTAAGAAGTTAAGATAAAATGTCAGATTATTGAAGATTTTTTTTTATTTGCTAAATATCTTGAAATTAACACAAAATGAACAATATATCAGCGCTTAAAATAATAGCTGTGCATGCATGAAATTTCAATAAATAATATAACTTCAATAGTGATAGGCGGGTCATTTGCTCCCTTCCGAGGTTTTGCAACTTTACTTAAGTAAAAAGTACCCATGTATATATGGTACACATATCATTCACTGTGTCTTACACGGAACTCATCTAACACATCGATCAATAACTCCCGAGACTAACCCAGAGATGGCGCTCGTAGTAAACCAGTAACCAGGTCTTTCTAGAGTACTAACCTTTGCTTGAAACGTGTCAAAATTTTAAGTCGATCGGACCAGGAAAAAGGTTTTTTGAAGTGAAGTTGAAAAGGTTTTTTCCAAGTGGGTGCCGCAATTGCTTTCGATGGAACAAAAACAGCAACGAGTCGATGATTCAGAAAGCTGTTTATCGCTATTTACTCGCAACAAAAAAGATTTCGTGCGGCCCAAAAAAAAAAAAAAAAAAAAAAATTTAAAAAAACAAAAAAAAAAAAAGATTTGGAAAAGCGTTGGAACGATTGTATCACCCTAAACGGTGATTAACAAAAGGTGTTATGTTGATGAATAAAAAAAAAAATGCAAAAAAAATGTTGTTTTCAATGTTAGACTCGGTAGTTATTGATCGATGTGTTAGTAGCAGAATATCTAAGTAATGATCATCATAATACATTACAGTTGTTTTTTGAATCTATTAATCAAATTAGAGAACAACCTCTTAAATCACGATTGTTTAATACGCTTTGCGAGGAAAATTGTGAGCAATTAAATCAATTATTATTATCAGTGTTTTTGTTTATAACAATTTTCTGTTTCATTGGTTTAGTGTTGATGAATCATGTTAAAATCTCTTTCTGATATTAAAAGTTATTTTCCTTATAATTTACAAACCTTATTGTAGATTTTCTTAAGCTCTTAATATTGTAAATTTCAAATACCTTTAAAGTAAGTTACTTATTTTATACTAAAGAAGATAAGGTAATATGCATCCAAATTGAACTGACTTGGTAGTAAATTTAAATATATAAGTATGAAATGTCAGTTAATAACTTGAAATAGAAATTATTTAATTTCATTTAAAGCATCTTGTGAAAAACAACAAAACGGACTAAATTTTCAAATGAGTAACCCCTCATCATTATCAATATTTGTTAACTTATGGATCTTAAAACACCTTGAGGTTATTTAATAAGGTTTCATCCTTTGACGATCGCTTTAAATTAATCCTTCTCTATAAGATATGTATGAAGTTCGAAATCTTCAATAAACCTGATGTCTTTACCCCTGGGTCTTCATTGGTCAACAAACCGAGTATGGATTGACATTTCACTTAGCAGCAGCATCGATTAAGGGGAAAAGGAAGAAGCTTTCCCTTTGCGGCCATTAACTCATCCCCCAAAGTAATTCAGACATTTGAAGACTTAACTTGTCCTTTTGAATTCTGTCGGCCGTCAGTTTTCGGTGTAGTTAATTACAGGTCGAGGAGTTGAGCTGTTGTAACATATAATGGGTTTCAATTATGGATTCATAAAGAAAAGTGGTGGAAATAAAATAATGACTGGATGCTTAACTGCAGCTTTCATCTCCTTTAATGTTAAAATTCTCTCCACAAAAGAAAATAATACATTCTTTTTAATTGAAAAGACACATCTGAATTTTATTTTTTTTTATGCTATATTTATATTGCTTAATTTTTTTTTGCTAATGTTTAGAAATAGTGTTTTGCATAAATATTTTCACTACACAGCTAATTTAAAGATAGCTACACAGATAATTTAAAGTTTTTAAAAAAGATTCCTAATTTAACACTTATTTTAATTCCAAGTTAGTAACGTTTTCAGAGCATTTATTAAGGTTTAAATATTACAAATGTTTTCGTCTACTACAGAGGTATACTTCAAATTACTGATAGGTAACAGATAGTAAATAATAATCATTACTTTTTCAATGAAGCGAAACTATATTTAAAAAACCAATCATATAGTTAAATTAATCAATATTTTCAAATTTTCTTTTTTATGAAGTGAGATTCAGTATTATGATTTTGGAATATTCACCGTTATCATTTTATTGATTTCGAGGAATTTAAATTTTGTATTAAATAAAATTACAAATCCTAGCCAACCCGATGAAAAATGGTTAGGAAATTAAATGAAAAATAGAAATGTAATGAAGCGACCTGAAGATAAAGATATATAAGTGAAATAGAATTTTAAAAAAAGGGAGTAAAATAATTATGACAAACTGATAGTTTTTGTAAATCAAAAGTGAAATTCTAATCCTTTGTAGTAAAATTGCTCAGAAGTGACTCCTGATTAAAGTAATAGGAGTCGAATTTGCTACTATAATAAAGAAGTGTTTCAATTAGACTGAATGAGTTGGTAAACTATGATTCCATTGTTTACTTAAAATTGAGGATTAAATAGAGTAAATAGGGATTCTAGAGAGAGTTACCTTAAGTATTCAGTTAAGTTAGATATTAGTAAAAAAAGTGTTAGGTTCTTTTTCGACAAATCTCAAATTAGATTTATGAGCATATTAATGACTAGATTAATGAGCCCACCCATCGACGCTTCCGTTTGGAATGGTGCCGCGCACGACTAAACTGGACTCTTACGGACTGACTTTAGCTACGAATTCAGATTCAATCACAGCTGTGATGACAATGGTGTTCGTGTGGAGACCCCGTGGAGAACGCCTCAATCCTGCCTTTGCTTTACAGCGACACACCTCACCCACAGCTGGAGTGATGGTATGGGGAGCCATTACCTACAATACACAGTCACCCCTAGTATTGATCCGTAGCTCAATGACAGCCCAGCGGTATGTCTATGACATCCTGCAACCACATGCATTGCCACTCATGCAACGGACTCACAATGCAAGGGTGTCACAAGACTGTCTCCACAATGTTACAACCCTTCCTTGGCCTGCCCCATCTCCAGATTTGTCGAGCATATCTGGGATCAATTGGGATGGCGAGTTGGGCATCCCACGAGTTTGAACGAACTAGGGACAAGGTTACAGCAAATATGGAACGAAATGTCTCAAGACATCATACAGAACTTGTATGCCTCAATGTCCGATCATATCTCATCGTGCATTCGCGTTACAGGGGATTCAACAGGGTGTTAAACCCAACATTCTTTTGCCTTTTTTCTTTAAAATAAATGATCCTTTATCTTTGATTTTCTAATCATTTACTTATATCAAAGTATTCATTATATATGTAAAATTTCGTTTCATTTTGATGACTCCTTCTTAGTGCTCTAATTTTTTTGATCATGAGTATATATATATATATATATGTTTCCACAGATTTATTATGCCACACATGAATCATTCTTGATAAAATAATATGGTAAAGTAGATGTGCAGTTTGGGATTATTAACAGATTACTGGATTTTTGTAATTAAAATTTCAGATACGCCTTTACGTTTGTCAATCTCTTTGAAAGTATTCTTTAAACATTCTTTGGTTAGATGTATTGGTATCTTCAGTTTTTGCAAATTTACAATTTCAGAATTTTTAATTTTTTTTTCTTTGCTTTGCTATTTTAAATTTCATCTTTTTTTACTGAGGAATTTTGTTTATCATATTATTTCCTAAATTTCATTCATCTGTTTTACATGTCCCGATAGAAAAGGGCATTTTTTGTACAACTTGTTTCAAGGAAAACGTTTAGTCTTCGGGTCAATTGTGTTAACCCTAGAAGACACGCATGGGTTGTTTTGGTACTTAAAGTGTGGAAAACAATTTTTCCTGCTAATTCCTATAAGAAAAAAATGGTTAAATGCTCCAGTACCTGCCTCAAAAGTTAAATTCTTTTAGCACGGTATAAATATTTCGTTAACTTGCAATTTATTGAAATATAACCTTAAACAGTTTTAATAGAGATGAAAGGGTTTTAAATTCTGATATTAAAAAGAAATATTTTTCAAAATCACAATTTTCAAAAAAATCTGAATGTTCCGTAAATCCATGCATATTCAGTTATTTTCTACATTTTTTTTTATTAACGTTGCAGAGTTTTTCTTTCATTATTAAACTCCTCCAAAATCTTCAAGTTTAATTAAATTATCAATATGCTCATAATTGTGGTTTGAGATTTGTCGAAAAAGAACCTAACACTTTTTTTACTAATATCTAACTTAACTGAATACTTAAAGTAACTCTCTCTAGAATCGCTATTTACTCTATTCAATCCTCAATTATAATTAAACAATGAAATGATAGATTACCAACTCATTCAGTCTAATTGAAACACTTCTTTATTATAGTAGCAAATTCGACTCTAGTTACTTTAATCAGGAGTAACTTCTAGGCAGTTTTTCTACAAAGGATTAGAAACTGATTTGCAAATATCTATCAGTTTGTCGTTAATATTTACTCCCATTTTTTTTGAAAAAAATTTATTTCACTTATATATCCTTATCTTCAACTCGCTTCATTACACTTCGTTTTTCATTTAAATTTCTAATAACTTTTCATTTAACGAAGAATTTAAATACATGACAATTTGTTTACAAATAACGACAAAAAAAAGAAAGGTAAAGAAAGATGAGGAATTGTGGATAATGAAAGCAAGAGAACAAAATAATTTTATACTTTATAAAACATGTTTTCTCTATTAATAAACGTATAAAGTAATTGAAAGAAAGCTTCAAATACATTTTAATTTAATAATAATAATATAAATTAAACTGCGGTTTTCCAAATAGATAAAACGTAACGTTTTTTTCTAACAGGATAAACTGAAAATCAATATCAACGAATAGAATTATTGCTCAATTTTACTTGTATCTTCGAACGGAGTATGAATACTACCTACAATGATACTACCTATTTAATGACAGCTATTCTATGTATTAGAAAAGTCTGCGCAAAAGTATGCATTTTTCACAGGATCATTTTAGCATGCACAAGCATATTCTTGTTCATTGAACCATCTTCATTTAAAGAGAAACTGTGAAACATTTCGCTTCATAGACTGAAGTGTTTTAGATTCAATTAACATGGGAGTTTGGTCTCAGAAATCTAATTATGAATTATAACTGTTTATATCTCATTGAATAATCATTTAAAACTATCAATACAAGTTTTCAATGTTTATGGTATTACTGTTCGATTATTTTACAGTTTGCGGAAATACTTCTCACTTCATTAAAAGTATTATTTGATGATGGTATTTATATGGGTTGATCGAAAGTGAAATAGGAATTATCGAAAAAGTTGACCAATTACTGTTCAAAGACGAAAAATGTGATTTTGTTTAGCTGTCGAGCTAGGATCATGAAGAATTATGTGACTTACATAAGTTTATAACAAACATTAATTGAAATGTTAAGCATTGTTCATTTTAATAGAAGCAATCTTTAATGTATTTTGAGTTTTATACTCTTGTTAATTAGAAATAGGAAATTGCGATTAAATGTGGGGAATAATTATATGTTTTAGACAATGATATTTCCTTGTAACCTCTATGTCTGTTAATATTAATAAGTATGAGGTATCAGTATTAAACCTGTTTTAAAAGTAGTAAAATACGTAATAAAACTGTTAAAATAATTTATTAATAATTTTTTGTTCGGATTTTTAAAACTTGTGTCTCAGTATATTTTATTTTCCTTTCCTCTAAATTAAAAGTTTATTTCAAAAGAAAATGCTCTTTTGACAATGTATCTGATTATATAGTTCAATTTGGCAAGCTAAATTGAAGAATTTTTTTCCGTAAAACATTTGAACGGGATATTACTAGGTCATTAATCAGTCACATGACCCAAATATTTTACTGTTTTAAAGTTAAAGGTATCATAATAATTGCCGACAAATTTAGATTATAACATACACGAAACATGTATTGTCAATCAATATAGTTAAAAGTGCTTAGACAAAGGTAATATTGTTTTAAACAATATACATGAAATAACAAAAAAATCAAGAATTCTAATTCATACATTTATCAACGCTAAGTTATATTTAAATGTTTTTCAAATTAAATCATTGCAGGAGTTTGGTTCAAATAGAAGAATCTTCTCACTGTACGAGGTGTCACATAAATAGTAGAAAAACAAACTTTATGGGGAGGAAGATGATATAAAAAATATGAGAGTTATTCAGTATTCCATGAAAAGAAACATCATAATAAGAACTATAACTCGTTAAATAATGCTCTGTTCAGAAATGTAATAGGTAAATAATGTTCAAAACAGATATGGGGGAAAGACATCGGCATTTTTCGGGATTTGAGCCATTATTGCCATTGGAGGAACATGGAATTTTATACAAACAAGAAGCTTGCGATGTGATTATGATTGTATATTTACGTCACATTGAGAAGCAACATGAGATGTATTGGAGATGGACTTCGTCATTTTAAACCTCGAGCAAATTATGAGAATAATATCTGAGCAGGTACCTCTTAATCTCCTTATTTCCACTACTCGTCAACAGGACAACTTGGGACCTCGGTTACGTTTAACGTGCATAAGCTCAGCTACACGATGGGTCTTTTGAGGCAACAGAGCTCGAAGCCACATCTCAGCGAAAACCACACTGGATGTGACTATGGCCATTAGTCTACCGCAATTACACAATGAGTTGGTAGACACGCATGCAGTGTGTGGATTGGCTGATAACAATGCACAAGCATCTTACTTATCTTTATGCGTTATTCAATGCATTACACTCCTTATCTTTATCTAATTTTTTTATTCACGATATCATTTGATTTGAAGGATTTTGAATTTTATGCATTTGAAATAACAAAAATCCCCAAGTATTTATGAAGACAAAGCCACCTTTACCACAGAATTCCAATTTTAATTTATCAATAATTTATTTCAATTTATTGAAAAAAGATAATAATTTAAAAAATCATCAGTATTAATTGATTTCGGCTAAAATTACCTAAGCGTACTTTTTTGCAAAAATATTTAAATTTGCGTGCACTTTTGAAGATAGTGTGTGTTCTGTCAAATGCTAACCACAGAACTTAAGCGAGTGAAAGAATATAAAATTAATATACATTATAGTGTGAAAGGTAAATTAAAAAAAAAAAAAATGAAATACATTCATTAAAATACCTTTATCATAAAAAGTAACTGGTTTGCTTGTATAATAAATTCTGATTAAGAATAACTTTAGAAGAACTATGTTTATGAATATACATAATGCGTATACATGAAAATATGTAACATATAATGGAATCAATATACATTTGTTAAGGCCCATGTTGCTCAGCTGCATTGAATGAAGAACCCTCCATTGTACTACATGGCAGGTGTTAAGTATAATCAGAACTCAAATCCCCTAACTTTCAGTATTGCCAGACAGGAAGTCATTATTATGGAAATATTAAATAACTGTTTTAGTGAACAGTAATTATTTTCTCAACACTTGTAGTATGCAAGCATTTATTTTTTGCACATCTATAGAATTTCCAAATATTTCAGAATATATAAGCAATAATGCTATGAGTGCAATATTTGAAACTTATAAAACCTTTTTTGTTGATATACATTATCAGAAGTAGCCACAGTTCCTTACGATTGAGTTCTATTTTTAAAACAGCTTTCCATTTATTTATATACATTTAGAAGTCTGCTAGGACATAAATTCTGATTTTAGTTTCTTTTCTTTTGCCATCAGTTGAAAATAACACATTTCCGGATTGAGTTTCAAATATATTCTCAAATCATTTCCAGTTTGTCAGACAAAAAAGACGCAAATATTCAAAAAGCCCCAAAAATTGAATATGCGTAAAGGAATTTCATACGATCGAAAGAAGGACAATATGAATAAGTTTTTTTTTTCTCTCGTTTTCTTATTTCCAAGCGTATTGCCATTCTATTGTTCACAATTTGTTTTTTCGTTTGGTAATCCTTGACGTCTCAGGCTGAAAAAGACAGAAAAAGAGAAAAGCGCTATAGAATGGGGGGGAAAAAATACAGAAGTCAAATTGTTTTTCATAAATGCTGTTGAGGAAACGTATTTTAAATCATTTTCATGAGACCATTTGTAATTTTTTATTCCTTATATTTTGATGTATTCTACATTTTATTTTATCATTCATTTTCATTGTTGTTGATGCCTACATTTCGGTATGCATTTATTTGACAAGAACGGATATTGAAGCAATACGTCGTTTCGAGATCTCCATATTACTCTTAATAAAGATGATATGATGTTTACTAAGCGTAGCTGATGGATTGTAGGTCACTCAGAAATCTGAAATTTTTTTTTAAAAAAATCTGGAATGCATTTTCTTACACAAAGGATGAAAACGCACTATACAAAGTGAAAATTTTTGAAATTAGGTATCTTTTCTTTCCTTTTAATACGAGATTGCTAAGAATTTGTATTATCGGGCATGAAAACATATTAAACTAAATAAAATATAAATAAATAAAGACCTGTGAAATAATTTCAAACTCACTGTGATTCTCACATTTTTTTTTTACATTTAGTAATGGTAACTTTAAAACATTTATGTTTCACAAGAAACATTTGTGTGATTATTTTAGAAAAATTATGAGCTTTATATCTGGAATATCCAATCTTACAAAGATAAAAAAGGGAGAAATGTTATTTTATTAATGTATTTAAGTTTATGAAACATACATTGTGAAAGAAAAGTATACGTGTTTTGAGTTACTTTACTTTCTCTTATCTTTTAAATAAAAAATCTGAATTATGAAATCAATATTTAAAATTAATGATACCATTATGAGATAATTCTTACGAACTATATACACCATAGCATATAAATAAATACAATATAACAATGAGGTTTGTTTAATAAGCATCAATGCACAACGAGTTATATATATATACATATATATGAGGGTTAGTACACTAGATACCCCCCCCCCCCTTGAATCAGTTCTCTAATTCCAATGCTTTTTCAAGTTTTCGTACGTACCCGAAAGGTGGCAACATTATACAATTCAAGCAATCCCATCGAAAAGGCTTGAACCACATTAACCCTTAACTACCCGCACGTAGTATTGTAACATAAGTACACGTGTGGGGTATTTTGAACACCACCAAGAAACGACAAAAGCAATTAATTAGAACAAATTATTATGCAATATACTTTAATAATCAAAATGTTTGATAACATCTAATGAAATTCCTTTGAATAGAAGCAAAAATAGAAAGTATAATACATTATGCAAAAATGTTAGTCTTTGACCACATCGGATTTAAAGAGTGATGCCTCTTTAGTGTTGCAGTTTTGAAAAGTAATTTTTAAAACTGCAAGTTCTATTTATTCCTAAATCTATTTCCTACATAATACTTAATCGTTTTCATTCCATTTGTTTGCCTTCCACAACAAAAAAACATTCCCCATATATTTACCGGTAGTTAATCGTCTAGCTGCTCTCCTTGAGAATTTTGGTATTTGTTAAGAAATTTCCTGATATAGGGAGGTAATGCTCTGTGTTTCCTGTATTTGTGAGGTGTGACCTCATCAGTGATATAGATAAGTTTTTTAGAAAAGGTTTTTTTAAATTTTTGGACTTCATTAATGTGCCTCGCGTTATACAAATTTTGTCTCTATATTCTCGTTATATTTAACTGTCGGAAAATATTATCAGTGGAAAAATCCATATTCCCCTAGATACAGAATACGTGCTGCACATTTTATCTACAGTATATATCTCTCATTTATATGAATTGTAGTCCATAATAATCTCCTTTTTTTTAATTTCAGTATCTATTGTATAATCATTCTGTGCATAGAATAAATGAATATACCTGTTCTATTTCATGGCACATATGATACAATAAAGATTTCTTTTTGGAATTGACGCACCAACCGGCTTTTTTGTTTTTACTGGATAAAAATTCTGATTGTAGTTCCTTTCTATCCTTATTCCATCGATTAATAACTTTTTCATACTCAAGTTCGTCACGTATAACCTGAACTGTAGCTCGAATCTTATTTTCGGTAAAACAATTTACGATTTACTTTTGCTTTCACGAGTACACGGTTCCTAAAACATTATTACTTTATTTAAATATATATGTAGAAGTACTCGTATAAACTTAAAATTTCATAAAAATGTACTTTTTGCAAACAAAATAGTCTATTAGGCTATTAGATATACTTACACAACTACCCTACGTGGTGTACTTTGTTCGCTTTTCGATGTCGCACAGAAACTTTCAAGGGGTCACTAAATAATAAATGCTTCCAAACAACAATACAGACGGTACGTGTCAAGCACACTTTGATAATAGATCGCACGCACACGCAGTTTGGTGAGGAGCTATTCCAAGGTCAGTCAGAATCTGTTTAGTGCAGATGGGATTTTTATACTGCAGTGCGTTTAGTTAAAGGTGAGTCGTCAGGTAACACTATCCATTTGGACTTTTGTAACCCCAGGGAACCAATGGAACTCTTGCAACTAGCTACATCTGGAATTTAGGGTGTTTGGTGCAACACTGAGATACTGCGTATCGTCAGTTCTTCCCTTACAATTTACTGCGATTGATGGCGCATTCAGGTAACTGCGATACCTTATGGTCGTGAAGCACCACAAACCTTAAAAATTGTAAAATTCCACTTAAGAGTTAATGCTCAATGTATCTATAGTACGCACAATCTTTTTGAGGACCAGACCTTTCACATCAAAGAAGAAAAAAAAAAAAAACGATTTATTCTCTGGTATATTTTAGTTTATTGTGGCCCTCAAAATTACACTATCTAGTTATGATTTCAGCCGCATAAATCTGACAGATCATACAGTGAATTTTCGTCGAGAATTAGCTCAGTATTACATAAAGTTTGAAGTCACGAGGGTGATTGACGGTTCGTGGCATTTTCATTCTGGTCACAAGCACTAAACTAAAATTCCCTTTTTGCAAGACCTATACATTCCAAAGGCTAAGGAAACAACTGACATGGGAAGCATAGTTCAGATCATATACCCTTCTTAAATTTGCTCCCATGTAATAGTTCTCCTCTAGTAATAATAGACCTTCTACTTTATTTGCCATTGACTGGAAAAATTTCTTTCCAGATTCTTATTGGGTAAACCATATATATTTTAGCTTTATTTGAAAAATTATCATGTGTGTAATTGGAATATTTTGGAAGTGATATAAGGAGAATTTATTCATTGCAGAAATAAAAGAGAATCCAATGATATGTAAATATAGATTTAATTTTCATGATACATTTGATGCTTTAAATTAACCAAAATAATTTCTCTTTAACTCACATGTCTAATCAGTCCTATTTCTTATATAGTCTTGTACAATATAATACTTTATTGTTTGCTTATTTTTTATTCTAAGAATCTGATTATAATGCTATGTAATATAAAAATTAATGTTAAAGATTTCTATTGAAATTTAAAATTTTCTCTTAGCAGTATGAAAATTTATAAAACGAAATCTTATGAAGTAAATTTTTAAATTTATGCTCATAAGATGCATAAATCTAAAAAGGTAATTTTCTTTAGAACCACTATTATTATTTAAGGAAATTGTTTTAAATAAATATTTGTAGAGGATCCCAAATTCCAAAATTATTTGACTATGAGTCTATTCCTTTAAAAGTAAAAAAAAAAAAAAAAACTTATTACCACTTGGGATGAACACAATTGTGATTAAAAATATAACTAAATTGGATGCATAGATGAAATTTTAATTAAACATGTTTTTCCTTATAAATAATTTAAATAAAAGTAATTCTGTATTGATTGGGTTTTATACGTATAGAATAATTAACTATTTCTAGATTTGGATAAATATAATTGCTATTATATTCATTTAGAAATTAAAAGTTATTTTTATAACCAATAAATAACCCGAATCAAAACTACAAGAAAGATATATGATTATTTGGAAACTGAAATGGATGACTGTATTTTAAAGTAACTGAACATCTCCAAATTTTTCTATGATTACAATCTATAAATCAAAATTACTTTATAAATTTGCAAAAATAATTTAAAACGTTACAAAAATGTATTCCTTAATTCTTGTTACTTTGTTCATTGAAATATGCAACGTAAAATTATAATACCGCAGATTTTTTTTTTATTAATATAATATATAAATGAATTTACACTAAGAAAAAAAAATATTTTATCTGGTGCAAAATATTTCTTTCTGATTGATTCTGGACATCATTTTATCAAAATGAAAATAACAGTGCATTCAATTTTTTCATATAACTATGTTTGTATTGCATGATCGGTGTTTTTGAAGTTAAGAAATAACGGCACATTTACCAATAAAATGGCATTTTTTTCGAATAAGACACTGAACAATAAGGTGGAGAGTTCTATAAAAATACCTTATAGTTAGTAACGTAATTACTTATTAAAATATGCATAAATTTTGTACTTGATTTTTTTTCGTTGCATTTGGAATTCGAAGTGTTGAAAAGCAAAAGTAATCATTATTATTAGTCCATTTTGCCCTTGTATACATAAGACTTTGATCACTAAAATATTTTATCAATTTTTTTTTTAAATTATTGAATGATTTTGAACTTTTCATTTCAAGCAGTGTTTAAATTGAAAAAAAAAAAAAAAAAAATTTCAAAGAAATCCAATTCTGATATGCACGTGTTCTAAATTTTTTTAACATATTATTATGTAGATAAATAAGTTTCCAAACATATTATTTATGTAGAACTTACCTTTTTTCTAGCTGGTAAGTGCACATGATTTTGCTTTAGTGTCACTTCAGCTCTACCATTACTCTGTGACATTGAGCTATTCTCGGTTTCTCTTCACTAACCTTGGGGATTTTCAATTGAGATTGATTGCTTTCACTAAACAACCTTTGCCCAACCAAAAATGAAACGTGATACATAAAGTTAGTATGTAAAGCAGTTAGGAATGAAGTAAAGTGGTAGGTTTGGAAATATATAAACTACATCTGAAGGAGGATCTGAGAGGCGTTGTAGGTGAGATGAGGTGAAGCTGAAGTGTTAGATAAGAGAAAGGAGGAATTAAAATTACAGTGGATGGTCCGAGTAAGGATTGCTGCAGAAAGAAATTGTCTAGTGTTTTCAACAGTTGTTCCAAAGTTTGAGTTGCAGTCGAGGAAAGACTATTAGTAAGTGCCTGTTAGATTATTATTGGTGGGTTGAATTAAGGGGTTAGAAAGTTTACCCTGGAGAGCGTAGTCATCTGTGTCATAGTAAATATATACTAATAAATTGTGAAAGTTGTTTTGGTGATTTTGTAATTATTTGTGTCGTAGTATTTAACATTTGAATTTAGTGATGGCTCAAGAGGACGCCCAGGTCAAGCTGCCGTTACAACACTTCCGAATTACCGTTCCTGATAGAAGTTTCCTCCTGAAATTTCCGTTAAAAATGTTCTAAGTATTACATATTTACTAATTCAGTTTTTAAATATTCAATATTTATGTATTGAATCTTAATATTAAAGTTTTAATAATACAAAATGAGAGAAGCCTATGTGTGTAGAAGTAAGATGTAAGGGAACACGCAGTGTCGCATACTTCAGAGACACTGTGGTGAGTTTCCTTTAGAAGAGCTTGAGTAAAATGTACACGTATATGTATATATATATATATATATATATATATATATTCGTTCAAATATATACACAGTCATTCAAAAAAAAAAAAAACGATTCTTGCGTTTATAAGTTTTTCAAAGAATATTTTTTAATTGTAAATTTATTTCTATCCATAAATTTCTAATTTCTAATATTAAATAAAAGGCTTAGGAATAAATTAATATCATTTTAATTATGTTTATTTAATTTTTTTTACGTTTTTAATTGAGCGATAGAAATAGAAAACCAAAGATAGTAAAATCAATTAAAATACTTTGAGTAGGAAAACAACAAAGTTAAAATTGTTTCCAATTGCTTCTATAGTCCTAAATTTTATCAGTCCTGAATTTCTGATGCAATTCGATGAATCAAACAGGAACTATTTTTTTAAATTCTTACCCGCATAAAATTCTACAAAAAAAAAAAAAAGAAAAATTGTAAAAATAATTTTACTGCTAAAGTCTTACTACGAAATATTAATAATAATGAAGTAATAGAAACATAAAATATGATTGATTCAAAAGTTAACAAAAACTTTATTTTTCTCAAGAATTTCAAATATTTTTACTGAGGTTAATCAGAAGATTACAGATAAGCAAGCAAATTTATTACTTATGTTTATGTAAATTTAAAATACAATTTATGTTTATTTAAATTAAACATCAAATTCAACTAACAAAGATTCGAAAAAAATTAACCCGAATTGTAAAAAAATTCTTAATGCAGGAAACGTTCAGCTATACCAAAAATTTAATATTCAAAACATTTTGTGGAAAAATGTGCAATGTTATCTCAAAATTAGAATGATGATCAAATTTATAAGTTCATTTTTGGATTAAACAGGTTTTAATGGTGTCTAATTGATGATGATCTGGAGGACATTCCATGTCACTCCTATAAAATAGAATTTTCATAAAATACATCGATTTATTTTCAATCTTTATCATAGAGATAGGGTGTAGAAGCATAATTTATGTTCTGAAGCTAAATTCGTCTCTAGTGAGCAATTTTAAAAATGAAAGCTCTGAGCATGGTATTTTAGTTGCCATTAGTGAAAATACACATGTGTCGGACAACACTGCAAATGATGCCCTAGAAGCTATAGAAAAATCTAATTTAAACTAATGCTGGATAATTAAAAAACCTTTAGTTTATCTATTCCGTATTATTAGCTTGTATTTTGGTGCAAGAAATAAAACTTCTTGATTGTCTTTTCACTGTTTATTTTCAACTGTAAACTTCACTAAAAAAATGACAATTCTGCAGCTTAAATTCACATAAATTTGAATTACATAATACATATTCCGAGAAACATATCTGCTGCAGACCTAAAGCTGTAGATTGCTATAAAATGACGTAAAAGGGTTCCTGCAAAGTTAGAGTCTATCTGGATGACCTAAAAAAGAACAAAATAAACTTCTTTATATATCGGTACACCACGTGGGTTTTATATATGCAGGACAACTATGGTTCACCCACGAGACCCACGTGATTACCATCCACATAGTGAGTGATTTTTAGGTTTTATGGCGCAAGAGCTAAAGCAGGCTATTCCGCTACCATCCTCGTTGACCACGGATTCTCAATAGCTATAAGATGATCTAAAAATGGATGGAACATCTGATTGTGTTCCCGACCTCCCAATAGCCTAGGCATTAACTACACAGTAATCGGATTATTTAATGATATACAAGCATATCATCAAGTTGCCCCTTTCAACAAAGACCCAATTATCTAAGTTGTTTATAATTAATTTAATATGATACATATCAAAACATTAAACGATATTTTTTACTTTAAAACGAATATACTACACAGATTAGGAAGAATATAATTATACGGTGTCATGCGGTGAAAACGGCAGAGCTTCCCAGAATTCTTTACCTGGGACAAATATTGCAAATGAGACTTCAATAGTTATGTGTTGAATATATATATATATATATATATATATATATATATATATATATATATAATCAATATTTATTATACTAAATTAGTCACAGAATAGAAAAAAAAATTTAAATTCCACAGTCATTTCGTTACAAATAATTTATGTGAATATGGTAAATTCTTCGATACGCAGGTATTGTTAACTATTGGACATTTATCGAAATATTAAAATCATTCGACTCCAAAACGTATCCAGAAGTAGGGAAAATAAGAAAAATAGCTTAAATCACTTATTAGTTTAAAAATCGAATTTTTACAATTTTTTTGTAGTATTTGAATAATTTGGTGTTATTTAGTCAATTAAAGCATTAATCGTTACACATGAAATAAGATGCGCATTATTTAGAAGATAAAATTATGTAAATATTTTTTGTAAAACTTATTTTAATCAGTAAAAACTTGATATTTATTAATATACTTCAAATATTTATAATTGATAAAAGATATTTTTGATATAATTACTGGAAATAATACTTTTGTTCGAATTGCAATTTCAGATTCATTATATATTACACAAAAATGAAATGTTATTTAAAAAAATTAATTTAGGGAATATATATTTTACAGAAATGAAAAACAACTAAATATCTGTATGTTTAAGATTTTTATACTACGTCCGATACTCTAATTTCATTTCTCTAAGTACATTTTTATATTATCTTAGAATATGTGTAGAATTTATATATATGTACGCATTATATATTAAGGTTAAATATGATAAGATTATATTATTCTCCAAGGTGAGTTTCTTATTGTAATCATAAAATTATATATAAAAAAAATATTTATGATTTTTCAAAAAAGAATTCATGTAATAGTGTCTTCGCTTATAAATTTAATAAATGACAATTATTTTCTTCGGATTTAAAGAGAAATGTTTTGCCGATCAAAGTATGTTTATTTTCTATAAGTTCCGAATGAATTTATTCCTAAAAGACTTGAAATGCCTCGCTTTGTCGCATCCTCTAACTACAGTCAAATCCTTTCCAAATAAAGATCTATGAAGTTTGACGTCAACGATAAAGCTTTCCGATAGCCATATCCAGAGGCACACATCTGGTCAACAAAGCAACCATAAAGCCCGCATTTCCCGTAATTGCAGCATCGACGGGGCTAATGGGAGTTTCTATCCCCTCGCGGCCTTTAACTCATTTTACGAAGCAAAACAGACACCGTGAGACTTTATTTATCCCTTTGATTTCAATCCGTCAGTCAATTTGCGGGATTCATTTAATTTGGGGAATGAGATATGTACTGATATGGGATGGGAAGTATTTGGAACAGGATTCGCGGTGTAAATGACGGAGAAAATAAATGCTCAAATCCAGGTTTTTTCCATCTTTTTTTTTTTTTCAATATTCCGTTGGAGTTATTTATTTTAAAAGTGTTTTGACCTTTTCTTATCATTTCGATTTGGTTTGATTCATTTAACATCGAGTAAGCGTTTTGTGGCACAAGATCCATATTTGGCTATACTACTCCATATATTTATTTAAATTGTAGTCTAAGCATAATAGGAAAGAAAAGAAGATAAAGATTGAGTAAAACTAGGGAGATTTCAAAATTAAGATGGATCTCTGGGGCATCCCAGAGTGCGTCCCCTTGTTTATATAGACATTTAATCCCTAGGAAAATAACAAGATCAATAGATAATTCGAGCTCATGATGCTGGCTATAATGTTACTCATATATACTTGTCTGAAGAGGGTGAGCTCTACAGGGATTAATTAAAATTGTGAAAGAACTTTAAGAAATGACTGTTAATAATATACCTCGCAATAATTGGAAACCTAACTTATATAAGTGATGGTTTTTAATTTGACTTAATACATAACTGAAGGAGAAAAATGATACAAACACACTTGTTTTGCTAACAGATAAGCTGAAATCGAGTAATATATAAGATTACTTAAAATGATTATAACCTTATAATTGCTTATTTCTTTTCATTTTGAACTAACTTTTCTTTCTTACTCACGAACAATATATAATTTAGTATCGGTAAGTTATAAGTTACATTACATCGTTAATACTGGGAAATTACCAAGATATAATTAGATTAAATTTATCTCATATGTTGATGGACCGTTAAGTAATAATTTTATATACAACATTATCTAAGTAATCAAAATTAATAGCAGTTAAATAGTAATATATTATAACCGCTATTAATGTAGATTGGTTTGGTTTCAGGAAGTTGTAAATTGAATCAACCCGTAGTATAAAGAACACAAGAGTTCAGTTTGCTCAATTCTACAATGACGAACTTAAAAAGCTCAAAAACTGATGTGAGAAATGCGTAAATCTAGATTGTAACTATGAAAAATTGTCTCAAGAAAAATACATAAAATTTAAGTATTATTTAAGTTATTTTTTGAAGAAGGTGGGTCTATCTTTTGAGTTCGCATTTCATTTTTAATGTTGGTAATTAATATATATATTTTAGGATTTTTTTTAAAATAAAGCTATGATCTTGTGAGACTCTTTTTTTTTTTTGCTATTCTTAATAAAACTTTTGGTTTAGATTCTTAGTAGTACTTTTATGCTGTTCAAGGCTCTATTTAAGCTATGTTCAAGACTTTTATTTTAGACTGTACATTGGTAACACCTAGAACTACTTCTTTGAATCACTTCAAAATGTTCAGTCACATCATATTAGCCTCTTTGCTGAAATAATTTTGTGTTATCTGCTTTTTTTAAGGGTGCATTTGCTTCCAAAATAAGATGCATTCACAAGTTTTCAACATGTGACTAGTTTTTTTTTTTTTAATTTAAAGCTTATTTCTATGTAAATGAACAACTAATTATAATACTTTGTGTGTATTTTGTTCTATAAATTTACAACAAGTGGTGATATGCACATACAAAAAATTGTTCGTTTTGGATATTTTTGAATTTTTAATATCAATTTTGTTGTGCAGGTTTATAATATATATATTTTTGTTTTTAAGGAATTACTTGGGCTTTCATTGTATCTTTTCTGTATTGTATTTTTAATGATTTTTTCTTTTTCTTTTTGTTTGTTAACAAAGGTGTTTTCGGTTTTATAACCGTTTCAGTAATATATTTTGTTCATGGGGATAATTTGGCCAATAATTCTAGAATAATATAACCCAACAGTCTAAAGCGCTTCTCACCTTTAATTGTATTATTTCGTAATTTTTTGTTCTTCTTCTGGGTATTGGCATTTTATATTTTTAATTACTATACATATTTTTCATATTTTCTTATTAATTTCCCTTTACTTTAATTTCTTTTGAGCTTTATATAATTTTTCTTTCATAATTAAATTGTAATAATGTAAATTCATTCACTTTTCTTTTTGCAATTATTTTCTGTTTATTTTTATGATTTGATATATGTTTTCTTTCTTATTAGCTCACATGTGATTTCTAATATATTGCTATAATTTCATTTTTTGAAAATTCCTCCTATTTAATATGTGATTTAAATTTTTGTAGTTTAATTGCATATAAATTTCAAATTATGTATATTACCGTAAGTCTATCTGATTTCTATTATGCCATTCCTTCTATTTAATTTAGTGAGATTGCTTTCCTTTTCCTAAAATAGTCTAAAAATATAGGAATATTGCTCAATTGAACCACATTTTCCTTTTACATATTTAGCGATGATCTCAGGAGTATTTGTAGGGAGAGTAAAATGTGCGCAATTGCGATATTACATTAAATATTGCTGTAGCAGGCATATATAGTTTACCAGCGCACAGTTTTTGAAGTGAATGAGACTCCGCCAATCTCAAAGGCTTGTCCTCCTCTCTACCCTCTAACACACTCTTTATGAAAACAAACCTGAATAGGCTCATTTGGCGTTTAGTAGGCCGGAAGTTGATTTAGTTTTCCCACTTTGTTCGATTTAGCATACCTTATACGGTCCACTTCTAAATATGTCTCAAAACGAAATTGTTCATAGATGAAATTTAGTTAGTGTATTTCATGAACTTGAGGTAGAACTGGAATAAAAGTTAGTATTGTGATTACTCTCATAGATTACGATATTATGGTTTCACACAAAACGAAAAAAGTAATTAATGTCATTCCTCTTAGCACTGTGTGCAATGTTGGTGGAATTGATGTAGATTGATTGAGTCCGAAAAATCAGAGATAATTATATTTTATAACAAATTGAAAGTATAATGTGACAGATACAGAAGAACAGGTCAATGTCAACTGCACCATAGTCATAAAAACACACAAACAGACAATGTCAATCACTTTTGATCTCTAGAGCGTATCAGGTAAAAATGCACTAATTATTTTGTACTTTGTTTATCTCAATGCATCTTCCAAGTTCAGCAAAATGTGGTTGAAAAACTTAGCGACGTCACTTATAAGACCATACATTTTAGAAGGACTAAAATTTGTGAATGTCTCTATGCTTTATAAAGCTATTATTCATAGATTACTTCACTCCAAGGGAATGAATGAGAAACTGAATTACAACTATACTATCCAGAAAGCAAAAGGATTCACTGGACTTCACGCAGTAGAACTAAGAAAAATTACACTTTTATTATCTGTACAAAGATATTCTAATTTTACGAGCAAAACACACTACCGATCCGTTTACTGTTAACAAAAAGTACACTCATTGGTAATGGTTCCGCACAGTTCTAATGAAAACTGAAAAACATGCATCTTCCATCATTAAGGGAACACAGTGCCTTAAAAGGGAACAAAGTACGGAAACAAATTTATTACTTCATTTTACCTGTGCAACTTTTCTAATGGTTTATATCAATTTTGAAAAATCTATCTACTTTTTTAACGAGTTATTGAAATTCTCTTTAAACGTATGCTAATTAATTTCTTTGACTTTTAAAATTTTAAACTCGTTTTTCTCTGCTTCTTATTTATCTTTAAAGTCAAGTATTAAAAATACTATGAAAATAATTATAATTAATATAAAGCTTTGAAATTGTTCCTGATTGTTTTATATATTATGTTTGGTAATTCTGTTTATGGTATATTAAATAAACTAAATTGTAATTTTTTTTATTAAAAAAGACCACAAAGTTACCAGTTTTCTAGCATGTTTCCGTAGAGTCAACAATTTTGTAAGCAATGATAATATAATTTCAACTAAACACACTCTCAGAATTATGAAGAGCACTTCTAAAACTGAGTGATAAATGTTTAAAAATTTTAACATTTGTAAAAGTAGTAGGAGTTGTAGAATAATGAATTATTTTGGAAAAAATGAAAACTTAAAATAGTTTTTTTTCTTTAATTTGACGTTTTTAATTCTTAGCATATTTGTGTGTGTATGCTCAAATATGTTTAATAAAACCGTTTTTTAATAATTATATAATTCAAAACGTTACTCACAAAGTACTGTGTCCTCTTGAACACGCTTGCATTTAACTGTTGATTACATTAATTCAGAATCTGGTTCATGACTTGGTAAACATTTTAGCTCACATACTGATACATGAGAATGGTTTCAAATGGTCCAAAATTTGATTCGTATGGGAATCCAGTCTCTATAGTTCTCTAATTATATATTACAACATTCACGTTTTGATTGAAATTCTATCTAAGGTAATGGGATTTGGGCTCAACAGTTCGTGTTAAATGGCATGCAATTAACATTCAATTATTCTACATTTTGTGAACATTTAGCTATTTGGTGATTAATCAAATTAAGTATTGTCTCAATAAGTTATTGATTTATTAAGTGATAAGTTTTTAATGAGAGTTTCACACGTCTAGGAATTAATAAGAAAAAAATGATTTATTTATAACGATATAAAACTAAACTTTTTTAGGTCATAATTATTTTAAATTTCTGCAAATTTTCATTGAATATAAATATTATATAATTAAATTTAATTTTTTGTTTTTCATTTATTTTAGTAAGTAATTAACAAATCTTATGAACTAAACAAACAAAATGTTTATAGCTATACGTATTTTAATAGAGTTTGACAAAATTGCTAACAATGTTATGTGATCGCTTTACTGTATGTATCATGACTTTGAATTACATTAAATTATTTACATTCAAATAAAAAAAATTCACACTGGAGTTAATGCAACATAAGTTTATGTTATTTTGCAGTTCAATGTATTTATTAGTATAAATTTAAAACTGAATTTTTTTTATTTGTACCCAGAACAAAAAACTAAATATTTTCCTTAAAAAAGTATTTATATTGTATTCTTAAATTGTCTATTATCATGACATATGGGTTATTTAATTAATTCATAAAGGATTAATGTTGCGGAGCTATTAATCGTTTGCTAACATGCATGTTTAGTTCAAAAATATTTATAAATAAAAATGCAAATTTCTTTTACTTTTAAACAAACTCCAGTAACATATAATGAAAAATAATAATTCTTAAGATATCAGAGAAGAAATTTTATGAAATTAAGAAATTAACTCTGGCATTACTACAAATACACTATTCACGTACTTACCCTTAAATAACATCTGGATTTACTTTCAATTACGCATTTAAATTTCAATTCAAATTCAGTAAAATCTATGTGTGCCTATACATTTGTCTTTCGTTATATACATCAAATTCTTTGAATTCAGTTGAGAGAACTGCTATAAAAAAGAAAATATGCTCTTATTATTTTAAAGAAAAAAAATTATATCTTTATTATACTTTTTAACTTTGTATATCATTACATAAGAGTAACTATATATATATATATATATATATATATATATATATATATATATATATGTGTGTGTGTGTGTGTGTGTGTGTGTGTGCCTGCGTATGTATGGATATATAAATACTACATTCATTTTATTAAAATCAGCATTTTCCTGAGAAAGTATTACATTTTTGTAAATGCAATTTTTTTTTGAAAAATAACAGTTGATTACATTAATAGAAATAAAAGATACATTTGTTGTTTGATCTTCTGCGATTATCAATCTCAATGAGGTTAGGAAGATACCACTTGAATTTGTAACATATCAAAAGGAAAAATTGAAAACAATGTAGCATTTAACATATTACAGTATGGGTGTGTGGTTTCTTTCTCTCATGCATGCGCGTGCAAACATGCATACACTATAACGTATTTACATATTTAGTCAAATTTCTCTTACTACATTAAATGTAAAAATATTGCATCCAAATAAATAGGCTAACTTTTATTGCCAAATGCGTAAGCGCACGCATTCATGTAAGCCTTAAATTATTTGGAAAACTCTTTTTAAACCAGCATACTAATTTGCTTTTTACGTTCTTTCGCCCACCTCGTCAACTTTCGCGGATTTTACTAGTAATATTCGATGAAATTCAAAAGCAAACAGTTTAATAGAATAACCACTATCGATTGGATTACAGAATAAGATTTTGAATTGTTGGAAAATTTAAGGTAAATAGTCTGAAATGCCGATTGCTTCATTTTTTTTTGAGGGGGGAGGTATTGTTTCAAAACTCTCTATTTTGTGGGGGAGAGTCTATTTGGCCTTTCTTTTCATACACATGTTTTTAGTTATTTTTTATGATAGTACTAATGTTGATAATGGTTCAAATAACTAAGATTTTTTCGTGTAAACTTTTTTCACAAACGTAACGAAGGTTCTTGGTCAGCTTCTTTGTCCACCAGTTCTGTGTTTCAGATTTTTGTTAAGAGCCTGTATTATGAATATTTTCTTTCTCAAATGATCCTACATCATCACAGGGCTAACGTTCATCATTTTAGATTACATATTTTGGATCAGACAAATTAACTTTTTAGACGAGTTTAGCTAGAATTAAAAAATATAACGTTCATGGGAACTTTGGGTCACACTGATCCATCAATCACTCAGAGGAAAAATAAAACAATGCATTTCTGTAATAAACTGAAAATATTATTCAACAGTTCTCTCTACAAGTTTATAAATTTGGAGTAAACTCTATACAGATATTGCTGAGAGAGAGAGAGAGTTAAACAGTTTTGTGTTTTCTAAGCCTAATCATTACTAAATGCAAAGCAACTGTTGTACAAATATTTTAGTCATATAGTAGAATTAATATCGAGTTTCATAATCAATAGTGATTATTAGTAAATATTTTCTGGAAAACTTAATTTTTCATCTGAGAGTTACTTTGTTTGTTTCATATCATATTTAAACAGCTTGTTCTTGGATATGCTTAAGAAGTTTCGGTGTATTTTTTGAGAATATACTATGAAAAAATGAGAATGTAAAAAAACAATAACTATTATTCTACTATTCTAATTTATAAGAAAGTCTGTACCTTAAACTACTGCTTAGATAAATCATCTCCAATGTTAAAGCACTTATCATATTGTACAACAAGCAACTGGATTTCCTCCTCTTAGAAATATAACAACTGATAAGCTGACCACTGCTGCAAAGCCATTTCGAAATAGTTAACATCTTGGCGCTGACCACCGAAATACTTTTTAAAGTGATAGAACAAGCATAAGTAACTGAGCTCCAGAACAGAGTTATGTGGAGGATAATCAATTTGCTCTCATTAAGCAGGTATGGACGGATATTGACATGAAGCGAAACAAACCATTTACTAAGCATATCGCACCTTTTTTCTTTGGATTGCAACGCGCAGTTTATTTGAGTTTTCACAATATGTCTCAGAATACAATGTATCATCTTAAGGCAAAGCATCCATTAGCAATTAACCCTGCCTCAACCAAAACGCAGTGCGGATGTTTTGAGTGTTGAAAGTGTTTACTGCAGCTTCACTTCTTTGTTTAATATTGATTATTTCTATTCCATGGATCACGGTTTTCCTTCCGATGTCACATTAATCACATTTCCACGCGCTTCTTTAATCCGCAGATGAATTTCGGCAGCTTACATCCCTTTTACATGCACAAAAAAAAATCTTAGGGCGTACTTCACAATCGCCTTTTCAATTGTGTGAGGCATTTTAAATGCGCAAAAACGAGCGTAAAACAAACCGAATGCTTCCGTGCTGTCGTCTATTACTAATCAAGTGGTATGGTCAAGTTTTTAATGTGATTTAAAAAAAAAAACATAAAATATAAAAATATTTTATCATAATTATATGATTTAATTAATTTAAACAAATAATTACTGAAAAATGAAAGTGTATAAATCGGAGTAAGATATTTTACCGCTTTTTTGGAAACAAGCAAAGCTGCTAAACTTTTGTTTCATTGAAGTAAGTACGAAAAGCATAAACTTATAAATTATAGAACAGTCACTATATCTACTTGCGAAGCAAGATATATTAATATGTAAATTATTGTAGAAGGTGAAAGAATATAAAAAAAATTGATTTTATTAATTTTAAGTGTCATTGAGTCTAGTTTTAATTCAAATGCAAATCAGAATTACAATCGCTTTCCCGTATGGGAATGATGTTCAATGAATAAAAAAAAAATGAGTTGATACTTCTATTTAAAAAGGATTTAAAATAAAGAAAATGCAAACATCAATTTAAAAGTAAATAAATTAGATTAAACCAAACATTCATTAAATGTATTTCATAAAATTGATATAATATTTTTTTAGTTTAATTTGCAGAGCTTTACCTCATTTTTTTTTTCATCCTCGAATTAAATTGCTTAAATATAAGCTTATAATAAACTGAAATTGGAATACTAATGTAAAGAAGTTTCCATTTCATTCTAATTTAAATATTTGTCTCAGATTTAAATTACTGCATTTAAAAAAAAGTGAACTTTAACATTTCAGGTAAAATATTTACATAGTGGATTTATGAAAGACTAAATTAAATTTGAAAGAAATAGCTGAATAGTTTCAAATAGTACAGCTTATATTTGACTACAGTATTGAAGAAAAAATGTATGAATAAAATGTCTTTTTTTTCGACTTCTTTCAAACTCTATAAATTCATACATTCGCCCACTCAACATTATTTATTTTAAAACTAATTTACTAAATTTATTCACTAGTCACTTCAAACAACTTTCTTACATCACCTCGCAGCCCTTTTGGTAATTTGAATTGCATAAAATAACATCTGCTTCCCAACCAGAATAAAACAGGATTATATAAATTCGATGGACTTAAGTAGTGTATTGATATGAATTATATTGATTTATAAGTGAAACAGAAAGGAAAGAGAGAGGAAACAGATGATTGCAACAAGCAAATTGATGTTTGACAGAGGAGTGAGTTATAGTAGCTAATCGATGGGATAAATATTAGTTGACATTCGATTAGAACAATAGAAGTCATATCTGCAAAAATCGAGAAGTACTTGAATCGGAATGAGAAATTTGGTGAGCGAAGATTTTATTATTTGAAAGTAAACGGATCTAATGTGCTAAAATGATTCAAAAGAAAGTTATCTTGGATATTGTTTGATAGATAATAATTCATGTTCTATTGTTCTTATATATCTTCAAATGCAGATCCTAATCTTATGACTGTTTAAGTATACTCTTAGATGGCTGTGGAGCTTAACGAAGGACAGTCATTACACAAGCACAAAACTGTAATTCTTTTGAATACATTTCACACAGAATGACAAAAAAAAAAGAAACTTAACACGATATATCAGTTTTTTAATCAATTTGATCTATATAACGGGGAAAAATTGAGAATTAATAAAAGAAAACAAAGTGTGTGCTAATTATGATTATATATATATACATATATATATATATATATATATATATATATATATATATATATACATAATTTGTAAATGGTTTTAAGTTTAATTAGGTTTTTTTTTCCTTATTTTACCGATGACTTTTTCTATTTGTGATTACAAAACAAAATAATAAATAGTTAAAGAAATGAATAATATTAACCTCTAAGAATTTACCTTTTATTTTGATCCCGTAAGAATATCCCCTGTAATACATTTTTAAATATAAGTTACTGTGAATTCTACCTAAATATGAGGATTTTTAAGATGATACTGATATACTCAATTTTCATTCTTGTAAATAAAATCATAAAAGGAACGAAAGTCACAACTGTAATGAGGGATACATTATAAAACAGCGGTAAAGCTGTGGTGGTTTTACAGTTGTGATTTCAGTTGTATTATGTCATTTACTTCATGGGTACAATTTAAAATACTTATTTACTGGTATATCCCTGTTATTTAATGCGGATGATGCACATTAAATATCTTTGAGCTTATTCCTCCCGTTGACGTGTGGTCCGGAAATTTAGAGTGTGAATGGTTTTTCAAATATCATCCAAGTCTCATATCCGATGCTTTTGACATGAGTGTCCTATCCTTTCCTGTGAGTCATTTCATAACATCTCTGTTTGGATTCAGAAAAATTGACGGAACTCACCATGTTGATTGCAAGCTTTTAAAGTTACCTCATTGGTAACCCGTCCATTCATACGATGGACTTTTGCCAATTTTTGAAGAACATCTTTCTTTCGGACATTCCAAATCGTTCTCTTAACGGGAGTCTGTTTCCTTCTATGCTTAATCAAATTTGGCTCTTGAGCCATTTCTGAATTTGCTCACTTCTTGATGTTAAATTTCGACTTCGTTTTTAATGTGTTGCCGTGTTTTTTCACGTGTGGCGATAGAAGCAAAGCCGTTTGGGGAGGATGCTCCTAAGCCAAAATCGAATCCCAAGTTATTAGGGGGCTATTACTAGCAAGTGTAAAAAATTCCAAGACGTTATTGCTGCTTTGAGTTCAAATTTTCTATCCCGTGTTACTGATATTTTTTTGAAATTCCTCCTGTAATTGAAGGATATCTTTAAATATCCTACTGAAGTCCTTTACACATGTCAGTCTTATCTTTAAACAGCAAAATCTTATACTATATGCAATGTTTCTCTAATATTTTTATTAATTTTAATTAAAACATTCTTATAAATCAAATTTTTATAATTGAAATTACCTTAAATTTCTTTACAAATAACAGTATGATTACTAGTTACTTATGATTACTAGTTATTAGATTTCCAGTAGTATCATGTAAATGTCAGTAAACTTCATTTATATGTTCTTCATTATCCTTAAATTCACAAACATACTAGCTCAGTTATTCTTTATAAATATTATAAATATAAATCATACTGCACATCTAAGTTCTAAGTTTTTGTGCTTATGGATATATTATTAAATGTTATATCACTGGATTTATTCATAAATACAATTCTGCAATAATCTGTTTTGTTTTATATTCATATTTACAATCATCAATTAAACACAAATATTCTGAACAAAATTTAGGTAAGTTCTGTTGTTTTTTAATTTCAAAAAACATGCTTAAGAGTTTTAGTTTCCTTTTTCTTCAGATCTAAAGGAAAATATTTAATACTTTTAACATTGATATCCTCATGAAATGTTTTACATAATATATATATTTTTTGTCTTGATTACCACCATATCCATACATTTTTTTTATTACTTATATTCGTACTTTTTCTTTAATTCCTAATATAATTTAGAAACATGGATCATCTTTTAATAATATTTTCCTTAAAAAAAAATTTGTAGTTATCTTGTTTAAAAATTTGAATTACATTTTGATTAAAAATCATAGTACCAACTCCATTTAGTATAACGTATTGTAAGTTTTAATATATTAATTTTTAATTATTGTCTTCTTTTAAGATTTGGAACAATATTAACAACAGTTAACTCAACAGTTTCAAATTTATGTGTAAAACAGTGTCGATTTTCAATTACATTACAAATTTTATTAATCTTAAAGTTATTAGTATCATGCCTCTGTTGATTGATACGTAAATTAATAATATTGAAAGTTTGTGCGATATATTTATAATCACATAATTAACAATTTACTAAGTAATTAAAGTTATAAATTTTGCAAAAAATAGAGTTATATATTATATTAAATTGTTCATTATTAATCATCTTAGATGTTTTATACCTCTTATTATTATTGCAAACACTGTAATTTAATATAACATTTTTAAAATTATTATTTTAGTTCGTATTTGGTTCACACACAGTTATATATATATATATATACATATGTACTCGTATGCAAAAATTAAGAGAGTTTGTATATCATATTGATTCTTTCAAAAACTAATGCACATATTTTAATCAAATTTCAATATGCATTTATAATAGGAAAACAGATGTACCATTCAAAATCATTTCATGTATCATATTATCAGTAAAGCTCATACGGCAGGAATGTCCAAAATCTACCTTGAATAACTGCACTGAAAGTGATTCAATATGGTATATGGTCCCCTCACACAGACAAGACAGGTCGTGACGGCATACTTTTTGAAAATTAGAAATTATTTGCAAATTCCTTAATTTTGCCCACATATGCATGTTTCTGTGTGATTTTCTTTCTGTTTTTTTTTAAGTATTCTCCAATTGGCATCTGAATTGAAATCATGGACTCATAAGGCAGTTTTAAGAAAATACAAATGTGCAGTTATTTAAGTATCGAATAACATTTTATTTGTTAACTACGACTTTTCCACATAAAAAATCACTCAAATTGAGTTCATTCATAATTCATTTCGTTCTGATGGAACTTCATTTTGCATTTATTTGTTTTAAAGGATAATATATGCTTATAAAAATAGAGATATTTCATGTAAATTTACAATTACTCGCATTCACATGATCCACCACATTTTTCATTTGAATATGATATTTAACACTTCACACATTCAATACATGGTAAAGTTTTCAAGTATTGCAACGTCTTCACCGTATGGGATATGAACTATTCTTAATAGGTTTCATCTTTCTCACATTGTAACTATGTTTAGGTCAAAACTTTAAAAGCTTTTTTTCTCACATTTTAAATCATATAACTGAGCTGAAATCTTCTATACACGATTATTTTGGATGACAATACGATAATTTAATTACAATTAATAAAAATTAATTGATTAAAACAAATTATTTAAAGAATTAAACTTTACTCCAAGATTCTCATCAAGTCGGCAATGTCTCAAAGGTCGCCAAATCCTTCGCCAAGGTGAAGGGATCATTGCTTAAGCTCTTTATTTGTTAACTGGGGATAACTCTGTAAATCCGTCGTTTCCTTTATAAGTGAAGCGTTTTAGGGAAGCATCCACTCATGTTCGTAACATTGCTCCCCATTTTTAAAGCAGGCGAAAAATTTTAATATAAAATAATATGTTACACATACTATGAAGTTTGAAAGGAAACACATGTTTAAAAAAACTCGTTTTTACCAGTGTTATTGAAAAAGAAACTCTTTATGAAAATAAAAAAAAAATCTATTAAATATTACATATCACTGTGTGTCAAGAATACTATACAATATTTCACGACACACTATGTTATTCACGTTAATCTAGCTTTTTTAAGTCATATTTTATTTGCTAAGTACTACATTTCACATATTACAATAACTCAAACGCAGTTTCCCAGTCTGATTTTGTACTGATGAAATATCCTGATGAACACAATGTTCTTTGATTTAAAGGAAATCTGATAAACATTCAAATAATGATATTTCATGTAATTACTTCAGCGCTCGCATATCTATGATCCGACTCGTGTTTCATTTGAAGAGGACACGAGACGCTTCACGCATTTGATATGTGGTAATGGTTTCAAATAGCATCACGCTTGGCACGCAAGGGAGTTCGGCGTCAGTTGTCTAATTATCTGTTATGATGATCGACCTTTGACTGAAATTCTGTCTGAGATAATTGGTATCGTGTTCAATCGTACATGTTTCTCGTCATGCAATTAATACTCGATTACTCTGCAATTTAGTGCACCATTTCTCATTTGGTAATGAATCAAATCAAGGGATATGTCGTTGGATCATTGTTTAGGAAACAAACTTCCTTTTAGATTGATGAGATGGATAGGTAGATGAATCGTAATCTTCATTGAAGGTTTTGAATGAGGAGTATGATTTTCTTCGATATTCTGGTTGAAGTATAATTTGAAAAATAAGAACATTTCATTTTCTATTCATTAAGAATGTTTCATTTTTCTTAAAAAATATAATAAAAGATAATTTTTATAGAGCTTTAAATGTTTATTATGTGAATGAATCACAGTATAAAAACATAAGAAGAATGATGATAGATTATAATAAAAATTTAATATTTATAATAAAATTGCATTTTAAGGCAATTTTGTAATGTTTAACAACATTATAAATATCATTAGAGTTAAAATGTTTTATAAAGTATATTAAATACTTAGAAATAAAAAAAAAACAAAATTAAAAATATATTTCCCTAAATGAGATTTGTGCTGAGTAGCGAGAGAAGGGTGACACTTTTAATTAGTTTCTACCTGTAATATACTGATAAAAATAATGGCCTTGTAATTAAAAGTAATCACTTGCAAATATGAGTATAAATAGTTTTATTTTTTAATAATTGTTTTATTTGCAAGAGGTGATTATAATCATTTTGCAGAAAAGATGTCCCTAACCAACATTCTTCCTTGGTTTGCCAGGAATGAATTTTAACGATCGTGTCCTCTAAAAAATCATTTTGTCTAATCCTAAAGTGCATCCGTTCTTGGTCAAGCAAATAATCAAATGTACTGCGACGAGTGTAAATTTCCTCGATGAATGGAAAATGTGTATGAATACCCTATACTGTTTTAAGCAATTACATTTCTATAGTTTGAATTTCTTTACATTCTAAGAAAAGTCGGACATCAAGTTTTAAGGTATTTCTATACATCATAGCAGTAAAGCAGTCTTTGTATAACGCCGGCAAGCATGTATGGCCATAGAACATAATGTCTGCCTAAATTATGACACCTCCATCTTCGTAATGATCACTTTCTCTGATGAGAGATTGAAGACTTATAGTCCCAGGCTCTCTCCAGATACAAATACATAGAAAATAAGAGTCCAGGTGGAATATTGACACCAGAGTATAATGTATAGAGCTCCACTCAAGTCTGGTCCAAGGCGCATGTCGTATGCAACTTGTTAAACGCGGTTTTTTTTGTGTGTTTTAGAGAGCGAAAAGCAAATAACGATTTTTTTTTTATCATGTAGTACTTCCTCATGAATTCTTCAGGAATTTGTAGACAAGCAAATTTGGCTTCCAACTATAGTTGATTGCTAAGGTAAGATCTTTGAAACTATAGAACACCTGAGCCGTCACTTTGAAAGCGCCCCTTAAATATAAGGATTATCTGTTGGGGAAATCAGTTAATCAATGCCAAGTCTTCCTGATACATTACCAGTCTTCTACAACAGTTACCATAAATTGACGGCGGAAGACATAGACAGCACACAGCACTTGATGCTACATTGAGCTCTGTAGACCTTGCGCTTATCATATGCTTGCCTTCTTCCGACCTATAATTCTGCATCTCATTCCTTCATCCACAAGCTCGCGGCTGCTTCATTTACATGCTATCAGATAAAATAATTTAAACTCTTGTGAGAGACAAAGAGAATTCCGTGGAGCATACAAATCACCGACAGCACTTATACTCATGTGTACGCTTAAACATTACCACTGAATATCAGCATAATTCCTCAATGACATGATAAGTAGCATTTGTTCAATACTTTTCGGAAAAAAATGTGCATAATTTGAAAATTCTTTAAATTTTTCATAAGAGAGCAGTCTTTCAAAATAATTATGCGGATTGGCTTCCTCATCAATATATTAAAATTTTGAGTCAGTTCCAGCAAGTACGAAATTGTTTAGATTTCATATATATTCACATTCACGCATATGCTATTTTTTTTTCCAAAGAAAACAGTTAAATAGAGAAAATTTCTTTGATGCACGTATTTCTAATGAATAAAATAAACATAAAACATTTTCTCAAATTATAATTTATTGATAATATTAATAGAAGGAATGGTTATTATTTATTCTTATTAATTTTTGAAAATGTAATTATTTACTTAAGCATAGTTTTGAGTTGGATTTCCATAATAACATTAGTTCACTTGACCATACTTATTTTATGTATACGTATGGATAAATTATTATTATTAATATATATGAGTGGGTTATGTTCAATTTCTTCCAATTTTTGGGGTATGAATTTTGAATGCAATAAATAAATTGCCGTGTTACATGCCAAAACTTCTCTGTTTTGCTTCTGAATGTTTGAGAGAAAAGGTCATTTTGTATGAGGATCCTCAATAGTGTAATAGATTTGTAAGGTTAAGCTATTAGCTGTTGTAAAGCGTAAAATATTCTTTGTTTCTGGTACAAAAGTGCGTCTAATCCTGTTTCGATTTGTACATATGGTTTGTATTTCATTTGTTCAACTTAAATGTAATTTTCTCTGTGTTTGTATATTAATTTTATTTCCCCCATTTTTCCAGTTAAACTGAATATTTGACATATCATACTGGTTCTGATATCAATTAATCCAAATTAATGAGATTATAATGTACTATTCACTAAATGATCTCGTAATATTCAATATATATATTAAAAATTATCTTTCTGATTAATCGCTGAATGAATCATTTTTAACGTAGATAATTTTAAAGTGAATAAAATATATTTTATAATAGCAATATTACCACGTAACAGAATCATATTACGGTCTTGTTCATCATTTAATTAAATGTTATTCTAGCCAACAATCTAACTTTCAACTTAAATTCAAGCACTAACAAAGTTATTAAAGTAATACGCAATATTCCAAAATAGAGTTTGCAAATACACTAGAAGGGGTAAGTTTTCTACCAATATTAAGTCTTTATCCGAGAGTACAAAGAACTTCTACAATATATTAAAGAAAAACGCTTACCAGAATGCGATACGGGTAACTCCTCCAATATTTAATCAACCATTCAGCGTTGGGCAAAAATCTTAGAAAATTAACTGGACACGCCCGAATACTTTCACACTTGCACGCTTCCTGTTATCATATATCTTCGTGTCTCAATTCGATTACTTGTCTCTTTTATACGACTTGGTTTTTTATATTCACATCACTTCCAAAGTTATCTTAATTTACATCATTATATTTCATTTGACCGGGAGAAGCTGGAAACTATAGTTAGAAAAAACCATCAAAATTTTGTGAATAGACCATCGTACAAACTTAAAGGTCAAAAATGTAAATATTTTCGAAAATTCATTCCCAACGAAATATTCAATATTCTAAATTAGAACCACATTAAAATAATTTATTAAATAACGCGCAACGTTCGACTTCCTGCACGCATGATTATTTTTTCAGCAAGTTAAATTTAGTGAAAATCATTAATTATTTATTATCGTGTTCAGAGAAAAAAAAAATGTTTTAAATGAATGTTTGATATATATGCTTGTGATTTGAAATACAGTACTCATGAAAAATAATGGTTTATAATGTTTTTATTAAAGTATGTCTAGATGATACTAATAATTCAGAACATTAGAATTTCTTATAAGAAATTATTAACCTTTTGAGTACGGCTGGCCGATCTACAGGCCAAAAGGAATATACCCTTAAAAGCCGGCGCAGACCGATGTAGCGGCCAAGCCGTGCTTTCCCCTGTAAACAGCTTTCGAATCAGCATGAGGCCTATTATAGCCCTGGAACATCATCTGCTTGACCGGTTTCTTTTGTATTCAGAAGGAAGGGGGGGGGGTGGAGTTTCCTCTTTCACCCTTACCTAAAAATCCCTCTTTTTTCCTTCATACTCAAATTCTCACTAGCGGTGAGTGCATAGTTATTTTTGTAAGTGATTTTGTCATCTCGATTACTTAATAATTTCATTTTAAATTAATTTGATTTTTTTAAAAAAAAATGCCTAAACGTAAAAGAGAACTTACCACGGAAGAGATTCAGAATATTTTAGCTGATTTAGAGACTAAATTTTTGATGATTCTGATTCTGATTGTGAGTTAGAAAATGAGGAAGATGATTTAGATCAATCTTTAAATTTGAGTCCAGAGGTTGAAGATGAGGTTGTCTCCGAAGAACAAAATAAAAAAAATCTGGAACGACCCACAAATAACCCATAAAGCGACAATTTTACCTTTTACAGGAAATAATGTGATAAAAGGAGCCGCTGTAATGAAATTATTGGATTAATATGTTGAACTTAAACAATATTTAAATATTTGGAAATAAATTTTTAATTTCTAGTTCCACTTTATTATTAAAAGGTTCCACTTTACTTTATTATTCAAATAATAATATATATAAATATTACTAAGAAATATATGTTACACAAAAATTTTATTTCCAAAGTTTATTCAAAAAAGTGTTATAACTTTAAGTGGTGATTTTTTTTTTTTATGATTTTTATTTTATTTTTTTCATTCAAAAGAATATAATTACATATTTTCATAATGAATGTTTTTTTACTAATACACGTATTGCTATGCATTTTGCAGATTTAAAAATACCTCAGTTCTACATTTTTATTAACTTTTATACCTGCAAAACTACTTAAAATATATTTGTGGAGAATTTGAAGCAATTTTTGCATTCTGTTTTTGATGAAAATTTGTGCATAATTACACAATGTATTGCTGTACAGAAGCATATTTTTATTGTTATCTTAAGTTATGCTTATTGAAAAACAGTTTTTAAGATTTTTATATCGAAACATCAAAGAAAAAAAAAAAACCTTTTTTTAAATCGTGTATAAACAACAAAAAAAGAAAAAATATTTGCAACAAAAAAAAAAATACAGAAATATTTGTTACAGATTTTTAAAACTGTACATTGTAGTCTTTCGAATTTATAAAACTATTTCCGACATTTTTTTATTATGACAATTGATGTATAAAAGTTGAGTCTTCGAAACAAAAACTATTAATTCCGATATTTTTTCTTTCAAATTTGTAGGAGACGAATATTACAAATTCTTTAGCATAAGAAAAATTCCCCGATTTATACAAAAACCTTAGAAGCAAGAATAAAATTTTTGCTTTTGTTATATATTATACTTTAAAAGTTCTACAGTGTTGGATTTCCTGATTTTTCGAAACTTAAAAGAAGTTTTTTTTTTTTTAAAAAAAAAAAAATATAATAAGTTTCTTTAATAATAATAATTACGATAAAATTTGCAAAATACTCTAAAATATATTTGAAAAATAAATGTAATCAGAATCTAACAGATAGTTACATTGAAATAAAAAAAATTTGTTCGTTTTCTTTTTTTTTTCTCGCCTATTTATTCATGAGTCACACTTTTTATGTACGATAGTACAAAGAAAGGAATGTTCGGGTGCGTTCTAAGGCCCCCGAATGTTTGAAACTCTGAATAGAGAATCAAATGGCTCTTGTAAATGAGCATGAAAAACAAGTTGTAAAAGCTTTCATATCGACAAAGAATGCTTCTCCCTCTTGATTATTGTTGATTCTTTCAGGTTTTGGTCATTATTGATTATCATATGCCTTTTTGGTGTAATAAAACTTAGAAATGCACATCTGCCTTCTTGTAAATCTTCAAGGTTGCTTTCATGTAGCCGGAAAACTATTCTTCCGTGGTTCTTCCTCTTATTGCCGTAATAAAGCTTTAGAAAGTGATTTCCTTTTCTGTTACATTGTCGGACATAGGATAAATAGAAACTATGCCGACGAACTTAAAAGAAGGCCTTCTACTTAGCGAACGTTATCGGGAAACTGAAAATAACCGTTCAGTGAACTGATATTGTGTTAGATTTTGAGAGATAATGTAAAAAGGACCCAGTCACTTAGGGGACTGTCCAGACGAAGTGGGGGGGGAGGGAAAAAACGATATTTGAAGCTAAAGTTTTCCTTCGTTTTGAAGAAAGTAAAGAAAAATTGTTGTCAGTTTTTTCTAAACCGATTGAGGAGTCTGTGCGTTGAGAAGGAAAGGTTTTTGTAATTATTTTGAATGTTGATCGAAAGAGTTGTCTTCGTAGGAATGTATTGGCTTTGGCTCTATCATATGCACAAAATCACACACAAAAATCAGTTTATTATCGCACAAAAATCAGAGCAGTAATCTTAGAAATAAAACAATATTATGCAATTCTTTTGAAATTTTAAATAAAAAGTAAGGATTATCTAAAGTTTAAGAATGTAACTTTTTGTACGAAAAGTGAAAAAAAGGTAAGAAGCTCCAGTATGTTGTCATTACTTGCAAAACAATTAAGTACAAATAAGAATCATATATTCCTTTTATATAAACAAGATTACAGAGATACATGAAGCTCCTCGGCAACTTAAAAATGTTTGCAGTCATAATATTTTGTCTTCGATTTCAGCTTATTGTTTGCGTTTTACTAGAAGTATTCTAAAAATTCAAAGCATTTCCTCTTTTTTACTAATTGAAACATTTATTACTATTGGGAAAAAAATAATTTTAAATTTCTTATGTGCATTTAAAGAATTTATTTTTAGGAACACGTTGGTAAACTGATAAATTATTAATATTTCATTTACAAGTAACATAAGGGACAAAGTAATAAGACGGACCTCCTAATTTAAACAAGTAACGAGAACGATAGCCGAGCTAGAGCGTCCGCTTCTAATTTCCACACCGCGGTAACGTAAGGATTTTGATTTAATGCGTATCAGCTCTGCTACATGTTGGAACACCTAATCGTCACCTTTTGTTTGACCTAACCGTCAAAACATGTGGAAACTACAATGTGGCACTATTTAACAAAGGCCAACATTTATAGCCTTAGGATACTCACATTTTAGAGCATAATGCGAAACACCTTTTTTTTAATGGTTTTGCTTTTTATTCATCTAATTTATTTGCCATAGTGAATATTTTATCATAATTTTCAGCATATATAGGAAGAATTAGATCAAAGAAAAATAAAGTTTTCATTTTTGAAAAATGCTTGTTAATAAAATTTAGACTTAATCTTAGGATTCATTCAATATTATAAATATTAATGTATCACAGTATAATGGATTATGGAACAATAAAAAATGACAATTATACATCAAATGTATCATTCCTTCATGGAAGATATATAAGAAAACTCTTAAGAGTGTTTAAATTTTTAAGATTTCTCTGGCATGTTCTAAAAGAGAAAAACAATTATAAATTAAGTAATAATGAAGTTTCCAAAAGAGCATAGTTTATTTATGATGATATGTCTATTGTTATACAAATGCTGTGAATACTTATAAGAGCTTTTAAACTTACTTCATTATCGATTTGAGAAAGTCTGAATTTTACATTATAACATCAAGAGACAGGATCATCAATTTTGCTTTTTATTTTATTTTGTATTACTGATTATAATTACGTGCAATTTATGAAGTATCATATTATTTTCTTCTTATTTCTAATTTGATTATTTTAAGTTTTAACACCAGGTGTGTATCAAATTCCTGCATTTAAAAGAATTAAAAATAAATTTAAAATATTTTATATCTATTTTAAAAAAATTTACTGAAAATCAAAATATAAATAAATTTTACTTGAATAATATCAATTAAATTTGGTTAGTTTATTGTGTGTACCTTTGTCTACAATGAAATAAGCGTTTCATTTTTTATGCAATGTTTTATATTATCATCATTGTTTTGTGCTATTTCTCTCAATGCTCTTAATAATATTGAAAAAGGAAATCTAGGTGAAAAGCAGCTTATATTGTTAGGAAATAATTTCTTTTTTAAAAAAAGAAAATAAATAAATTTCTCAAATTTTCTTGTACTGAAATCGTAATTGAGATCTCCAAGAAAATATGTTTCCCTAAGAAAGGGAGACTCTTTGTATTTAGGGACTTTCTAAGCCGCGAACATCCCCATTGACTGCGGACAGCAGCAATTATCTTGCTTCTTTTGTATGCCTATGTATGGTGCCATCCATGAGCGATAAAAAAGGGGGAAGTAAACATCGCCTAAGGCGCCGTCTTTAAGGGCCTTTTCCTCACAAAACCCGCCGTCTTCAAAAGGTTAATGATATCTGCATTTCTTATCAATCCAATATAGAAGCTATACATCTTTTTATATCATATAAAATGCATATTTAAAAACTTAATAAATTGCTGATGGTATTGTGACGGCTCTATCCGCGATCTTTCTACTAACAGTCCTCTTGGGGAATTTTCAGTCCTTAACAATTATTTTTATTAGAGCTTTCTGCGAAGAAGAGAATGTGATAATGCAAATTAAGACTGATATATATATATATATATATATATAGTATATGCTTCAAGAAGAAAAAGAGAGAGGGGAGAAGAGAGGATAGTTAGAATAGACTTCTAACTGAGCAGTAAATAAATTAAGTGTTTTAGATTATGTCTAGTCATCCTTCCGACCAAATTCCCTTACCGTATTAAGTTGGAATACAACATATATATTTTCTTAAAAATTGCAATAGGGCGAGTCTTATTACTAATAATTAGGTTGCATCTATATGTAACAAATTGGACTGGAAGCGATGGTTCCTTAAGCATTTAACTATAGTACTTGTTAGAGATATTAATAAAATAATAAATAAAAATGTATTTTATTTCCTTTTACATGAATAGATTTAATGCCGTTTCTTGTACCAACACCTAAATCAAAAGAACGATTCTTGCAGATAGTCATATTTATAGAATATCTCTCACAGAATTAAAAAAATAACTCACGCACAGCGAATACTTCCAATGCTCTTATATTTTACTGATTTTATTTTTATTCGTAAAGCTCACTTGTAAATTGTAAACAATAAGTGATGTACAGCTTAGACTGATCACAAATTCTTCAAGGTGAATTTGACCAACAGTATCTATATTATAACTATATTGAAAATATATATACAGTACCTATATTGAAAAAGGAGAATCTTTAAGCATTAGAAAAAAATTACCTTTAACGGTTTCATTATCATGTTGTTAATAATGAGCAATATGTTAATGAAGTTTACTATCATCTTGTCATTACGAATTCAAACTTAAAATTGAAACTGAATATAAATAGGTCTGATTTTTTTGAAATTATGTAAATAATCTAATAAATAAAAATTTTCGTAATCTGAAATAAAATATTATCGCTACATTTTGAAACATTGAGAAAGACAAAGAAACTTCTCCTAACAGTGAACTATAAGCAGGATTACTTAGGTCTTGGAAAATAAAAGTTATTGTCTCCGTTTATCTCTCTCTCTAAGTGAAAATAAATTTAGAAATATATTTATTCAACCTAATTATGTTAAAAAAATTTAGATGAATGCAATTTATGTTAATGAATTTACAAATAAAACCAAATTTGTATAGAAAATTATTTGATTATTCGTAATAATTATATTTATTATAGTTATATTAATTTATTATGATATTGATTGCTCGTATTGATTTGTTATTATCTTTGACGTTATGTTTTGGAAGAGTAAAATTTTTTGTTCGTATTCACTGCATATGTATCAGAAGTTACTGAATGGAAACTGCAAAATGCTTAATGTACGCCATATAACAATAATGATAATCATGATACGATGAAACATTTAATGAAAAATTATTTTAATGATATTTTTACAGCATGTGTGCAAAGTTTACTTTCCTTTATAGAAATACTTTCATTATGACAATAATTTTTAACTTTCCACGAAATTTTATTTCAGAAAAAAGTCATTCGATGAAAAAGAGATGAACAACAATTTGTTACCTGTAGCTGACACAAGTTATTTCTAAAACGCTTAGCTTGTAAAAAAATATCATTGTAAAATATCTTTTTACTTTTAAAAATGTTTGCTTTGAAAAATAATTAGTTATCTTTTTTCAATTGCTACTTCAACTTATAAATTTGAAGCTACTTAGTTACATTTTCATGAAGTGTATCACTTAAACGATAAATAAAAAAATCCTTGGCTATAAATTAGCTGCAGTTGAATGCACATTTCCTCAAAAAAAATGCAGTATCCATAAGATGATTTTAAAAAAGCACATTTTAATATGTGTGCATTCTACAACAAATTAGTATTAAGTATTAATTTTAAGAATATCATAAATTTATTATACAATCCAAAGGAAAGAATGTTACATAGAAATAAAAATGCAATTATAATAAATATAGTTATTTATTTCTCTGAAAAAAAAGCTTCGTATCATAATTCTGTACAAATAATTATCTTAAGTAACATTAGACATGAGAAAAAAACTGGAAAAATATTAAAGAGTCTTTATTACAAAATATTGTATTTCACAGTATGAGCAGAATAAGAAATGTATTAAATATTTTCAGTTATTTCCCTAAATATCTCAAAAATTAATTTAAACCAAACTGAGAATCGAAATTTGAACAAGTAATTTTCTTCCGCTGTGACATAAACTATGCTTACCTGATCGATAGAACTCATCATACGCCCCCACACGCATATATATATATATGTATATGTGTGTGTGTGTATGTTGTACATATAATGAACTCACACAAAACTAATTAATTTCCTAATTTTTCCCTTTCTCCAACTCAAAAGTAAAGTATTTATTTCTATTTTCTGATCCAATTCCAAATTATCCTGTTGTTTATTAGATCGCGCTCATAAAATCTGTTTAATCGGCTTTCACTTAGTCATATATTTGTCATCTCGACAAGACTGATAGATGCCATGAATACCCCTCAAATATCCTTCATGTTCTATACCACGTGAGTTGAACATGTGATTCCGAGTGATCGATAAAAATCCCTGGTAAAATTAATTACAAGGAAAATTCTCAGTTAAACTCCAACGAGGGCAGCCAATAGCAGCATCGGAGTGCCTCACCTTTCAACCAATAGTAACTCAAGCACCCTTCTTCAATTCAAGAATCAAGAAATATCCTCCAAGTCGTTCTATCCACCATTCTACCAAGTAGAGACCACTTGCTCCACCAGATGTCTCTAGTGATACGAGTGCATCAAATCATCTTCCTGCCTTTAATCAACGTTCTAGTGCTCCTATTTTTTCAAACGTTTTTCTCCGTCTCTTCCAGATTCAACTTCATAGAATGCCGAATCAGTTTGGACACAGAAACCTATTATTCTCAAGATTTGGGCTAGAAGAGCGCTCTGCGCTCTAGGTGCCTTCGATAATCAACATCAATGTCAATTACAAGGAAAAATTATCTATCTTCCCCCCTCTTAAGTTCATTTCAAATATAAAGGAATGCCGGAGCTGCGTTCTCAGCCATATGGATAATTTTGTGCTGCCACTCTCTCTCAGCTAAAATGAATAAACTACTATAAAGTATGAAAGTCATATCCTTATTTACTTTAATAATTTTATATATATATACATTCCGAAGTATCATTTGAAGGAATCTGTGAAAGACATAACGAATTGTCTGCCAATTTGAAGCAAGATAGTCAATCATAGCAGCAGCGAGATGTGTGATTATTTCAATCTAAGCAAACTCATTGTTACTGAAATAATTTCTTATCTCCGTTTCTGTTATAAAACCCTGAACCTGAGGAACTGAGGAAGGTCCACACAAATTAAAAGCAATTTCTGTCCTACCAAACCCAAATTTATTTTAAGAATCTGTAGAAAATATTCTACATTTTCTTTTATCAGTAATGATTTGCACAGAAGTATAAATCTATGTAAAATCAACATTTCAGAGTTTGGATTATCACTGACAGGGCAATTAAAATCACATTGTCGCATAGCACAAACGCCTAGCTATATTTTACTAAATTAAAACTGATACACCTAAAAGCTCTTATTATTACCTTAATAGAACATTCTAGAATGTTCCAGAAGTTTATCTTCTGGTCCAGTTTTCATGACGAATTTTGTGATTTGGCTACATTTACCAACTATAACTGTAATCAAATGTAAAGCCAATGTCACCTCTGCCTAAGATATAGAATTTAATTTAGCATTGCTAGAAAAACATTCTTTCCTAAAAAGTAATTATATGTAATGCAGACAATAAAATACGAACGTATGGTAACACTGCTTCTCTCTTAAGAGAGTGCATGCTCCGGAATGTATTATTCTCAAAAGAAGATATCTTCAAATATTTTATTGTTCTGTTCTATTTGGTCGATAACTTTTGACTCAGGTGTTGATGATTCTAAATATGAGCAACAACATAATTTAAAATGTTACAAAATGGTCTTAGCCAAATAGTTACTACCAATGAATTACCGATTCAAACTTGATCTGTGACTTCTCCTCGGGTTGTAAAGTCTAACACAATATCCTCCTTCGAAACGATGTTTCGTAACTGTTATGTCATGGCGGTATTTATCCGAGGTCTGTTTTACAATGTTAATTATTCCTCTAGCGTAACATTGAGATATCTCTAAACCTTTTTGCACAGCATAAAGGTGCTCATCAGACAAAGAAGTTATATCCCTCGGTCTCCCATTGAGAAGGCCACACTATAAACTTAGACCTCAACTCAAAAAAACTCGGAAAAAGATCAATGAATCCCCTCATATACAGCACTTCTGTAGATCTGATGAATTACATAATTTTTAAAATCCTTATCACCCAGGTTTGATTTTTTGATTGATTATATTAACATTGCACTGAAAGCGACATTAATAGCTTCCGACGATGGACCTCGTAATTTTGAACATTAGTCAAGTAATAAAATAGTTACACCGGAAGGATGCCAGCTCAGGTGTCCCCCTCGTCACTTATTATAAAGTTCCTTATTTGAATTGATTCTTATGAAGTGAAAAATAGAGAATATTTTTTTACATGAATGAAATATTATTTATCAATAAACGTTATTCATTTATAATCTGTTAGAATCTGTCTATTTCTAGAACATTAATATTTGTTAGCATTGTACTAATAACACATATTTATTGGAGAAACGGATTTTATTTTAGAATTCATAAAATTGGATATTACGATGTTATATTTTTTTAATAAGGATCAAACATTATATTGGTTTATTTGTTAGTTATTTTATAAGTTAATATCGGAATTATTAATTTATCGTTATCTGTATCATTATATTATTAGTGAAATTTATATAACTCTTTATAAAATGGTCACGAAAAACTTACAAGACTTAATGTAATGTAAACCGTTTTATCATATAAAGAAAATAAAAGCTATCACAGTAACCATAATTGTCCGACAAAAATTTAGGCAGGTTTAGAAAAAAAAATTATGTCTGGTACAAAATTATGGAATAGTAGAATGTGGTACAGAATTGGAAAGACTTTATTCTTGTTATGTTTCTAAATATATCTCTGCTTACATACTTCCGCATGAGATTTTTATATATCTTATACCTTTTTATTTATGCTATTTTTTGTCTTCTGAGATATAGATTTGTCTTCTAAGATATAACTGATAACTTATTGTTATTCTCATGTTTTCTACGAAAAACACAAAAAAATTCCAACACAAACAACTCTCAAGAGAGGTCTAGTCAAACATAGTTCAAAAACATTATACGAGAAGAGGATATCAATTTTGTTGTCTTCAGGTAAGGTAGCATCCTAATGTTTGGCAAAAATTCGTTATAAGGTAATAAAAATATATCTTTTCTCTACATTTTTTCCTGAACATTTCACTTATTATTATGAACTTCTTACCGGTTACCAAGAATTGATCGTATCTCAAAAATTTATGTATCTAAGTAATTATGATGAAATATTTTAAGGTAAGAGTGTCGTGGCTCAGAAATTTAAATTCACTTTTAAATTGGTGGAAATACGACGAAATCGTTTTCGCTTCTAATAACTTTATCACTGATATATTTTTATTTTCGGTACGATTTAGACCACTTTAATTCAAAGTATACCTGAATTTTGTTGTGACATCAGTGTAATTAAAAATAAAAATTACATTACATTTGAAAACAATTTAATGATTACGTTTTTTTTTCTTTTTGAAAAATAAAAATATGTTTTTCTTATGAATAATAACTGAATTTTAAATATATATATATATATATATATATATATATATATATATATAACACATGGATCAATAAGTCCGGAACTAACATTGAAAACAACATTGTTTTTGCAAAATATTTTTTTATTCATCAACATAATCACCTTTTAGGGTGATACAATCGTTCCAACGCTTTTCCAATTTTTCAATACCATGTTTATATAAAAAAATTATCTTTCGCTTCAAAATAAGCTTCAGTTTCAGCGATAACCTCCTCATTTGAGCAAAATCTTTTCCCCTCGATCATTTTTTTAAGATCAGCAAAGACCCAGTAGTCACTGGAGGCTAAATCTGGCGAGTATGGGGGGTGGGGAAGCAGATCAAAGCCCAATTCGTTCAATTTTGCCATTGTTTCCATCGACGTGTGGCAGGGTGCATTGTCTTGGTGAAAAAGAATTTTTTTTCTCTAAATGTGCGGTCGTTTTTTTTTGCGATTTCCTCCTTCAAACGCACCAGCAAGTCAATATAATAATCACTGTTGATCGATTTACCTTTTTCGAGGTAGTCAATGAAAATCACGCCATGCGTATCCCAAAAAACTGACGCCTTGACTTTGCCAGCTGACTGCTGTGTTTTTGGACGCTTCGGACGGCTTTCGCCAGCTGTGCGGCACTCGGATGACTGCCGCTTCGACTCTGGAGTGTAGTGATGTATCCATGTTTCGTCCATGGTCACGTAACGACGCAAGAAATCTTTTTTGTTGTGAGTAAATAGCGATAAACAGCTTTCTGAATCATCGACTCGTTGCTGTTTTTGTTCCATCGAAAGCAATCGCGGCACCCAATTGGAAAAAAACCTTTTTCATGCTGAATTTTTCATGAAGGATAGTAAATACACTTCCATATGATATCTGTGTCATCTCAGTAATCTCACGTAGCTTCACTTTACGATCTTTTATTATAATTTTTGTCACTTCACTCACATTTTCCAGTGTAACGGCTTCCACAGGTCTACCCGAGCGTTCCGAGTCATTTGTGTCGGTACGACCACGTTTAAACTCGGCAAACCACCGACAAATCGTTGCTTTTGATGGACAAGAGTCCGGGTAACATTTTTCAATCCATTGTTTTGCTTGCACGGTGTTTTTACCCATTAAAAAACAATGTTTTATCAGAACACGAAACTCGGTTTTTTCCATTTTTTAAACAAACTACAAAATGACTTTACTCCAACCTCGATAACTCAGCTGTTTCTGGTCCGATCGACTTAAAATTTTGACACGTTTCAAGCAAAGTTTAGTACTCTAGAAAGACTTGGTTACTGGTTTACTACGAGCGCCATCTCTGGGTTAGTATCGGGAGTTATTGATCCATGTGTTAATGTTCAAAACAGATCTGGGGGAAAGACATCGGCATTTTTCGGAATTTGAGCCATTATTGCCATAGGAGGAACATGCAATTTTATACAAACAAGAAGCTTGCGATGTGATTATGATTGTATATTTACGTCACATTGAGAAGCAACATGAGATGTATTGGAGATGGACTTCGTCATTTTAAACCTCGAGCAAATGATGAGAATAATATCTGAGCAGGTACCTCTTAATCTCCTTATTTCCACTACTCGTCAACAGGACAACTTGGGACCTCGGTTACATTTAACGTGCATAAGCTCAGCTACACGATGGGTCTTTTGAGGCAACAGAGCTCGAAGCCACATCTCAACGAAAACCATACTGGATGCGATTTTGACCATTAGGATACCGCAATTATACAATGAGTTGGTAGACACGCATGCAGTGTGTGGATTGGCTGATAACAATGCACAAGCATCTTAATTATCTTTATGCGTTATTGAATGCATTACACTCCTTATCTTTATCTAATTTTTTTATTCACGATATCATTTGATTTGAAGGATTTTGAATTTTATGCATTTGAAATAACAAAAATCCCCAAGTATTTATGAAGACAAAGCCACCTTTACCACAGAATTGCAATTTTAATTTATAAATATGTTATTTCAAATTATTGAAAAAGATAATAATTTAAAAATCATCAGTATTAATTGATTTCGGCCAAAATTACCTAAGCTTACTTTTTTGCAAAAATATTTGAATTCGCGTGCACTTTTGAAGATAATGTGTGTTTTGTCAAATGCTAACCACAGAACTTAAGAGAGTGAATGAATATAAAATTAATATACATTATAGTTTGAAAGGTAAATTTATAAAAAAATAAATGAAATGCATTCATTAAAATACCTTTATCATAAAAAGTAATTGGTTTGCTTGTATAATAAATTCTGATTAAGAATAACTTTAGAAGAACTATGTTTATGAATATACATACTGCGTTTACATGAAAATATGTAACATATAATGGAATCAATAAACATTTGTTAAGGCCCATGTTGCTCTGCTACATTGAATGAAGAACCCTCCATTGTACTACATGTCAGGTGTGAAGTATAATCAGAACTCAACTCCCCTAACTTTCAGTATTGCCAGACAAGAAGTCATTATTATGGAAATATTAAATAATTGTTTTAGTGAACAGTAATTATTTTCTCAACACTTGTAGTACGCAAGCATTTATTTTTTTCACATCTATAAAATTTCCAAATATTTCAGAATATATAAGCAATAATGTTATGAGTGCAATATTTGAAACGTATAAAACCTTTTTTGTTGATATACATTCAAAGAAGTAGAGTACTGTTCCTTATGATTGAGTTCTATTTTTAAAAGATATCCATTTATTTATATACATTTAAAAGTGTGCTAAGACATAAATTCTGATTTTAGTTTCTTTTCTTTCGCCATCAGTTGAAAATAACCCATTTCCGGATTGAGTTTCAAATATATTCTGAAATCATTTCCAGTTTGTGAGACAAAAATGACGCAAATATTCAAAAAGCCCAAAAAATTGAATATGCGTGAAGGAATTTCATACGATCGAAAGAAGGACAATATGAATACGTTTTCTTTTTTCCATGATTTATATAGCATAGCCTTTTTTTTTTCAACATTTCTTTTAAATTCGCTTTCTTTTTTCGCTGCGGCTAATGTATAAAATTAAGATTTAATTTTGAACTAATGTTTCTATATGATTTTATTGAGAATATAAGTATTATTTGATTCTCAACAAAACATTTCTTTTTTTATTCGAATACATTTTAAGCTATGAATTTAGAATATTTTTTTCTAAATGTTTCTTTTATTATTTTCAAAATAGACTGTATTTTTCATTAACTTCAGGAGTAATTGTTGGTGTTTAATAAATTTGTAATAATTTTTCAGAGGTCTTAATCTGTAATTTAATATATGATTTTGCATTGTTAAAAGTTGTCTAATTAACATTAATAATTATTTACAATCTTTTAAATATATATATATATATATATATATATATATATATAGCACTTCATAAATAATTTTACTATAAAACAAAAGTTTTTTGTTTTTTTTTTGTTTTCTTAATCAATATTTACTGGAGATGTTTAATTTAAATCAGAAAATCAGTTTTTGCGTTGGCGTTGAATTCTGTCCTGAATTAAAAGTGGAAAGGGCGACAAAGAGCTGGAAAGACATATGTAAGCAATTGTTATAGTGTTTTATATGATTTCTTTTTTAAATTTCTGAATTGTAATGCTGAGTTTACTTATTTATTTGTAATTTTTGAAAGTATTTTATATGATTAAATCATTAATTTTTTTTTCTGCACTTGTTTTTGTTATCTTCAAACCGATTCAGAATTATTTATAATGATGTGTCATTGATAAATTTTTGTATTCCAATTTGTTTTAGAATACTTGCATTTTTAATTAACTTTTTGTTGAATGAAATTTTCTCAATATATAAACACTTTTAATTAGTTTTTTTTTTATTTATAAGCATTATATTTATGTTTAATTTGGCTGTTTCCTGTTAAATTGAAGATATTTATGTGATTGATTTTCTGAATTTGCTGATTTTTGTTTGTTACTACATTTTTATAACGTAATTCACTGAAGGGCGATGTTTCATCGGTTAATACCAGTAGAAACCTACATTATTCTATTCCAAATTGTGGAATATTATTATTATATTACCTCCATTATCCTAAATATATTCTTTGCTTTCTCTTACAATTTTTCTGTTTTTTAATAGAGGTTTTAGTTTTAAGGCTTTAGATCTTTTCAATATTGCATAAAATATTTTTTATTTGACTTGCATAAATATTAATTTTCAATGATATTTTTAATAATTAGTTTTAAATCCAATAATAGTATTGATATTGACTTGGATATTTTTAAATAGTTAAAGACACACTCACACACTCACACACAAATATATATATATATATATATATATATATATATAGAGAGAGAGAGAGAGAGAGAGAGAGAGAGAGAGAGAGAGATTTAAGATACAAACAATATTATAATATGAACAAGCCATTATATTATTGAAAATGTTATATTACAGATTATTCAAGAATCTGTAATAAACACGTAAATATTTTAAAATTTATAGAAGAAAACCAGCTATTTAAAATAAATTAACAAAGTTCACCTTATCGTAAACTTAACAAGAACTATAAGTATATCTAAAGAAAAAAAGAAGTAAGAAACTGTATTAAAAAATAGATACAGCATTTTGAACCACGGGTATTATTTAGGATCCGACTGCAGAACCTCAATGAATTACATAATAATAAGATGACGCAAAATTTAAAATAAGCAAAACTCAGTTCATAACAAAAATGCTACAGAAGAAAATAGAAAGAATAAGCAAATGAACCATATTACTTTAAAAAAATTAATTTAACCTTAATCCATTAAAAACTTTCTATACATTTTTATAGTTTAAACATTAAATAATTTTAACTTTAAAAGTGTTATAAATATTTACTCCAAAAGCAAGAGCAAGGGAAATTCTTAAATCTTCTTTGTAATATGGCAAAATAACGATTTTAATCAAGAAGGATTATAAGAGAGAACAACGTGTTATTGATTTATTCATAAATTAAAAAAAACTTGATTCCTAGAAAAATAATTTCAAAATATATATTATAAGCGTCACTTAGAAATAAAAAATTTCTTATTGATTATGTATATATATATATATATATATATATACAGGGGTTGGACAAAAATATGGAAACACCTTTTAAAAAACATGTTTCTTTGCTTAATATGGTGTAGGAAACCCGTTGGCATCCAAAACAGCTTGCAGTCTTCTCGGAATGGATAAATACAGTTCCTGTATGTGTGCCAAGGGAATATTATACCATTCTTCCTGCAAAACGGTGGCAAGTTCAGATAACGATGTTGGCGGTGGATAACGAGAACGCACTTTCCGTTCCAATGTAGACCACAAAGGTTCGATAATATTCAGGTCTGGTGACTGTGGTGGCCAGGGGAGATGGGACAAATCCTCCTCGTGCTCAGAAAACCAGTCCTGGACAATGTGAGCTGTGTGAACAGGGGCTTTGTCGTCTTGGAAGACACCATCACCATCGGGGAACAAAGTTTGTACCATGGGGTGAACTTGATCTGCCAAAATGTTCACATAAGTCTTGGCAGTCATGTGCCCTGACACAGTTATCATGGGGCCAGCAGAGAACCACGATATGGCTGCCCAAACCATAACAGACCCCCCGCCATGTTTCACTCTTGGCAACAAGCAGTCTGTATTATAGGCTAGAGATGGCGTTCTCCAGACGTAAACTCGGCCAGAAGTGGGAAACAATGTGAAAGAAGACTCGTCAGACCATATTACACGATTCCACTGCCCTATAGTCCAGGCTTTATGACTTAAACACCACCTTTTCCTGTTACGGGCATTAGCATCACTGATGAGTGGCTTCTCAATTGCAGCACGGCCAGAAATTCCCTGTTTATGAAGCTCCCTTCTAATTGTTTTGGTACTCACAGGGTTCTGTAACACAACATTCATTTCAGCAGTAACTTTTGCAGCTGTGGTCTTCTTATTTTTCGTCACAATTGCCCTTAATGATCGTCTGTCACGATCACTCAGCACACACTTTCGTCCGCGCTGTGATTTAGCAGATGATGTTTTTCTTCTTTTCAAATATGAGGAATAAATCTTCGATACAGTATCTCTTGAAACACTAAACACCTCGGCTACCTTGCTTACGGAAGCACCTACAATACGTGCTCCAACAATTTGCCCACGTTCGAAGTCTGTTAACTCTGACATAATGCAATGACAACCTCACATAACAGTACTCCGACAACAACTGAACTGTTTAGCACATTTACGAAGTTGTATAGGTGGCGTTAGTAGTCAAAAACGCCAGCGCCACCTACATATTTCATTAAAATCAATCTTTCTTTTCAAACATGCATTTTACAAGGTGTTTCCATATTTTTGTCCACCCCCTGTATATGTGTGTGTGTGTGTGCTGTGTTTGCGCGTGCATGGAGAACTCCCAGAAGAGACTTTGAGACACCAAGCGTCACTCTGCAGAAGGAAAGTAGTGTATGAATGATAAACTGTCCCTCATTGTATGGAGGCGACAGAGAAAGAACTGGAGAATCGGTTTCTCTTATGAACTAGGGGACTGTATACATTGTTAGAGGAAGTGGTTGTACATTACTGTAATACCATCGTATTTTAGATTCAATTTACACTTGTGTTTGTCCAAACTCTGTTTTTTTTCACCGGCCCAAGTAAAATTTAGTATTTTTGAAGAGTTACTTGTCACAATTATACCCTATACCCCAGGCTCTCTCTCTATATATATATATAAATATATATATATATATATGTGTGTGTGTGTGTGTGTGTGTGTGTCAGTGTGTGTATTTTATTTTTTTTTGTTAAATTATTTTATAACTATATTTTTTGACTTTCTGTACTGTTCCAAAATTGAATGTTTGATGTTACATTTGATTCCAGTTGTTTTTGATTATATTTTTACTTTATTTTCCTTTCTTTCTATCGTGTATTTTAAGTAACATTATTTTTTTTTTTTTTAAATTTCAATTATAAGTATTAAAAAGAAGAAATTATAACGGATATATTCATGAAAATGTTGTCCTAAAAATCAAATATTACCAAAATAGAAAAAAAAATTATGCTTGTAATATTTACTTGGCTTTCGATAAATTACAGGAATTGCTCAAGATTTGTGTAAAGAAAGAATTGTTTGACAAAATTAATCTTGACTACAGCTTTGGTGAATTCATTTCTCTAAAGTATTTTATCTAATATAATTTTTCTTTGTAAATGACCTATTTTAATCAGGAATAAATTAAGGATTCGGGTACTTCTAAAATGTAGACATTCACATGAAATATGAATTTGAAGAATATAATTTATATATATATATAT
>BMAW01003411.1:452616-476777 GCA_019974015.1 Nephila pilipes
AATAATTTAAAATATTTAAAAAGACAAAAATCTGGAAAGAAATGTAACAATGAAAGAAAAATAAAAGAAAACATGGAACCCAGCAAGTCAAAAAGCAATATCGGGCTGAGGACCGATTAAGCGGGGTTAAACTAGTTTAATGGTACCAACCTTCCCCCTTTGCGACTTGGTAGGCTGATTTAGGAAATCTAAATTGCAAAAGAGTTCATAATTAAAAGATGCAAGCAAATTCAGGGATAAAATCTACAAAAATAAAATAAATAATTCTTGGTAGGATGAATTGGGGAATCCAAATTACAAAAGAGTTCAATGAATAAAAAATGCAAAAGATTTTTCAACGATAAAATTTACAAAAATAAAATCTATAATTCTAAAAATTATCAACAAATCAAAATATAAAAATTACTTACAAAATTCAAAGAAATGAAGATTCAAATATGTGAGTAATAAGACGAAATTTTCTTTAAGCTTCAAGATGTATATCACATACTCAAAATGAAAAAAAATATAACACATCATCACCATATAAATTGCAAAGACGAAATCATTGTCTGACAATAAAACAAAAAAGATGCAAACAATTGGTTGGTAATAAGTTGTATGGTAGAGGAGTATAAATACTTAACCAGAGTGAGCAAGTATAAGCTGTGTAACAAATAACAAATAAATTCTTCACGGCTAGACCACTAACAAGCCGACTTTGTGACCTATTGTTGTGTGGTGGATTTACCTGACTACGATTCGCAAAAGATGTTTAATATATTTGTGATGGGGTATAAGTATTAAGAAATTTATTGGATAATCATAATCCAAAACAGCTGTTGAAGAATTTTTTATGTTAAACTTGTCTATTTTATGTGTGGTTAATTTGTTATTACATAATAAAAAAAGCCCAATAAAAATATTCCTATAAAATGGATTCGTGTAGATTATCAATTCCATATATATATATATATATATACTGAAAATTTATGAAAGTATCAATTCAAAATATTAACATATATGCTACATATATATATTCCAATTATTATTATTATTACCTGGAATTATTGGCTATTATTATTGCTACATAAGTTGGTTACACACATGGCTGGCTACATTATTAGTTACATACACACACATACACTCCAAATTAAGGCTGCTGTATTATATGGATATTATGTTGCTATTATTATTATTACTCTCACTACACATATTATTGGCTATGCTGTATTGGCTATGCTGGCTATCAATGGAGGCTGGTTACATGGCTGCTGAAGATTCTCAACATACATATTATTGTTACTAAGTTGGCTAGTTGGTTGGTTCTCAAGGCATGGCTGGTGCTGCTACATGGCTGGCTACAGTTATCTCAATGAGTGCTATTATTATACATGTTGTTGGTTGGTTGATACATACATACTCCGGCCCATGGCTGGCTGGTTGCTGGCTGCATGTTACGAGCCTCTCAATGAGCATACATGGCTACATGCCACATTCTCAACATATTAGTTGCTGCTGGTTATATACATGCGCTGTTGCTGCTGGCTATGCTGCTATTGGTTGCTATCAACAGTTGTTAAAGAAGAAGATACATACACACATGGCTACCTCAATATATATATATACATATATATATATATATATATATATATATATACTGGTGGATATTAAAATAGCTTCACCTGGAAGGAAATGAAATAGAAAAAAGATATTTAGTGTAAGTAAACATTATTCCATGAAGACATAATGATTAAGTTTAAAAGCAGTTTCAATGTGTTCAGGGGTTCGAAATTAGTAGAAACCACTGCCACCCCTGGAAGATAAGACGGCCGTTAACCGGTTAAGCATGAAGTCGAACTGAGCTTAGATGACAGAAACGGGCAACTTATTTCATGCTGCTTCAAGTCTTCCACACTTAATCAGCCGTATCATCTGGAAAGACATGGCGGGCTAGACAATTAGCAACCTATAACTATATGTTTTGAATGGGGGATAGGTCTGGAGACCATGCAGGGCAGGGTTCAGTTACCTGTGTATTGCGGAAGGTTAGAGCATGATGTGCAACATGTGGCATTACATTTTCTTATTGGAAGATGAAATTTGGCAAGCCCTGAAGATAAGATCCAACTAATAGACGTAAAATATCAAAAATGCACCTATCTGAGTTCAAGTTACAGTAATTTCGAACTAGAGATGTGCATGTCGAGTACACAATGGCTGGCCAAACCATCACGCCAGATACAGGACCCTATCGAATAAGGCAACGAGTAGTCTCCTCGGATAATACAGAAACTCATAATGCTATTAGAATAGTGCACGCAGAAATAGCACTCATCTAAACAGATGACACTGTGCAACTCCTATATCCATCTTTGTCGTTAGGACTCCAGAGTCGCTGTGTCTATCTAAGCTATATTGTTGAAGAAAGTCGAAGTAATGGTCACCGTGCTGACAGTTACTGCTGCTGTAAACGTCATCGCACCGTACGAGTGGATACGGGACGAGCTAAAATCATGCCTCTTTCGTGACTAATGGTCCGTGATGTGGTAATACTCTTTTGAAAGGCTGACCTCACAATATGTCCGTCTTCTTGGGAGTTAGTTATGAGAGGGCACGGAGAAATTGCATGTCTTTCAATATGACTTCTGCAACACATTGATTCTATATTCATATTACAGTGATTAGATTTCGACTTGTGCGAATTCAATATCACGGGAGGATAATCCACACTCTCAACAGCCAGCTATCCTTCCTTTTTTAAATTCCAACACTTGCTGGGAAGCATTTCTTCTTCTTATTCGAGGAATAAGATGATATTCTGAGCAAATTTCGACATTACAAAGAGGTTTCAGGATGAGGAATCCTCTACACAATTTTTCTTTTATACATTGCTTTGGATGTCGTTTCTCCCTCTTGTGTCTATATGTGCTGAAATACAAATAATTTGCATCTCCTAACATTTCTTCCTTTAAACTTTTCGGAACGGCAAAAATTGGCTTAAGGCGTTCCCTGGAGACGGAGGAGAATTTAAGGTAGCTGTCGCATGGGCAGGGTATTTTGGGACGCTAAGCCTAGCTTTAGAAAAAAAATCACAAAAAGAAAAAAAAGATTTTCGTCCTAATGTTATAATTTTTGGTTAAATTTTATATCATGAATTAACCTTTAAACATCGGTGGTGCATATACTGTACCAAAAAAAAAATTGTCACTCGCTTCGGCTCCGGTACAACTTCTACACCAATCTATCTATAGACAGTTCTTTCCAGCTTTTTTTTTCAGCAGAACCTTTTACAACTTTCCCTGACCTTTGCTTCTATTGTCCGCAATTGGGTGGGGATATTTTTCGCCAACGTTATTAGTTGTGTGCGAATTCCTTATCATTGGCGAATTTCAAGAACAACCAAATTCGAAAAAAATATTCCATTAGATGACTTTACGCTGCCTATGATCGATAGAATTTTCTTTCCTCTTGATTTTTCTTCGAATTTTTAGAATGAATCTGAAATTTCTCGCAGAAATAGAGATTGAGAATTTGATGAAAGATTTAGATGAAGAAAATTTTGTTGATAGAAACCCAAAAAAAACTGATGGTGCCTTTGCTGAATTGAAAAAGAAAAAATTAACCACTTCCAAGCAAAAAGTTGTGGCAGATCACCACAAGCACATGGGATATGTTGATTTAGGAGACCACAGGGCATCCACCTATACCTTTGCTATACGAACTAGGAAATTGACAAAAAATTACTCGTTAGCCTCGTCGATACTGTTGTGTTTCTGATATTTAAGTAGAGCCAAACTGTGTTAAGAACTAAGTTTAAAAGAATTTACAATGAATTTAATAACATCTCTGATAAGAAAATTAACTCGTAAAATTGCAGAGCCTTCAGTAATAAAAAAATGAAGACAAATGATAATAAATTTTCTCATTGGCCAATTGACGAAAAGAAACGAAGACAGTATACATAGTGTGCGAAAGTTCGCATATAGTGTGCGAAAAAATATACAGAAAAAGAATAACTATTATCTGTAAGGCATGCAGTTTGGCTCTTTGTACTGACCTGTTTCGAAGAAAAACACACAATTTATTTAAAAATCTCTTAACACATAAATCAATAATAATAAAAAAAAATACAATAATAAAAAAGATTACAACTGATACATTTTTAATAAAAAGAAAAGGAAAAAATAAAAAAAAAATATTTTTTAAAAGCCAAACATTTTAAAAAGTAGAACTCACTTTACATTTTTAAAACAGACATTTCAAAAGCATTGTTACAAGAACTTTTCAATTTAAGATATAAGTTTCATTTAAAAACAAAAAAAAATAATAAAAAAAGCAAATTCATACTCGTTTTCTTTAAGATTAAAGATTCAAAGAATTATTTGCTATAAAACAGTGTTACATATTATTTTTATTAGAATGCATGAATTAACTGAAGGTTTTGCCTTAATTTGACGTACTTAAGATTTCCTCAGCAGTTTTGAAACGTGTTCAATTAAGTTAAAAATTATTTTTTAAATCTCACTTTTGATAATATTTAATCACAAAAGGGCCACGGTAGCCGACTAGTGAGGTCGCAAACTCGTAGCCAGGATTGAGGTGTGAGTTGGAGTCCTGTTCAATAAAAAGCCAGCTGTTAAGAAATAAGGAATGAGATTATTCATTTCTGTTGTTGCAATTTTAATGGCCAACTGTGTATTTTGAATCAAATTTGACTTATATCTCTCTATGGGCCAGATGCTGCTCTTGAGCATCGTAGTTAGCAACAATTATCATAAAAAAAGGATTATAATATGTTTGATATCTCATGTAAATAGTAGCCATTCGCTTAAATTTGGTATAAACATTCCTGTCTCTTATATTATTTCATAATAGACAAAGTATATAAGCAACTCATTTCCTACTTATAATTTATTTAAACTTATATGGCTAGTATAGTGTTTCTGAAATAATTTAAAAATTAAAATCTCACCAAACACTTAAGGAGTTTTCGTAGAAATGATAAATTAAAAGGGACATCAATGTTGTTTAAAATCTTTTAGTACATTTCTAAATCCATTTATCATTTTACCATTGTTTTTATTAAAATTATATTTCGTCTCGGAATGAAAATTACATTTTTTTGAATCTACCAAATATCAATCAATTAATAATTCAACATAGGTACTGACAACTAAAATGTATATTTCATGGACAAATAATTAAGTTCAAAGCAACATAAAATATAATAGAAATAATCAATAAGTAAGTATCGGTTAACTGTGTAAAATGAAATTAAAATTTTAAAACTATAGATTAAAGAATAATTCATGTTTTAAATTACAAAACTAGGCATTATTACATTAATACATTATATAAAAGTACATTAACAGAACATTATTTCTCCTCCGAATTCGATGCGAGAGGGAGAAACCTGCCTTAAATCATTTTAAATGTTCTATCTCTCATTAACTACCCATTCAAGAGAATATGCTCACTTCTATACTATTAAAGTCTGAGTTTATGCAGTTTCAACCTTAATGGTCCTGGACAAAATATGATGAATTGCAATTACTCAATGCGTTTTAAGGGCTTTCAGTCCAAATTTTGCAATTGTCTTCATATGAACATGATTTGTGAAGCTCTATTGCTCTTCGATGGACATTTCATACACTATGCCTCATTATTATCGCTAAAAGGAACATAAGATTGGGCTTTTCTCTGCACTAATTCGAATTCCACTCCGTCAAAATTCTTCTGAAAAGCTTTCTAATTGCAGTCATAAATCAGATTATTTAAACGATTATAGAATACAGTTTCATGTCTCCAATCTCACTTGAGAGCCCTATAAATCATCCATAATTACCCCTAGAACACATTTAAAACAATAAATGGGGTTAATCTTGGAACTGGGATTTCTTTAAAATCCCCGAATTTCCTACTTTGTAAAGATTTATGAGTAAGAACTCTTAATAGAATGTTTATATAATAATGAAATTAATGTATCTGAACAGCCTTATATCATTCCTTGAAGCTCTTTAAGGAATTTAAGAGTCATAAAAATGTTGCTAAGATATTGATAAACTTAAATTTGAGGAATTATTTTTTTTTCGTTTCACAGATTCCATAAATTAGTAAATGATTTTCTTTTGTAAGGTTACAAACCTTTAACTCGAAAGTTATCAAAAAAGCTCATTAAATCCCACTACTTCAAAAAAAGCCAATTTGTTGATAACGACTCATCTTTAAATCGTTTAAAATGTATTTAATTTCAGCATAAATCAATACTTATCAATTTTGATGCGAATCGTTTTATTTATACATTACTTTTTTTACAAAAGATTCAGCTTTTTTACATCGTCATCACATTGCTTTACTAATCACAAATCCAAAATCTTTGAGTGTTTGGAGGTATTTGAACAATCTGGAATTTTTTTTTAAAAAAATAAATGCTACTTAAAGTCTGTAATTCATAATATATTTGAGAGAGAAGTGACTAATAATCATGCAACTGTTTTCCATTGCGCATTTCATAAAGCATCCGAATAGTCTCAGAGAAGAATAAAATGTTTTACTAAAACATTTTAACTTCGATCTTTTATATTCGACTTAAACTTATTGTAATTTTTTCTACATTTTAAAGTTTTAATTTCTATAGTTTTTTAATACTCTTTGCTCAGAAATGACGATTGTTAATTTTGATTTTTTTTTTAACTTTTTAAAATTTACTTTTATGTTAATTTCTTTTTATATAATGGACACACATTTTCACTATACATACAATTTAAGAATATCCAACAATTTAAGAAATTTTCTATGCTAAATCGACTTTCTTCGAGTTTAAAATACTTAATTTTAACATAATTATCAATAATGATGCTATTGCTTTTTTAACTTAATAATTTGATCAATAATTTGCTCAATTATATTAAGTTTAAATATATTCAATAAATTTTGGTTTTAAGTTCATAGTACCTTCTTTTTATTTTATTACTAACTCTGTATTTCTTAGGCTATATACCAGAGTGGCTCAAAAGTCATTTGTATGTTATGAAACAGATGGCGCATTGAAGGTAAATTGGTGTTTGTAGGTAAAAAAGTTTGCCGCCATCCCTTATTCGCGACCAAAAGAAATCTCCCTCTGATTCACAGATTAATTTTAATTTTGCAGCCATTTGTTGCATTTAAAAATATAATAACTGCCACGTTGAGTAGTTACGCAGATTAGGCCTAATATAATAATTGTTCATATGAAGGCAAGAAAGAAAAAAATAATTCTTATTATAATGTCGTATGACCGAGAAATTATCCTAGTTTATGTAACTTGATTATATTTTTTGGTATCTCTTCACAAATAAAATTATAACCATAGCACAGAATTAAACTTTCACACAGATATATATCTAGATATCTCTTTCCCATGCATCATTATAAAATCAAACATCTCGTTGACAACTACCAAAGTTATCACTCAGCTCCGACTCACAATATCCCCCGCTCCTTTCCCTTTTTCTCGCTGCACTTCAGTTCTAGAAGAAAGTCTAATCACTTCAGTTTCAAAGATTGGAGGATTGGTGACGTGACAAATCTGCTCCAAAAATACGAAGATGTTCTCATCAGCTGGAAATGATATAACGACGATTGCTTGAAATGGAAATATAGTCCTATTCATGGATTGTCAAAAAAAGAGACAGACGATTAATATACAATACAGCTGTTATTTATCTAATTCATATTTCCCATTCTAAACCGAGTAATTTTCCAGCTACACAATTATGATAAAAAATAGCGTCACTTCCAGAAAAATTATCGAGTAAATAAATTAATGATTAAATTTGTTGTTCCTATTAATGTTCCCTCTTTAGATAAAAAAAAAATTCTATTCTTTGAGTTTCTTTAACCGAAAATTAAATTCATTTTTGATTTCAAGAAAGGAAAAAAAAAACTATCATACTATAAAACAGCTGAATTGTGATAAGAATAAGTCTGATGTGTGATCTCTTGCGTGATGACATGTTGAAAAGGTTCGGAACATTATGTGCGTAAAATGATGAGTAAAATTATGCACCGCTAATGGAAATGCCTGACGTAATTGAATTTTAATTTGAAATTAATGGCCATCCACACTTTTCTACTTCATGATTTCTTTAGCGGCAGTTTTAGAGATTTTGATTCCCATTAAGCTTTTGCATGTCAAAAGATCTCAAAAGGAAGTTAAAAGTTTTATCTGAACACTAATATTTTACCCTGAAATATGGTTATGCGTATGACGGCATTTTATTTTTAATATGTTTTCATTCCAAAAGAATTTCTTCATTAACTCCCGATAAATACTTTTGATCTTCATCAGATAAAAGTTAAGAATTCTCTATCTAAAAAACTTTGAATGTGTTTCCTTTTTTAAACAAAATTATCTTCTGAACCTGCTTCCTGTTGAAGATATTGAAATCAGGAATTCTTCGTGATGTACAAAAACATGTATCTTAAAGTTAATCTCCCCGTAAAATACACAAAGAGGCTACCGACATATTTTTCTACTAGATAACATGATGTTACACATGTGATCTAGTGTGTCTAGGGCCCACTTTTTTTGAGTTATAAAATTCTATAATTTCCGGTTCTAGCTTTTTTATTAACATTTAACTTAAGAACAGATGTCCACATGGATTAATCTTTACCAGTGAGCTGCAGTTTTCTGAGAAATATAGATTTGTCAAAGGAATCAAAAAATGATACATGATACTTTCAACCAATCACTTTTATTTGATACTTCTGTATTAGCCTCAGATTTTAAATTCTTATTTTCATCTCCCTGGGCATGTTTTTTTAAGTATTGTTTTTCCTTCATCTGTATTCTCAAATGATTGTTCATCATTTTCATACTTATGGATATCTGTAAATTTGTAATTTTGAATTTCAACACAATCTTCACTTTCTGATTCATTTTCAGATATGTAATTTGCTTCGTCACTTAGCTGTTTTAATAGTTCGTGGATAGCCTCTGATCTATCTCAAACATTTTCTCCGCGAAAATGGTTACATCTTCACATGCACGGAGAAGAAAACGAAGAATAATTCAGAAATGTAAGCGTTTCTGCTATTTATTCGTCTTTCAGTCTGTGACATTGGGCTATTCGCGGTTTCTCTTCACTAACCTTGGGGACTTTCAATTGAGATTGATTGCTTTCACTAAACAACCTATGCCCAACCAAAAATGAAATGTGATGCATAATGAAGAACGTTAATATGTAAAGCAGTTAGGAATGAAGTGAAGCGGTCGAGTTAAGAATTATATAAACTCCGTCTGAAGGAGTAGAGTATCTGAAGGAGGATCAGAGAGGCGTTGTAGTGAGAGGAGTTGAAGTCTAAGTACTATGTAAGAGGAAGTTGGAATTAAAGACTAGTATTGAGGCTTCGAGTAAAGATTACTCGAAAAAGGATTAGGTCTAGTATTTTCAGCAGTTGTTCCAGATTCGGAGTTGCAGTTGATAAGAGATATTGGTAAGAGTCTGTTAGATTATTATTGGTGGGTTGAACTAAGGTGTTAGAAAACTTAACCTGGAGAGCATAATTATTGATGTCATAGTAAATATATACTAATAAATTGTGAAAGTTGTTTTGGTGGTTCTGAAATTATTTGTGTCGTAGTATTTAATATTTGAAATTAGTGATGGCACAAGAGGACGCCCGGGTCGGTCGGGTGTTACAAGTCTAACATTCCATTGAAAATACTACACGAAGAAATATTTCGAGAACAACAAATATCCTTATCTCTAGGTAATGAGTCTTAAAAAGGTGCTGAGACATATAAAGGTACAGATTCGCAAGTTTCATTTCCTGTTTTAGGGGAGGCAGTATAAAGTTATTCGTTATCGGATTCATATTCCAGACGAATGATTAACAATCTAGGGTTACGGATACCAGGACAAAGTAGGAATTGTGGAATATCATATCTAAGACTTCTTGTAATTATGATATATAACTTTTCATATTATTAGAAGAGTTTAATATGTTTTGTGTATCTAATAATTATATTTTAATCATTGCTTAGGACTACAAAATAATCCAAACTTTTGTTGGAAATAACTTTCCCCCCTCTTAGTTGAATATGAACATGATTTATGAGATACATTTCCATTTAGGTACCATTTTAAATAAAACTTACACCATATGAATCCAAATTTCTTATGCTTTTATGTTAGATACTTATGCATGTAGTGAACCAAATATATTGTTTTCTCTAAATAATATAATTTTAAGGAATAATTTTTTATAAGAAAACAAAAATTAAAACTTCCAAGGTAGCAAAGTTCTATACTATTTCAAAGAAAATGTGCAGTTATATCGTTAAATAGGGGATCCGGTACCCTAGTGGTCATGGTTTTGACTCGTGGCCTGCGGTTATCGTTGAGTCGTAGGTTCGAACCTTGGCCACTAAGGACCAGTCATGTAGTTAGGGCTGATGAACGTTAAATATGTTGGGACCCAATTCTTCCCTTTCGAATGTTGTGGAAGTTAAGAGAGAGGAGTACCGGCTCAGATGTTATCCTCATCATTTGACCTAGGCTCAAAATAGCTAGGTGAGTTGTCAATAGCCCTCATGTTGCTTTTAGTGCGAAATTAATAAATCCACACCAAATAGTATCAATAATAGAGTTAGTTTGCAACTTTTTTGCATTATTTTATAACACGAGCAGTAAACTATTTTGTATAGTTATTGAACATTATTCTTAAAAATAGCACCTAAATATCATCAATTGGCTCTCAAACATTCTCTGTTCCACAAATAATTTTAAGGTATAAATACCCCTTAGGCAGTTCCAGGGTTCTTTCGATGTTGAGTTTACACATAAGATCGAATAAAAAACAAATAGCTATTTTAAATAACTAAATAGCTTTCATATATTCAGGTTAACAGGCACAATTTGAATTTGTCTCACCTTGTGGTAGACAGGAATACAGTTTAATATAGTCAGGAGGGTGCGATAAGTTGTTTATTGATGGGGATTCTCCCACTGCAACTCAGAACTCAAAATTAGTTTCGAATGTAATTGTTTATATTTAAGGGAAAAGTATGGTTATGGTTATTAATATTCTAATATATTAATTCTTTTCTTCAAAAATAAGAAAAAAATCAATGTTAAAAGTTTCAATTTTAAATGTGTACAATGATCCTTATGTGAGGGGGTTAAACACAGCGTATAAACCAAGTCGCTCCCTCATTGACATGATAAAAAATAACGTGAAAAATTATAATTATTCTAAGCGATGCGTTATAAAGAACATATTTCGACACGAAAAATTTGAATTTTTTTTAGCAGCTATTAAATTATTTACTTAAATATTAGAAATAAAACAAACTATCGAGTAATGAAGTGAATAGGACAATAATATATATTTTTTCAGTTATTAAAATTAGAGCCAGTGACAAATTATTAAACTGAATACACTTGAAGATAAATATGATTATGGCAGCTGTAAAATAAATTAATTTTTACATATGCCCTACATTTGACTTAACACTCACTTCAAATTGAATTAATCTCAACTATAATTGTGTTGACAATGTTTTTATTATAAGAAAGAAATTAAGATCACATACTTATTATACACAAAAATAAAGATCACACACGTATAGTAATTTTTCCTCTTGCTGGTTGTTTTAAATGTCAGTAAAATATGGATATGCTATAATACATTTACACAAAATTAGATACATAAATAGACAAATTACTTAAGTTTATGTAGTGTATTTAGTAAAAGATAGGGTATAGAAATAAAGGAACAAAATATTTCCTACAACATATTTACATAAAATGTTCACCACATTAGTAACCTTTTTTCCTGATCGGAAAATGATATTCTACAAATGTGAATGAGTTATTATTACCTTAAACGAAATGCCCCTTAAAAATGAAAAGAAACAGAACTGCTAAAATATGTGGTTAACCCAGGCTTTCTATTAAGAGAAAATAAAATTGTTTATAAGGTAACAACTGTAACATATTGATTTAATAACAATACTTCCGAGCCAATTTGGAAATTCATTGTAAAATATTTAATATGAAATACGAAAAAGATTGTACGTTTGTTTAAATTTAATATTTAGTTTAACTTAATAGAAATGTGAATGCATTTATAAGAAAGAAATTTATATATATATAAATATATATATATATATATATATATATATATACAGTGGTAGCCAATTTGTAGACTTTTTGCAATCTTCACTTTTTCTATTTTTTATGATTTCGAACTTTGTATACGTATTGAAAACGTTACTTTTCACAAACAGCAAAGTCTCATATACTTCATCTTAAACAAAACAAAAAAATAATACTGAATTAAATACAAAAACAATTCACACACACAAGTATTTTCAATACAAAGAGATTTAAGCAACAATAATTATCGATATACATTACAAAAAGGTGATTGCGTTGAGTTGTCAGTTCTTAGTAGGGCAGCTTTATTTTTTATTACAGCTTCACCTGGATGTCTCATAAAGCTGTTGATAGTTTTAAGCTCTTCTTTCATTATTACATGACGTCAGGAAATAACTATAGCATCAATTAGCATCAATTATATTACCATTTTATTTGACTGGCGCCTCATTCCGATATGAGTTTTCAAACGGTGCCACAATTTTTCGATAGGATTGAGGTCAGGATTGTTTCCTGTCCAGGATAACAATTTAGTGTTGTTTTCACGAAACCAACTTTTTTTTTTTATAATTTTGCTCTTTGACAGGGAGCAGAATCCTACTGAGAAATAAAATAAGCATTGTTGGGGAAGAGATGCCTGATGAAATGTAGAAGTTCTGGTTCTAGAATAGTATCAATGTATTTTCTGACATTCAGTGTCCCATCGATGGCATTTAGGTAACCAGTACCACCTCCTGACATGCGTGACCAAATCGCAACTATAACTGGGGTCTGCGCAGGATGTAGCTCTTCTCCTATTCTGCGACTTACATATTTTCGACCATTTCAAATTTTCTGTATTAAAATAATAATATTATTTGAAATTTCAAATTCGTAGTTGATATAAAAATTATGGAAGTCTTAAATAATGAGGATGATTTACAGGTATTCGGCATCCGAATAAATATCTTGAGACAGAAGTTTTAAATACTTTTCATAATACTGTAATCACTGACGTTCTTAAGAATTCTTAAATACAATATTTAATAATTTTGTACAGAAAATTGTTAGAGAATGATAAAGAAATGCAATGTTTTTAATAAAAACAAATGCAATAAACGTAATATCTTATTTTTTTTATTGTTCTTCTCTTCTCATTTTATTCATTGCAATTATGTATTTAAATACATATGCACTAAACATCTTACAGGTAATATGAAGGATCTAATGCTGCTTATCGACTTTGATTTTTATACATGGCAAATAAATTGAAAACATAATAAAGACGTCAACAACAGCGGAAACATATGGAAAAATAAAATATGGAAGACGATGAAGGAAGAAAAAAAAACTAACAAATTTTCGCCATGAAAGTGATTTAAAATATGTCATTTCACAGTGCATTTACGTTGCGCATTTTATTTTTTCGTTTAAGGCGACATGGATTGCCTAAAGAGTGAAAACAGAAAGCAACACGATGGCGATATTTGTGGGAGTCAGAAAAAAGATAAAAAGGAAAATATATTCATATTTTCCTTGTTCAAAATGTTTTGACGCTATCATTACGTTCGCAGATTTTTCCATTTTCTGTATGTTTTTCTCGTTTTCTTTATTTTATTTAAAAAGGCGTTTTAAAACTCACTTCAGAAATGCATTATTTTGATGACATATAAATCAAGAAAGATTAATAATGCTTTATTTAATTTTGTTAAATTATTTAACGTACTATGCAATCTCCTGAAACGGAATTAAAGTGTCATTTATTTAGTGACTCATTTTTGACAGGATATTTTTTCTTGCGATCATATAACTTTAGCATTTTAAGGAAAGGAATTTTGATTCTTTAGATAAATGTACAAAACAGATACTATGAAACACGTCTTAGTAGTGAAAAATAAGAGACAATGCCTCATTTCCTTTTATAACAAATAAAAAAATTAGAAAGCTTGCGTCTATTTAGATACTTATTTATGTGTGGTATATTATTCACACGCATTTTGGAATCACCTGATCTAATAAATGCCTCTGAAAACGTTCACACTATGCCAATGGAAGGACAAGACACCTGGACCAGATTTTACGCACATCATCCCCTCTATATATCAGGAATCGAACTCTGGAGATCGACTAAGATACTGCTGGCCGCCAGTTGACGACCGTGACATTTTGACTACCCTGTCACTCTCTTCTATGGACGAACATCTTTATTGCTACTAAGAGACTTTCAAGATAATATTTAGTCAACGGTTTTTTTCCCTGTTATTGCTGCATTAGAAATCTGTTGAACTTAAAGTTTTTAGAAACGTTTGACATCATTGGATGTCTATAGTTAAGATGTTGGTTCCCTATTAGGTGTGTGCCGTAGTCGTTCATATTACAGTCTTGATATATACATGAAATGTTTTAGTTTGAGGCAGTTATTCATGAATAATTTGTACAAGCAGTAATTCTAGGTTCAATTCTGCTGTCTAGATTCAAATTCAGAGTCACCACATCGTTGGATGCTTGTTGTCTTTCATTGTATATTTGGTGATTTCAATTGCATATCTGCTGATCCACAAACGTACACATTCGACATATGAATGATAGAGGAGCTTCCTTCCAGGCCAGTGTTAAGGTTCCTTTATGACTATCATTGTTAGTAACGAATCGCTGGAGAGGAGGCTACTTCAGTCAATAAAATAGATTTTACGTTATTTTCTCTAATTATAATTCTCACTATTTGATTACGTAGCACATTTTATATGTAGAAGTTAATATTTGTGCATAACATAAGCAATTTGATAGTTGTTTTAAAACGAAACTACCAAGTACATAGATTTAAGGAAACATACATTATTTTACAATGCATTAATTGACATAGTTATTTTCATCCAAATTATTTGAAGATGACATTGACACTAAAGAGAAAGTAAAGCATGTTTAATCTATTAAATAGAATAAATATTCTTACACAATGAAACTTAAATTCATGAAAGCGTATTCAGTTATATTAAGCACAAGATTGTATTATTTATAAAAAAAAACAAAAAAGAAAATTAACATTGCTCGTATGTAATAAATTTCTTGGTTGTACATAAATAATGCTCAAAATAACCATCGGCTAATAAAGCTTCAGAAAAAAAAACCTATTTGTATTAATAACGTAGAGCATTGGTTAGAGGGTGTTTAGATTCTTATTCGTTTTAATTCACATTTATTTGCCTTTTTACATGATTTTGTAGAGTTGAATTCTTAAATGTGTATTTAGATCACTTTTTTATTGAAGTTCGACTACAGATTCATTTAATTTTATCAATAATAAGTTAGTTGAATTATGAGAATTTTTAGACATATTGTCAAGAAACTTTTTTTTAAATTTAATGGTAAAAACATTTGACATTTCTTCAAGAAATATTAGCAGCACTTCATTTCTATAATGTATATGTACAATCATCTCCATAAAAAATTGCGCACCAAGAAGTAAAAGTAGGACTATTAAGAATCTTGGCATGAAGATACGTGTCAGGTAGATATGTAAATGATTAGAAATGCTGCGTGATTGCACATTGCGTAATGTCATCAGAGGGCATTGAACTTCGTTCTTCTTGGATCATTGAAAAAGGTAACCAAACCCTGTTCACGTGTATTTAATATGTTGCGGAAAGGCACTTTTTAACTGGATATACCAAGACGCCACCATAGGAGACAATACGAGTAACTATCAGAGTTCGAGAGGAGAAGAATCATAGGGATTACGAAAACCTGGTGGATAGCTAGGTGACTGGTTCCCCCTAGGCTATTTTTACTTTACTGTGAGGAGTTTTAGAAACCAGTGGGCAAGAGAGAGGTTTTGTTACATGTTGACTATGCTCAAGACGCACTCGGCAGACTAATAATAGAGAAGACTGTCACATCATACGTCAAGCATGTATAGCGACAACGGTCCCCAGCATCCATACACAGGGAGCACCTTGATTAGGGCTTCTAGGTCAGTCCGTGACATCGCAAGGTCCTGGCTGAAGGACATCTGCTATCGCGGCACCTATTGCGTATACTGCCATTGATATCCACTTACCATTGCCTTCGTTTGAAGTGGTATCGCTCTCGAAAGGTTTGGACAACAATCGAATGGAATCAGATTGTCTTTAGGGACGAATTCTGATTCAATTAGAGTAGTGATGAAAATCGTGTACGTGTATGTGGAGGCCCCATGGTGAACGTCTCAATCCCGCCTTCGCTGCACAGTTGTACACCGATCCTACAGATGGTGTGATGTTAAGAGGTGCCATCGCATACGACAGACGGTTACCACTAGTACTTATCCATGGCACCATGACTGTCCTGAGGTACGTTCACGACATTCATTAGCTACATTTGTTGCCGCTCATGGCAGAGCTTCCAAGAATCATTTTTGAACAAGAGTACGTTCCCCCACACATAGCAAGGGTTTTACAGGACTACTTCAGCTGCATTTCAACTCTTCCCTTGCTTGCTTGATTTCTAGATTTGTTTCCGAAAGAGAATATGTGAGATGATTTAGGTCGGCAAGTTCGACAGCCTACGAGTTTAGTGGAATTTAAGACACATTTTCCGAAACTATGGAAAGAGATGTCTCAGGACATTAATATGGGAATTTTATGCTTCATTACCCGACGTTGTCACATCAAGTATTCATTCTAGAGGTGATGCAACAGAAAATTGAATCCTTCATTCATTTGTAATTTTTCATACAATAAATGATCCCCTTGCTTTGATTTTGTAATTACTTACTTTCATCATTGTCGTACTTACGTGCGTAAAATTTCGTTTTATTCTAACAAATCTTTCTTGACACTCAAGCTTTTATGGCAATAAATACATATCTGTTTGTAATTATATGTATCATATAAATCAAAATATTTACCCTGTGTTTCAAAATAGTTTCTAAAATGTATTACATTTTCTTACCAAACGAGCAGCAATCAATAGTAAAAACATTATAAAACAAATCTCTATCTCAAGTATGGAAGAAATCCATTATAATATGTTTCACATGAAAACTAGGTAATTTTTGGATGTGTTTTAAGAAATGATTTAATTAATTTAATTTTGTTTTTATTCATTTTATTTCAAATCATTCCACGGTATAAATATATTTTGTTATAGCCTAAAATACTATATTACATTGTTATAAAAAAAAACACGTGAAAGGACTTTTCTTCATTGTAACATTAATTTCCAGATCCATTCGCACCCAATGAAACGTAATTATTTCAATCAGATAAATATCAGAAGTCCATTGAATAGGTGTAAGTAATTTAATAAAAAGTAATGCAAAGTTGAATGGAGGGGGAGAAAAGTCGTAACAGAAGGAGAGATTGGAATATGTATTGGAGAGATTGGTGTGTACTGATAATACATTAATAAGGTTCTGACACTACTTGGTTGAAGTTACATCGGTTTTGAGTAAACTCTTCATATCGGACTTAAGTCCTTCAGTTATTATCCTTCATCTAGGGAAGCTTTATTTTTCATATTTTAATAAATTGTTGGTAACCACGCTGAGGGATAGTGAAGAGGTAGAGAGCAATCCCTTTTTGTAATATAAATAAACAGTACTTTGAAATTTGTTTTGATTATTTTATTTTATAACTAAATTTTTGGTTAAACATTAAGTTATAAAATTAATATACTAGGAATAAGACAAAGACAGATACCCAACAAAATTGTTTTCATACTTTCACTGCTACATTATCTGGGATCATATTCTAGCCATTTAAAACAAAAACTGCTTCAATTAAGCTCATTTTGACACAGAAAAATCTTTATTAGAATTTTTGTATTTCCTAATTTTACACTGCCTCAATTTAAAAAAAAATTCTGTTATTATTAAACATTTTTGTTACACAAAGCTTATAAAAAGAAATGCATGCAGTTGATACAAAATAATTTTAAAAAAAACTCTAATACTAAAGCACGGTTATTGAATTTCAATTTGTCTAGGTATATTATTACTGTTTTATAAAATATAGCTACAAATAGTAAGCGTATACCAGTTGTGATTTGTTATACTTCAAACATTTCCAGTTGTTGCAGGAGTTACATTAAATCAATACCAGTTTCTAGGACCATATGAAAAATGAGATCAATTTGACAAAACTGGTAAAGCTATTTTATAACTAAAGGTATTTTTCTTGTAAGATATTGAATCCAAAAATAATACTAAAAACTATATGCAAGAATTCAAACTGAGGATTTATAATTTTCTACAATTTATATAACACATTACATTTATAAAAAAAATATTTCATTCAAAAAAATATAATTAATAATAATTGAATAAAATATATATAATCAATTGTTATTACTAAATTGTACAATTAGAAACCTTTTAACCGATCTTTATAACTGCAAGTAAATATTTATTTATTGTATATTTTTGAGAATATTCGTTCATACAATCTGGAACAAATAATTCGTTCTATAAAGGCCTGTGAAAGTTTGGTTATATATAATAAATAAGTTTAAGTCTTTTAATATAACATAACACTTGAAATAAATTTTGTTTTAATTTTCTTCACCAATAATTTAAGTTAATTGTATCATAAACAGACTTAAATTAATTATATCTGTTAATGAACAATTTAAAGAATGTTTTGCATTTTAATATTATATATATTTCCTTGATTTAAAACCATTATAATTATATTCTTATAACATTTCGTTGCACAAAATACACAAATTTGATAAAAGTTAAACAAGGCTACAAAACACTTGTTTCTGTGTGGTAAGTTGATAGTTACAAGAAAGTAAGTGTAAAAAGATACATAATATCATATCGTGAAAACGTATTTTAGTTGATTAATTTACCTCTAGAGAAATAAAAATATAAATCAAACTATAAATTCTAACTGAATCTTGAGATTATACTGTAACCTCAGAGGAGTGTAACATGTTCCATTGAATAATAGAAATATGTCCAGTCATATTTCCTTTCTTGAATAAATATTTGATATAAAATATATGTATTGCAGAAATATTTAAGATTCCGCCGATTTTGATATGTAGAAAGATATTTATATATTTCCATATTGGGTCGAATATATGGTTCAAAAATGTTTTCTGATAACATATAAAATGCGATGTGGTGTAGATGTCATTGAATATGAATTTAATAGATATTTGCTAAAAGAAATAATTTCTTACAATTAGCTATATTTTTGAAAGAATTTTGATAAAATGAATTTAGAACAGATGTAAATACGCGCAATCATTTTTCGTCTTGATTTATGAAGAATTTAGAATATTCTGAGATTATATCAAGATTATTTCTCTGAAACAGAAAGGATAAAAATAAATTACATGCATTTTCAACACTTCCATAAACGCCATTTGAACATAACAAGTAATTTTAACTTTTTGTAGATAGTAGGTCGTAAAATATACTACACTGGGATGGAAAGCAAATAGGAATATCTTACTTATTGTACATATACTTTATAATTGTGGGAAAAATAATTAAATTTATAAGTTATATTGGATAAACAGCAGGAATAATCCAATTCCCAGAAAAGATGCATAGGGAACCAGTTGTAGTTTAAATCCAGGTTTTTTTCTTTGAGTGGAACTGAGCTACATTTGTCTATAAAGGTAAAATATTCCACATGATTTCAACTCTGCCAAAGTTCATCAATTCTAATGCCAGAGAGTGATAGTGAGCCATTTTCTGCGCACTATTTCACTAGATGTTTTTAATATGTGACATATATAGAGAACGTTCTGGCCTGGACAAAAATCGATTACTTTCGATATGTAGGAGGATCAGGATATGATAGAAAGCGTGCAGTCGCCCGTTGCTTTGCTAAAGAATAATATCACTAATTTCACAGACTTTAACATTCCAGAAAATGCAACTTCTATGTTTTTTATTCAAATATCCTGAAATGCTAATTGTTAAGTTTTTTTTTTTTTTTTTTTTTTTTTTTTATTGGACTAGAGTGGTTTATGGTAAGGCCACAAGGAGGCGCTCATCTCGCTTGGAATTTGAGAGAGTTGTTCATTTTTAGTTTTTCTTTTTCTGGATGCAAGACGAAATGTCCTTGACTCGCATTTAAGTGCGTGTTCCAATACAGATGAGAATTAATATTGCTGCATACTTAAATGATTCGTCGCAGTTAATTGAGTGAACTTTAATTACTTATATTAGAATTAAACATATTTTTTTGTATTTTGCAAAATGGTGCAACTTTCATTCATGTCGGAAGTTAGTGGCCCAACATTTTCTCCAGGTATCAATTTTAATGACCAACTGTGCTTTTTGTTTATCATTAAGAACGTTTTTGCTAAATAGGAATTGACAATATCTAAGTTTATCCTCTCTATTGATATAAATATTTTAGCTTACTTTAAATTTGTCTTCGCATATATTTGAAAAAGTGGTATAAATATAAAATTGTTTAAAACAACGATATTATTTTACGAATTTAGTCTTAAACAATAAAAAAATTATTGATCTATCATTACTGTTTCATATTTCTTAGCTTATGATACCTGAAATCCTTCGCAAAAATCTATTTGTAGAGAATTGCAATATCATGAAGTAAAATTTCATAGCAAATTAAATAAAATAAATTTTAAACGTATTTCAGTCATGAACTAGGAAAGTATTTTCCTGATACTGCAAAGTACATGCAATTTTATGCTCATATTTTAATTAAAATAGAGTGTATAAAATTGAATTCAAATAGGAAATGAATAATGTAATACATCCGTATTTTTAAAAGAAACAAATTCTGAAAACTCTACTTCTGAGTATAATTTACTCTTCATTTGCTTCAAAATTAAGATTTTTTTCATTGTAGTAAATACTAATTTATGAATTTAAAAACAAATGTTAACTATAAAATTGTATGTTATAATTTTTTATGTACTATGTACTTTAAAAGGAAAACTAAGAGCCTAAAATTAAATTTAATACACTCTAAGTTAGTGTTAAATAATCCACTTATAAACTTTATATCATTTCATCTACTTAAGTAATTAATTTGAATAAAATTAAAATTACAAATATTTCAATGAATAAGGAAATATATTAAGGTTAATATCTCAATAATACAGGGTGTTTCGAAACTCACAGTCAAAAAGTTAAGGGTTGAAAAAAATATATGAACAAGCACTTATCTCCATACAGTGTATGTACCGCTAAGTGGCACTATAATGGAAAGCATAAAGCACTAGTTTTCTTACACATCGTCGATTCTACCGCAAATTTTTGGAGGTATGGTGATTTACAGTAATCTGGAAAATGTTTCCTTGCTCTCCGCCTATTCTATGGCTAAAAGTGCTTGTTTAGATGTTTTCTATCACCTCTTAAATTTTTGCCTGTGAATTTCGAAGCACTTTGTATAATGCTGCCATAATCTATCAAAGAATTATAGTTGTAACGCCTGCCCGTTCTGGGCTGCCTCTTGTACCATAGTTAAATTCAATTATTAAACACTAAGACTCAATTAGTCAATCAAAGAGACACTAGAACAATAATTACAGAATTTATTAACTTCTAGTCAATATAACAATTATTAATGCTATCCCGGGGAAGGATTTTACTACCTTAATTCAACCCACCAAGAATAATCTAACAGACTCTTACCACTGACTTCCTCGACTGCAACTCAGACTTTGGATCAATTGTTGAACACTGGAATAACTAAATTTCTTGAATCACTACACTTTTAATCCAATCGCCTATTCCAACCTCTCTTTCCACCTATTTCAAAAACTCCTTCCACCTCTCTTTCCAACTATTTCAACTTCTCCTTCCACCTCTCTATCGCGAATTTTAGTCGGAGTTTATATATTTCCTAAATTTCTCTCTTCACTTCATTTCTACCTGCTTTCTATGTACATATTCACGTTTCATTTTCGTTGGGCACAGGTTGTTTAGCAAAAGCAATCAATCTTAATTAAAAGTCCAAAAGGTTAGTGAAGAGAAACCGCGAATAACCCAATGTCACATAGTTATGAATAAAATTTCATTATGCTCATTATTCATTGAGAAAAAGTAATTTTTGCTGAATTAAGCTTTTTAATGTATGGTGTTTAGATCTATGTTATAAATATGAATAAATTCTAATTCCTTGGGGAAAAAGTCTCGGCTAGTTATGATTACCTTTAAAGTTTCAATGAGTAGAGCTAAGAATGGTAAGCGGAAACAAAGGAAAATGTCGCAGTAAGGTTTTGCAACAACGAAACAGCATAACATGGTACTATTAAATTTCTTTTTTAATAAATAAACTTAGAAAAATACTTTTGTTCAATTATCAAAGTTTCAAAGATTTACTTGTTAGGCTTGTGAAAGAAAGTTGTAGATAATAAGTAGCTTTTTGATTCCTTTGAATCTTATATATCTTATTTAATTTTGACAAATGTTTCTGACAATTGCGTTATTCGCTATCAATATAATAAATTATTAATCATTATTAACTTACTATTTTTCATAAAATTCATTAGTGGGGAGCTTTTTTCGGTTAACTCCAAATTATATTTTTTCAGAAAATGTTTTTATTAAAATGTCATTTAATTTAATTTTTGATTTATTCGCTTTAATACAAAACATTTTTTTCCCTTAAATCAAATAGTTACCATCGCTTGTTTTCCTCTTTTAACAATTCCAGGGAAGCTGTACCTAAATATAATTCACATGCAATTAAAAAAAGTGAGAAAGCTTTTAACTTCAGAATCTTATTCTGTCGGTAGTAAAAACAGAAGTTCTAAAGTCGTTAACATCTTAATTTCCTTTTGGGAAATAAGGGTGGTGTTTTTCCACTCTAATGTTACTTAAAAACTTTAACTCAACAGCACTTAAGAATAATCCCTTTCTTAAGAAATACAAGTGAATACTTAATCCATGCGAATGGTTTTCTTAGTTTTATTCAAAAATAAAAAAAAAAAAAGTAAAAATCCTGATTAAGCAATTAATTTTAAGCATACATGTCTTGGATAGAAAAAAATATCATAAGCTTGCTGAAAGCGGACTTTTTTTGTAAATGCTATCTTTTAATAAGTTTTTAAGTGAATTATTTATTAATTATCTTTTCCTAATGCTAAGATAAAACTATTGAAACAATTTTTTCAAAAATTCAATAATTAACTGTTGTACAATATATCTGTAGAATAATTTTTCAAAACAAATAACAACCATTTTGACGTTAAAATTAAGTTTCCGATTCCTGGCTATATTGTATAATTTATTTTTCATTTTAGGTACAAATATCAATGTCTGTTACCGTTAAAAAACGCTAACGGCTAAAATTACGAGGTACCTGTTTTAAAGTTAAAAACATACCCTCTCATCAGAATTAATATTAAAAAGTTAAAGTGCATCGTTTGTTAAAAATTAAGCATAATTGTAAATTTCTATAATAATTGGGATCAAGGCAACAAGCGCCTGGACGTTCGGCAGAGTGAGGAAGTGCCGAAACAAAGTTGGAAGATAAAGTTATGAAAGCGCGCATTTCCATTGGACGTTGTAGCCGTAAGCTAAGAAGCATATATAGCAATGGGCGGAGAGAGCATTTGGGGGTGGGACTTCAGTTCGAAGGCGAAAACGACTTTATATATATATATATTTATCTAGTTACAATTTCTAAGAACAAATATTTTTCCAATAGTTAATAATTAACCATTTAATGGTTATGAACGAGCCCAGCTCGCATTTGAATACCGCTCTATAATACGCACAGACAAGTTCAGCTCACCGTAAGTTTTTCCATTCTTATGGTTGTAGCCGTACCCCACTCGTCTTGCGAAACTTTTCCCCAATGCGCGATGATAAGCTGAGTTTCTCCGCGTATATGACTCTGCATTGTTTGCGCTACAAATGATACCCACTATAAAATTTACTTAATTTTATAGCATATAGATGGCAGTAAGGGCACCGTGAAATGTAATGCATAATGATTGAAAATGTTATCGATCTAATTGTTGTAGTTATTTTTTCTGTGTAAGTTGGTGGGAGTTTGTTGCTAAAATGGCTGAAAAGCGAAAATTAGATAATATTAATGAAAAATGTTTTATGATTATGTACATATTTCA
>BMAW01003411.1:477177-553003 GCA_019974015.1 Nephila pilipes
AAAAATAGTTTTAAGTAAATATAATAAAAAAAAAATCGTAAAGTTTTAAATTAAATGTATTTACTTAGATGTTTTAAATATTTTTTTTACCAATTAATATTTGTAATATTTATCATATATAACATAATTATTTAAAAAGGTTAATAATGATTGTTGTAAATATTACATTATTATGCTGCAGATAATTCTTTAAGACTATCTCTTATAGGGGTTTTAGGACTCTTAAAGCTTGTCCGTGTATCGAAAAAAGTATTTTTCAAAACAATATAATTTACCAATGAAACAAAGCAGATATAGGGAACTTGTACCAAATAATATTCATATGTATCTACATTTTTTCTCATATTTTCTTACGATTTAAATAAATTTTTAAAAATTTATAATGAAAAATAAATTGGACGTTTTTTTCAAAATTAAGGAAATCTACATTTTGCTGCGCGAAGGATTCTGTATATGTATGTATCAGAACTTGTAAAATATATTTCTTGAAAATAAATATAACTTTTCATTTTTATCAAATAGAAGAATTAAATAAAAAACTATAAGACTGACATTTTATTTCTCAAATGATGCATGTTTTCCATTTTAAGAGTTACAACTTTATTTTTTTTTAACTTTCTTGACTCCAAAATATATTTGTTTTAAATTTAGTCTCTTAAAGACTTATGAAAAATTATTATAATTAAGTTTCCTTTAAACAAATAAATGGAGATTAGAAGTCATAAGTACAGAATTCCAGCAAATATACAATCAGGGACAAATTATTAACTTTTCTTTTTTTCTTTTTCAAGAAAATCAAAAATCATGATAAATATCCAGGTTTCATGATAAATATTTAAGTTATTATGTAATCCACATATTAAGATATTATAATTAAGGTAAAAAGCAATAAATCTTTAAAAAAAATTGTTTTTATTTCTAGCTTATTGTAATAATTATGAATCTACAATCTTTTCGAATCCAGTTAAAATGAATTTACAAAAACAAAGAAGATATAAATGTTGAAATTTATTTCCATTTCTGCAGCAAAGTATTGTCTCAAAAATACAACTCGAACTATGTGCATCAGTATAATTGTCTGCTAGAATTTATCTTGGGGAATATTTACTTGTACAAAATAGAGCTGGCTGGTTTAGTAATTCAGACTAAGACATTTACCGCAGAAATATATTTTGATGTGACATTTTTATTTACACGACAAATGAAAATAATACAAAAATACCAATGGTCCGTAAAACAATATCTTTGAAAAGAATTAAAGGAAAATGTTCGAAAAAAATGTTACATAAGAAAATTATATACCCACATTTTCGTATTTAAAACAATTGAATGCATTATAATATGCTTATTTGTCAAATTATTATGGGTATTTTATTTTTCATTTACCAATTCTATTGTATTAAAATACTAATTTTAGTACATATGGATTCTTAACTCTAATTAATGTTTTACAGAAGTTCAACCTATCGTTTGTTTGCTTATTAACTTCATACTCAGAAGTAATACGAATGCCATTGATGACAAAATGCGTATTTTTGAGCGTCGATTAAGTACACATAGTTGATCTTGCCTCCACTTGCATACATTTTTATTGAGTTGAGAAGAACGTAAATTATATAATGTATATCAATGCCACTATTCGTAGGGTCTTTATAAGCAACCGGACTCGAACCTTTGACCCAATGTAAACATCATTAGAAATGAGTTTGCTACCTTGTCGCAAGGCCACATTTAGCCTAAAATAAAAAAAATATATATTTTGTAGCATATAATACTATATTTATTCCCTTACAAACTGAAATTTAAAAAAAAAATGTTTTTATTAATTGATATAAGGAAATCTAAAATAACATAATCTTTATTTCATACCTATTGAAAAAACCAGTATAAAATTTTTGACTGCTAAAAAAAGTGTAAATAGCATATAAAAAAAGATTTAGCATTTCAACTTCGAATTAAAATCCTTAATAATAATATTTTATTTATTTCTAATAATTACAAGCAAATGATTAAACAATTACCATTATACCGAGAGCTGTATATTTTGTCCGAGCTGTAAGGTATGATGATATTTAAATTTATGTTACGTGTTCTACACTTTATTCAAACATTTATGCATTATTAATTTTTTTAAAACAATCATCGAATTGTTACAGTACGTTTACTTTGATGTGATTATCAATTTATATTAGCTTGGCACATTTATCCAAAATACATTTTTTTTGTCAATCATCTTAAAATAAATGAACAATTAAGCGTTTCCCATTCAACGCGTAATATTTTCCTTAAAATTAAATTTTTTCTGTTATCCAAATCGATTATAAATAAATATGACTTTTACTTAAAAAAATTGTTTTTTTCGAAATTGAACTCTTCTTTCGTAGTTTTTGTTTTTGTTTGGAGTATAAGTGGTAAAAGTGCATTGTTTGTTCTATGCAAATATATTTGTTAAATTTCAAATTAGTACATGAAATTTTCATGCTTCAGAAGCTAGATAAATTCGAAAGAAAATATTTTTCAACTTAATAACAAAATTCTTTTGTATTTAATAATGAAATGAGCTAGCAATATGGGATGATTTTTATAACAAAGTAATTATTTTATTGAACAGTTTATTATCATTATGCTATTTATATTGTTATTTTATCGATAAATTCTAGAAGAATTTGTTACAAGTCATTAATCACTGAAGATTTGCATAGTTTTTTTCCCCTACTTTTTCTTTCATGGATTCTACTTCGATTTCCTCTTTTTCTACTTTCTCCTATTTACTGTGTTTCTACTTTTCTTTATTTCCTTTGCATGATAGACTTTTTATAGATCTAGAAATATCTCTAAAGTTATACATCAAGTACTTTACATTTATTTCCATAAGAATAGGGAATCTTACTTTTCCTTGAATTTTGCATTTATTCACGAACCCTATACTTTTCCGTCATTCTGAATACCTATGACCTGAAAAGAATGTAACTTGAATAATCTTCTTGGAAACTTAATTTCTTTTAAGAACATTTATCGAATATATCAGTTTAGAAGTTTATTTTTTTGTGTTTGTCTTTTTACACAAATATATCCACTCAGTTTATCTCATCAATCTAACTTTTTTAGAAGTCACGTGATTGTGTGAAAGGAAGCTGCAATTTAATTTTCTTGTAATTTTTTTTTTCAATTTTTTAGAAATATATTTAGACACCTCTTTTTTTTATTAATTGATATTTTCTAGCAAATTCAACATCCTTTTCTCAAATTTTCTTCTCAAAAGATGAGCATTTTGATTGATTATTTACTCAACATTATTTATTTTTTACTTCATAACGAACCCTCATTAGTATTTGTTCTAGATAAGAATTTTACAAAACTAAAAATTTAAATGTTGATTTGTAGCTACATCATACAAATTGATATTTTTGATCAAAGCACGAGAAAAAAATTCAGATTCTTTAACTGTTTCCAAATATGAACTGTGAAAAAGATCAATAATTGGATCTTATATCATTTTCATTACACATTCAGTAACCGAGGTTTTTTTTTTTTTTTTCTTTTTATCCTCCCCTATGAAAAATTATATTTTCACTTTGCATAGCTAGAGTATATTTTTATCACACACACATATGATCACACAATCTCTATTTACTTCTAAAATTTTCTCATAAGGGAATAGAATAGAATATAATTTTTCATTCATCACTCTTCATCTTAAACAATTTTAAGAAAGTATGCCCATTCAATTAATGTTACATAAGTCTTCAATCAGAAACATTAACAAATAGCACACAATCAGAAATGACTGAATAATCGGAAATTAATTGATTGGCATAGAACTTGAAGATTCCATTGCGAAAACAGTTACATTATATGTAACTTTAATCAAAGGCTGATAATACTAATGGGTAATTAGACTACAAAGGTCGGATTCCAACGTAATCCAAGTGCTGTACAAATTGATACTCTTATCAGGCAGCAGTCAGTGATGGAGAATTCTTCCCACGTCCTTCTCTACTTTGAATTTCAATTGATGCTCAAAGTTGCAGATTGCGAAACGTAGGAAAACTAAGCATATAACTTCCATTTAAATATATGATTGTTTAATATATAAAAGTAATGATTTAATTTATTGTTATTTAAGATATAAAGAATTTTGCAAGCAAAGTGAGAAGTTTGAAAGAAAACCCGTGTTCAAAAAATCTCGTATTTTACCTGTGTTATTTAATGATTAGTTTGATAGATTAATGGATTACCTACATTATTAATAATTATAAGGATGTCACCCCATATCAAAATTGAACAAATAAAATTACAAGTGGACACGTTGCCCAGTAAATAATTTTCAACGGATATAGTTTATATATCTCTAGAGCTATTTTCTATTATCATGTTTAAACGTTTTATTTGTATTATCTCCTTCAATTACAATATTAAATATTTTATTGTTTTCACTTTGTTTAAACACCAAAATTAGTTTATTTACATTAGTTCTTAAAATTTTCTTTCTATAAACCAATTCACATAAATACAAGTAAAATTCTTGGAACAATATTGATGAAACCAGCAATCTCAAATGTGGTCTTGTCCACTTATTTCACTACCAAATGCACTGAATGATATGCACAATGTATATGCAACGCTCTTGGATTAACATTCTTAATTCTAATTTGTATAGACCACTCTTTTGTCCTTCATATTGGGACGATTAACATATCCCTGGCCTCGAAAATCCTAAGAACAAATCTTTAATTTCATAATGAAATCTATTAATATAAGCAATTCTGACTATTTATTCTAAGTGACTTGATTCTGACATACCGTATAAAATAACTAAACGTTATACCATTAATTTTCACTCAAGTTGAGAGATTAAGTAGAATAATAACTTCGTTTTGGAAAACACTTTCCAAGCTAATAAAGCATATGACTATTCTCTTAAAAATTATTTTAATTATTAATATGATTTAAAATTACTAGATTGAATTTCATTAAATCTATAACTTTTAGAAAATTCCCATTATTCCTTTCAAATAATATATCCAATTTGCATCTATAGCTGAAGACAGTCTTGCTAAATATTGAACAATCATAATAATTTTCATCATTGTATCTCGCCATTATTCTTTCATCTGTTCCAAGTATCGTTCCTGCTCACAATCCTAGGTAAATATTTCAAGGATTAACTTTTAAATTCATTCAATTTTTTTTTTAAATTTACCACACGTTAAATATTTGATTCATGTCTGAATAATTGAGTAGCTAATTGCAGAAAAACCATCAACAATAACAAACAATGTAAATAAATACTGAATAACACAAAAATTTAGTATTTAAGTACCGCTTACTTCAGCTACCTCAGTGACCGAGTTGTGAATCGCCCCTTATTCTTAAAATCAATTTGCAGGAAAAAGGCAAGCCATGCCTGAATTTTGATGAGGGCCCTCGTGATCATGATTCACTAACTATTATTAAAATCAGATAACTAACTATTAAACGCTTAAACTTAATAATATTATTATTCGCTAACTAACTATTAAAATCAGATATTTTTCTACTAAAGAAGAAAATTTTTAATGAAAAATTTTATTCTATATTAAATAAATATTTTCTTAGTTTCAAATACACTGGCTAAGAAAACGATTGAATGTATTCTAGAATGTAGGTGAGGCTAAAATTAAACGGAACAATGGCAACATCGCCTCTAGAACCATCCCTGCTTCCATATATTTAAAATTCATATTGCAGCTTGTATATAAGAAATACTCCAGTTCAGAATTAATTATAACAATTTCTAACAGTTTAGGGAGTAGATTCTGTCATGTTTGATACAATACACATATCAGTTCCAGTAAAAACTTATATATTAAAAAAATATTTCTGAAACAAACAGACAATGCACAAATCAGTGCTAATTGTGTATTTAGCACAATTTTTCCATTATAATGAATTCATGATGTTACTGTGCATTATCACCCAATTTTTGTCTTCGAAAATTTGTAACTCGCTTATATAGGACTGTCATAATTCTTTCCGTATATTACCATTATGAACAGCTGGAAAGACCATTAGTTGAATAAATAGCAGAGAAACCTCACTGTCATTTTGACAAAATACCATTCAGCACGCAAATACTCTGTATCGCATGAAACAAAAACATTTCGCTTCATCAAGTGTATCCGATTGCCCCATGGCTGCAGAAAGAAGAACTATATTCTAGATTTATTTATTTTGTATCACAATTTCTAATTCATTAATGATTTATCATTCACTATATCTATATTTTACTTTGGCAGACAGAAGTCAAAAACAATTTTGAATAAAAAAGAAACTTATAGATGCGTATATATATATATATATATAATTTATTTATTATTATTGGGCTCTCGTGTACTTTGAATATTTCCAATTCCGCGTCCTAGTCACAAAAAGGGAAGGTTGTTACTATCAAATTGTTTTAAACACGCATATACGATACTCCTAACGAAATTGATTAACAACATTAACTAATATTTCATATATAATTATATATATATATATAAAGAGAGAGAGTGAGAGTGATCTATGTGTGTGCGTCATGACCTGCATAATTACTTTATTTTCCACATTTTAACTTACTCTCAATCTTTTTCACTTAAGTAAATCTACCAACCAATAAAGAGATCAATAACTGCAGCTATCTCTTTCATCTTGCACGTCATCCGTTGTGGGTACAAATTTTATGCGAATATATATTCATAGATAGATATGTATATTTTTGTGTATATGTATATGTGTGTAAAAATATATGTATATATATACATATGTGTGTGTGTGTGTTTGTGTGTGTGTATACATATATAAAGAGAAAGTTAGAGAAAGAGAAGAGAGAGAAAAAAGAGAGAAAGAACAAAGAAAAAACTAAATTTAATGATTGATTATAATAAATATGCTTCATTTTGACACGCCTGTGTAGATGAGAGTTTTATCACACTGTTTAGATTCCGTAATTCTAAAACGCCTACGCCTGGTTTTAATGGGTTATTCTAAAGCCAAAGACAGCATTTTATGTCGAGTTATTTCTAATTTAGACGTTCTTTTTTTTCTTTATTTTAGCTTTATAAGCTTTGATGGTGTTTATGTATTTCACGACCATTGTAACAGTGAAACATTTTTAAATCACTGGTTTTAGCCTGACATTTTTACGTTCAGTCTAATTTTATTATGGCTGTAATTGAGTAAATTATAACTAGACTGTATAAAGGGTTAATATGTATTCTTGTATATATTATTGTTTTATACCCCATGTATAAAGCAATTTAAATTTATTTATTTTTCTTTTTTTTCCCTTCTTCCTTAATGTTCAATTTACACTCTTTACTTTAACTTTATTGCTTTATTGTTATGGAATTATACTTAGTATGTTTTACTATATTTATGTTTCAAATTTAAAATAATGCATTTTTTATAAGATTGTAAATGACATTTTAAAATGTGTTTGTTTCATTATATATTTGTGATTTTTAATTAGCTTTTATCCCAAGTATTTAGAATCTTTGCGAAATATTATATATATATATATATATATATTAAATCCAGTTATTTGAAAATAACATAAACAATATGAGTAAATTAATATATGTATCAAAATCATAAAATCTACTGAAATTTTAATTAATTTTATGTTTGATCAAGTGAAATGTAAAGTCTGTGACTTATGTTACCTTTCCACGAATTTTCTTTACATTGTACTGATACTATTTATATAAAATAATATAAAAAGTTTGTTTCTTTGGATAAATTTATAGTCAGAATGTGCACTTTTATGGAAATATTAGTTTTCTCTAATTTCTGTATATTTAACCATCATGTATAGTTAAATTACTTTAAATTGATGAAAAAAGTGAAGATTAACTTATATAGTAATCATGTGTTGTCTTAGTTCTTTTACGACATTCAATAATTCCTATTATTTTTTCAGTGTTATTCTCACCCCGCTATCGATCTATGATAATCCATATTTGATCTTCGGGCATGAAAAGAAGGACGACCATTTTTATCAATTACAGGAAATCTTCTAGAATTTTGGTGGGTTTTGAGTTTGTCCATTAAACGGCATGTATGCCCCCTGAATTTATTATTTCTGGTTAACTACAATATTTAACTCCCTCACCCCCTATTTCCTATCTGTTCTACGCTTTCATATAAATCCATATTATAAATTGCTATTTCTACTAAAACTTTTGTTAAGGTTGGCCTTATAAAAATGACCCATTAATGCGACAAATAACTGATATCAAAGATCACTGCATTTTTCTTCTCTGATAGAAACGTGCGATCCACTAATGGTATAATTTTTTTTAAATTTAATTTAAGTGAGTTATCTTTATTAATGAAGCAAAATTTCGTGTACCATGATAACTATTGGATTGAATAAATGTTCAATGCTATTACAGTTTCATTATTTACGAGAGTTCTCTTCAAGAATTTCATTATACGATAAAGCTAATGTTCAACGATTTTTATTGATAGTAGATGTATCAATAAATATGAGATTATAAGTAAATGAGTTTGATTAAAATAATTACACTTATACTCAATTAATTTTTGAATTTTTTCTCTGAAACTGTTGCGTTTTATAATGTTTTAACAGCCTAAATTTGAAGTATATTTAATTTTAAATTTGAATATTAGTAAGACATACTTTGGTTTTATCATGATATTATAATTTACGATAGTATTTAAGTGATTAAGTTAGAGAAAAAAAGAATTTCGTAATATTCGTGAAATTAAACAATTTTAGAAAATAAGCAAAAGATAGTTATCCTTTGAAAAATGGGAAACATGAAGCTTTAAATAAATTATTTCATTTTTCATCTTAGTTAAAATAATATATCATCAGCATCATTAACAACAAAATTCACTAAATATGGAAATCTTTAAAATAAAAATATAATAATTGTATATATTTTTTAAAGAAAAGAATATAAAATATGTCTTCTCACAATATAATTTTTCATCTCTTTCAGATTTTTACATTACAAGAACCAATATCAAATGCAGTGTAAATAATGAATATTTCTGTAGGGACAGGGACAAAGGAGGAAAAAGAAATTGTTGTGACATATTTATTCTTGAGTTACTTGAAACAATTTGGTGCTTATTTATGCACTATTTCCTTTCATAGTAGTTTTTATTCATATTAGTTTAAATTATTCTTTACAAGCAAATTGGAAAACTTTGAGAAAAGTTTTAAAAATAATCCAGAAAAGTATAATGTTTGGCTGTTGTAATAAATGACTATTGCAAAAAGTTTATAACAGATGATCTAAAATTGAAAGTTCATAAAATTTATTTTCTCTCTTACTTTTCAGAGAACTTTTTTACGTCTTTAAACTAATGGTTAGTTTTCTCTTCATGTAATTCTAAGATAAACTTTTCTTAACTTAAGATTATTTTCTAACATATTTATTCAGTAGAAGAATTCAAAAATGAGGAGTAGAAATATAACGAAAGATTTGTGTCAAAATTGTGTAAGAATTTTACTTTTATTATAATTGTAAATTATTTTTGTCAATCGTATACTGAGATTTCCGTAGTCATTAATATAAATCTAACTTTCAATGATTTAGCGAAAATCAATACATTCAAGAAAGTATGGATGATATGAAGGTAAGGAGGTGGCCAGATATTTTTATGAGATGAGACGATTGTCTAAAACATTTTAATAGTGATATAATTACACATATGCCATATTGCTCCGACTTCTTTAAACCAAGAACTCCTTTTCTTCGTTGTATGACCCCGTCATTATTATGGGGAAAATCGAAGATCAAATGTTATGAAAATAATCCCCAAACAACAGATGATTTTAAAAATGCCATATCAATCAAGGGATTGATGAAGTCACTTTAATTCTCGATTTGTAGACATGTTTTTAGAGCAAATATTATTAAACTATCCTTCGAACAGTTTAAATTAAATTCCACTTTTGATCTTAAGAGTTCATTAATTCTAAAATTTAACTTGCAATTCTTGAGATACAAGAGGTAACTCCCAGAATCTTGAAATATGAGCATTTGAATTTCGAAGTTTTTCTGTAAAAAGGCGTCCCATTTGAACATTTATTGTCAACGTAAGATCACAATTTCTTATAAATTATATTAGATGTGTCTTACGGTATTAATTACGGTACGGTCATAAAATTAATTGTTTTAATTTTATTTGTTTTTGTATAGTAAATTTACGAATCAAAATTATGGAAACTTTTAGTGCAAGCTGTTTATACATTACCCATCTTTCATAGAATTTAATACCGATTTAAAATGTTGCATTAAATTGCGAAAATGTCTTAAAATTTATGTATCCTGGTTAAAAATATGCTTTGAAATTCTCGTGATTTTCACAACAGTTTATGAAAAAAGTAAATGATAAATCCATTCTATGAAGAATTTCAAATATTTCTTTTATTACAAAATATAAACAGAATGCTTACAGTTTACTCTGTGAATTGCTTTTTCACCAAAAATTATTTACGCAATTAATTTTGTTTATGTCCACGCAACTCTGAAAGATCGGAAACACTTTTCTTACCTCCAGGTTGGTACCTTGGAAAATCGGAGCATTTTTATAGCATCATAAAAATACCTTGTTACTAACGGGTTCCGCAAATAAAGTGAAAATTCCTGAACGCGTTCGTTCTAAATAAAAACCGTTCATCCAAGAAACAATGGTGGAAAAAGTCTTCAGAGCTTTCAAATTATACCTTTATAAATTTTATTTAAGAAGAAACCCTGACATCTACATAATTCATCCTGAAAGAGATCATAAAGTTAAAATTATTCTAGTGAAGAAAATAACGTTGCGCTTTAAATGTTACACAGAAATGACATTTGTTTTACGAAGGCATGATAAAGTATTATTTTCTATTTGATGGATTTTGGAACCTTATGAATCAGTATTTAGATTTGTTTCAGGAGACATAGTTCATATGTTTTATTCTCTTATAGAGAATCTGAATTTTTCAATTTAAATAAAATTTACGTATTGATATGAAACATTTAATCTATCAATGTAAGTTCTGGACTGTTTACCCGATAGTTTTGTTTCAATTCCCGCAGAATATTTTTTATATGATGCATTATTTAATGAAATGATGGATTAAATTTAATTCTAAAAATGTTTAGTGAAAGTATTCAAACTAGTAAAGTACTTTCTAATATTATTAACATTATAAATGCCTGATGTATTTATTGGATATATGTTTTTTTAAAATTTTAAATTTAATTTATCTCTTTTTGATTGAAGTTACATCCAATATCTAAATACAATTATAAATGTACTTTAAATTTGATTTATATGTAATAAAATATATATTATATTCTGAAATATTTCTAGCATTCTATATAAAATAATTTTCATAATAAAAATCTTTATATCCTAAATGATCACGAATGATTCAATTGCATTACAATATAATTCTATATTTTAATTTGTAGATAAATTTTTAAATTCCTATTTTTTTACAATTTAAGTTTAAAAGCATTTAAAAATAATATTTTTCAAAAAATGTCAGTGGGTAGTAAACTAAGTAACTAAATTATTAAGCATAAAACGGATCACAAAACATTTTCAATGTAATATTTTAAGCTTATTTTTAATGCATTTATTATCTTTAATAATTAGAATGTTGCGTCTTATCAGTTTTGTGTAGATTAAAATTTATAGAATAATGGATTGAAATAAAAATTAAGGGCAACTGTTTGTTTTCTAATTTACCATAGTAATAAAATTGAATGAAATACAATTTGCATTCAATTCAATATATTTATGCCATATTTTTTTTTGAACTCTTTAGCATTATTTTCATTTACTACGTACATATATATACTTTTACATACATATATATATATATATATATATGTGTGTGTGTGTGTCCAATTGTTTGATTAAATCATCAACTTTCCTGGACGGTTGCAATCGCCTTCCATTAACGTCCAAAATGTACTCTATGGAAGAGAGATCAGGCAAACTAGATGACCAAGGAAGTGTACGAAAATCTTTCAGACAATTCATAGCAACGTGAGTCGTGTTCGGCCAGGCATTATCTTGTTTAAAAGTACGCCGTGGTTTATCGCAAAAGAAACGCTAACACCATCGGTCGTAGAATGTCGTCTATGTACCGCTGTGCTGCTAGTGTGCTAGAAATGTGTGCTACCAAAGGGGTACGGATATCCAAGGAGATGGCGCTCCAGACAATAACGTGCTGTTGTGGGCCTGTGTAGAATGCGATAGTAAAGGCAGAATTCCCACGCTGCCCTGGACTTCTCCAGACACGGTTGCGTTTGTCGTCAGGATACAGCTGAAGCGTAACTCGTCGCTAAGGACTATAAAGTCAGTGCAGTCCCATGTCAATCGACCTCTACACCACTGTAATGGGACTGATCTGAACAATGTGTTCAACAAATTAGACAATGTGTAACTGAACAGGCGGAAGAAGTAAGCAGCATAACGGTGTGCGCGAACGTAAATTCCGCTCTCTCAGTCATCAGTCGAGGGTTCATGTTTGATAAATATGTACAGGCCTTCGTTCTTCCCGTTCTATAGTGGTCCTTGGTCTACTACTTCCTTTCTGACGCAGATATCCGCCGTTGTTGCTTCGACCCAAATGCCAAGCGATTGTTCTATTCGTCCAACCAGCCTCTTTCATTCCGATTGCACGTCTTCTTTCATACTCTGACATCTGCATATAATGTCTACGAATCTTTCGGTGAGGCATTGTTATAGCCGACATAAGATATCCACTGTCAAAATGAACCGAAATTTTGACTTTTCAAATGAGAGTCACTTCTAACTCCAGATATTCATATTCGTGACTCCAAAGTTCATTCGCGTGTTCGGATCCAATATCTTTCTATGTGAAATTCCATTCCAATCGGACAATTCCTTCTCAGTGCTTCGACATTTTGTTATAGAGTGTATGTGCAACAATATGTTGTTAATGGCATTAGTGTAACTATGGGTCACTTCTTATTTTCAAAGAATGCAGAAGTAGCTTCAAAAGTGTGACTATTGAATTTGTCTTGAAGCAGTTTCTCTTATTGAAAGGATTTGAAATAAAGAAATAGAATTTATTCTGCAAATATCTAGCATAAAACATTTTCCTAATAGTGTAATTAGGTGAATTCTGAATTTAATCTCACTATTCGTACAGTTAATTTCTCATTGTCAGAGAAACATGCGACAATCATAAATCTTTTATTGAAACTTTCTTTGCGTTACTCGAACTGAATTCAAACACATTTCTCTCCCTCATTTTAATTAGGCATCAAATTATATTTAACATAGGCTAACATGTGTTGATTGAGAAAAGGATCAAGGAAAATGCTTGGGTATAAAATGCTGGATATTTCAAAAGTTTGAAAACTTAATACATTATGATAATAATAATTACATTTCATTTGCTTAAGATATATTTACATTAATAATACATATATTTAATTTTATATTTTATTGTCTGTTTTATTTTATATCTGAACAGAATATTTTTGTTTATTTTAATAATTTACAGTTTATTCTTATTTTAATATTTAATTTGCCGATTGCATTTAAAGGCAAGTTGGTCTTTTTTCTTCTTTTTGTTATTTGATATTGTCAACGTTTTTCTTCCTTAGATTGTTTTGCTCGTGAAATTAAAAATATACTAGGAATTTGAATAAGGTATTTTTTTTTTATTTTGACAGTAATTGATTATGATAAGCCTGGGATTCGGGTGTACACTTATGTACCGCTAAATGATATTATTTTGAATAATTCTACTTTTTCGAGAATTTAATTGGAAAAAGAAGGTTAGAGCAAGTTAAAAAAGAACTAAGAAGAACCAATTTGATTTCTTATATATTTATTTATTATCTGTTGCTCAATTCATTTAATTAAACTTACTCGTTATCAAGGGTAAAAATGTTTTTCCTTTTACATACATGTTTTTCCATACAAATATAAAGTAATGCAAAATATCAAAACTTAAACCACATCACCTGACAACAGACAGTGAAACTATATTTTTTACCTTTACTAAGCTGTAAATTTTGATCTTTAGTTTTCCGTACATTGTTGCTATAAATGTTTATAAATCATCCTCAGTCGAGTTCTGTATTCTCTCAAAATTCTCTCAATTAACTTCACCTTAGAAAAAATAGAAACAATACATTAATTTTTGACTATTCATATGAAATAAACATTATCAGTGCTTGACATATTTATCCTTTCCGATTAATAATGTTGCTTATTTTGTACCCAAAAATTTTACGACATTCATTTATTGTGTTCTCTTAATTACTAAATTAGAACAATTCTCTTCATAAAGTTCAGAAATTGCATTTTCAATTCGCAGTTTATATGAATCCGCCATATCAACTAATCACTATCAATAGTTTTCCTCCGCAAGAGATTCGGATTTCTATACCTATAACGAAATCGTTCTAAAATATGTTAAAACCCTCTGGTTGTTGATTATTTGGTTTTATTAACGTCGTGATAGAAGCAACATGATGGCTTTTGATGATACGCCTCGTAGTTTTGAATCTCGGTCAAGTGACGAGGATAATACCTGAGCTGGCATCTCTCCTAGCTCCAACACTACGCTACTTTGAGCCTCTACAGATATAACGTGCAGAATCTCTGGATACACGTGAGTCTTTAGTAGTATAAAGACTCGAACCTACGACTCTACAAAAACCATCGCGCACGAGTCCGCGAATGTGCACAGCAACCACAAAAACACTGTGGAGTTTTAGACAATTCATTGATCATTTTATACAAAAGAAATTTATCATTCAATTAAAGAAGGAATTTAAATTTGGAGAGATATTTAACATACTTTAGGGTTTAGAAGAACAAAAACTCCTACGAAATGAACTAATGTTCTTACATTGATTTTTTTCTACAAGTCGATTTCTGGATAACAGAATGATATTTGAAATAAACTTCATAATCTTTTCTTCAGAGTAATATCGAGATTTTTAGTCAGTTTTTCAATTGAATTTTCGACATTCTCACTGAAATCCAAAGAAATATTAACTCGGCAAAGACGACGGGGACAAATGACAAAATAAGTTGAAGAATGAACGTAATGGAAAAATAAGAATGGGTAATGCTCGCATGTAAGTGATTTAGAATATGTCATCGTATATAGAAACTACTACAAATATTTTGTTTTTATCATCTTCCATTCCGTTTTAATTTCTCTCTTTCTTACTTCGAAACGAAACGAAAAAAGCAGCGAAATATCGAATTTTGAAATCCATTGAAGTCGAAACAGACGTAAACAAGAAATATTTTTCAGAATTTTCATCTTAAATTATTTTAACTATTTTTACGCGTCTTTGTGAACTATTTATTTTACATATAATATATTTCCATGATTTTGAAATTGTACGAAATGATGTTCAAGGCCTTTTGAATATTTATAAAAATTAAAAGGAGAGGCATCTGTTTTCATTAAAATCACAAGAATGTCGCTACTAAATATGTCATAAAAAGATTTATTCATCCAGTCCTAAGCAAACAGTTTTGAAAAATTTCAATAAAAGTATATGTTCACATTTTCAAGCGTCTACGTTTTCAAATGCTTAAACTCAATGATTACCAGGTCATAAGATATTTTAAGATAGATTTTTTTTTTTTTTAAAAAAAAAGCGAAAGATATATCTTTAAGACTTCTGAAAAAATTAGATTCATAATTATAATAATAACACAACAATATTCCATAATATTTTTAATTATTCAAGAAATTGCATAAAAAGCTGATATTATATTTGAAATAAATACAGATATATTTATGCACAATATTCACAAAAATATAATCTAAACTGACCTAATCTATATTTTCAAAATGAATTGTATTTAGTAATTGATAATGTGATCTTATTAATCTATATTATCATTAATTCCATTATATCATTTTGAAATTCGATGTCACTATAACAATCGTAGCGAGATACCACACTTGGTGGCTAATACTTTTATCAAAATCTGAGGTATTTCTAATATTTTTAAGAGTTTACGATGGAAAATACCTTTGTTTAATTATATTTTAAATCTTTTCATAGCTGTACGTTCTCCGAATAATTGTGAAAAGTTGCTACATGATGAAACCTCAGGATTCACGCAATACAATCGAGGAATTTGAAAAAAAAAATATTTAGGAAGAGTTTTTTGGAATAGTTTGATTGTGTAATACATTATCCAGAAATGTTTATTGGTAATTTATGTGCGTCTGGAAGAAAATGGAAATAATATTATACACCTGTATTTGCTAAGAATTCGTATATTAACAAATCACATACATTATAAAATAGTTTCCTTATATTTATTTTTATTATTTGCATATATTGTATGTTATAATTCTAAAACACTATGGAGTTTAATTAAAAGCTATATCAATACGAGAATGAAATAAGACGTCAATTGAAAACAATTATTTAAGACCGTAATTAGAAAGGCTTTTGATGAATCCCATTTCAAATATTCACTATAAAAAGCTAGTCAATTAAGGAGAATAAGAGGTCTTGAATTGCAGAGAAATTACGAAAGCTGTGCAATTTCAAAAGAACAAACATTTTACAAAGTCGTAATTTATCCAAGATTATTAAATAATTCACTGCCTACTCATGAATTTAAATTTAATTAACACATAAGGAAAGCTAAGTTTAATTTCGTTTTATATGCACCATAAACAGTTCAGAATGCCTTATGTTATCATTAATGAACATGGCAACTAAAATAAATACATAAAATGTGCTTAAAACGGATATGTACATATAGCAAGTGCTTACGTATTATGATTGTGTGACTAAATTCTGATATTTGCTTTCTTTTTTCTTAGCATTTTTATTTTATTAAAGCATTTAATACAATTACACCTGTACATTTTTAGATAATCAAAAAACTAGGCATATCATGGACATCTTACCTTTGCTTCGTAAAATTGAAAATTTTCAATTTTAAAGCATTTCTTTCTACAACACTTGTACTTTTGTAACAACGTTTTAAATTATTATTAATTTTAAAACATATATTGTTCAATTAAAAAAAAATAAGAGTGTAGTTTGCAAGTAGTTTTATCGATTAGATTCATCTTATTCCAAAAGCACAATCTTCACGCTTAAAAAGTATGTTACAATTCATAAAAAATTCGCTTAAATATCCTTCTATTTTTTAATATATGTTACTGACAAACTCTTTATTTCTTCATTTTTGCCTAATTCTGCCAAGAACAGTAATTATTTATTCTATTTAATTTGCGTTTTGAAGAAGCAAGAGAAATGTATTTTCCCGTCAGGCCATAAACATGGAAAATCGGAACATTTTATGGCATCATAAATGCTTTGCTGCTAACGAGTTTCTATAAATAAAGCGCAAATTCCTCACCGTTTTTGTTCCAGGAAGAATGCCTATTCATCCGAGAAACAACGAGGGAAAAAATCAACGAAGTGGAGCATTCAAATTATACCTTTATAAATTTTATGTTTCAGAAAAAAAGTATAAACCTCTTCTTCCTATTTCTTCCCCAATGAGATCATAAAATTGAGATTATTACTGTGGAGAAAGGAATGGATCGCGTAAATATTGTTCCGAAAGTAGCAATTATTTTTGGAAGGCATGATAAAGGATTATCTGATGAATTGTGTTACCCTAGATATGCGCTATTCCAAATTGCGTTAAGGAAAAGAATTCACCTTATTAATTCCATCGAATTGGTTAGAGAAAGTGTTTTGATAAGAAAATTGCATATTTATGTAATTTAAATGATCAAATTCTGTTTTAGGTTCTATTTAAAGAAATATGCTGATTTGATAGGATTTTTGGTACAATATTTCTGCTTTACGCCTCATATATTTTAGTCTGAATTATTTTTGATTGATTTATTATTTTAATTGAACGATATTTGATTTAATAGCAGATTTGATATAATAATCGCTTAATTTATTACCCTTTTGTTAAAATAAGAAGAAAAAAGAAGGAAATACAAAAAAAAAAAAAGAAGGAAAACCTTTTCCGCTGTAATTATTTTTGGATATAAAATTTAAATATAGGGTTATTCATAATGAATCAATCAGTTTAAAAATGATATACTTTCATAACTAAAAGACATAAAATGATTAGTAATACACAGATGCAAATACGGAAAATATGGAAAGGAAGGGAAAATATGGATTTTTTTTTCCCACAAGAGTTCGAAATAGTAACTTATTTAAGTTACTCGCGCAATGTCCAGACGGCATGTAAATTCATGTGAAATACGACGTAAAGTGTCAACATGTAGAGTCAAAAATTGAATCTATGTTTACTATCATTAGGTCTTAAGTGCTGAATGAATTTTACCGTATCAGTCGTTAAGCAATAGGCTGTAGTTTACATAATTCTCTATTGGTGATAACTGACGACTCTGATGAGTTTCGTAGAAAAGCATCTATCACTTTTTTAAAATTTTCAGCATGTATATCTGATCACCCTCAACTTTTTCACTTACAAAGACATACAATAATGTGAGAAAGTGGTGATTTTCAACTCTGAAGATTCTGAGCAATATATTTATTGTTAATTATCGTGATAACCATTGATTCACATACTTGATTATGTTGGAAGACCCTAAACATATAGCTAATTTACTGCGTGTATCATGCTATTTTTCTTACTGAAACTGGTTAACTTATTATTACATACCACGAAAATAAAATAAACTACGCTGGAAGATATCATGAAAGAAAGTTATAACATATATATTAAGTTATCAAGAGTTATAAAAGCTGGCAAAGTTTTCTTGTCATATTTTCGCCAGAGCATTAAGTATTATAATTATAACATATTATACTCATTGTTATGATTTTTATATACATTTTATCACTAAATGCTAAAATAAACTCATGAACAACTTTAAAATATTATGAAATGTCACGCTAACTAATTTATGTAAATAAGACATAACTTTCATCTTTTAACTTTTGTTTGTCTTGGCAGTGTTTTGGCAAATAATTCATAGTTATATCTATTCATTAAAAGGACCATTTTTTAAATATTATGTGTTATGGAGTACTAAATTAGTCTGTTTCTTTTCCCTCTAAAGAGCTATACTTATTTACACTTCCTTTCTTACAGTTGGCTTCAATTCAAAGATAATTTACATAGTCTGATAAAGGAAACAAATTAACCATCACAAGATAATATAAAATTACTTAAGTAATCAAATGTTTATGTTGAACTGGTCTTCAATAAGCTGCTTCTTTCGAAATTACATATGTTATACAAACCGGGAGTTATTGCGATCCGACTAACTGGTATAAATAAAACAAATTATTTCAGAAAAGAAAGGATATTCTTTGATTTAAAAATGAAAATATTACATTATATATAATACAGTAGGTTTTAGGAAAAAGCATTTTTTTTTTAATTTTTAGAACTACAATAGAATAATAATTTAACTATTTCTCCCAATTTAGAGAAATAGAATATTAAATTATTTGTTTCATGCAAAATTATTTGTAAGATTAATTATTAAATTATTTGTTTCATACACGTTCATAAAGTTTTCATTTTTCTGAAAGTAGATTCACTTAAAGCAATCCTTTATTTTGATTATTGATTGATTTTTGATGCATAATCAAGAATCTAAATTTAATCGACAGTGGCAATATATGGACAATAACTCGATGAGAAGCAATCAAATTTGATTTGACAGCAAACAACTACGAAGTAAAACTTAATATATGAATCAAAGTCAAATTTGTTTTGAAATAGCTTAACAGTTGGTAGCACACAACAGTCTCACGAACTTGATACAGCAACATCATTTGTCATCAAAAGAAATACATATTAAACTATCATCAAACTTAAAAATTTTGAAAGCATACATATACATCCAAATTTACTGAGTGCTTATTGTGTATATATATATATATATATATATATATATATATATATATATATATACATACATACAATAAGTTTGTAAATATGGTTAATTGTGGTTGTGAAGATATTATATATACCAAGAATAAAGTATGCATATATGTATGTTTTTCCAATAATTTTTGAAACATCTGAGAAATATATTTGTGAAATCTTTCGTTTCTGTTTAATACAATGCATGACAAATTTATATTTTTTTGTTCTATTATATTGTGATTGTTTCATATGTCTCGAGTCTAGCTTGAAGTTGGATCATATCATATAGTTGACTGTTATACTGTAAGTATGAAACCGGAATTTTTGTACAGAAAAAACACGTGGCTCCAACCCATGGCTTTCAACCGAAGGGAGATGGCTTCTCGGGTCACCTTTAACTGATCCGCCAGTTGTTGTTGTGTTTGAGTGTCGTCTTCGTCCAACAAGGCTTGCAGGTCAGCGTCTTCAAACTTTTTCGGTGGTCTTCCACGTTCTTCGTTCCTCACGTCAAAATCGCCACTTTTGAACCGTTTGAACCACTCGAAACACTGTGTTTTACCGAGAGCATGCTCACCCAATGCCTCCAGAAGCATTCGATGTGATTCGGCTGCGGTTTTCTTCAGATGAAAACAGAAAAGTAGTGCTGTCCGCAAATCGTAATTTGTTGGCACAAAACTCGACATGTTTATCTCTAATAAACTAATGCTACTGAATGAAACTCGTGTTATTGTGAGTTGGAAATCTTTGTCGGATATCAATACAATAACAAGACACCGCTGACGTAATGTGTCGGTAACTGCATCGACATCTAGCGCCACCTATGGGCAAATTCCGGTTTCATACTTACATACCTGGTACACAAGTTCTATGGCTTTTAATCTCTGTATCAGGATCTGCCATGTAGCATAACTTGGACATTTATCTTGCCCTTAATATAACTTAAAATATTGAAGTTCAAGTCTTGTAATGTGCTTACTTCTAATGGACAAAATAAAATTTAAAATTAGGAAACTTAAGAAAAGTCAGAGATAAGATACATTTTTTTAGCAAATAGTTAGTTTTTCCTATCTGATTCCTTGTTATTTTATCTCAGTTTTATCAATAAGCGCGACACTGAGACATTATTATTGAGGAATGAGAATGGGAGAGTATCAGAATAAATAAACTACCGTCCATTCGTTGAGTAGCGAGTCGAGAGGGAGAAACCTTAAATTATAAGAATTTGCCTAAGTTTTTCTAATTTATCTTCGAATTGTAGACATGACAGTTCACATTATGTGGTCTGTTTGCAGGTCTTTTCCTTCATGAAGGATATTCTAGACTGCTAAGCCTTTCAGATTTGTTTACTTTAAATAATATTGAAGGGGAATTTAAAAGGATTAGGATCTAAAGATTACTTTTTTCTTCATCTTTTGAGATTTGAATCGGGGTCTTATTTGTCACTTTTACGAAGAGATCGGTTACCATTGGTTTCAAAGTAATCAAAGAAATTAATTGTTATTTTTAGCATATGTGCGTTTAATATCGTAAACTATAATGTGTTTTGAAGATTTTCATTTCCCATAAGCCATAGGTTATTTGCCTCAAAATAAGATTTTAACATTTTTTTTCAAATTTATTTATGCATGTTTTTGCAGGAAACCCCAAACAGGATATGCATAAGTAAGAACTGACCTTTGAATCAAAGCATAAATATGAATTTTGTTTTCATGTATCATTTCTGAGTCTTGAGATATTAATGGGTAAATTTAATAACAGAGTCTCAAAATTTCTATTTCTTTCTAATTTGTGTTACATTTTGTTCAAAAGGGTGCTCCTTATCTAACACCAATAAAAGATATTTGGTGTCCTGAAAGAAGACATTGACCATTGATGTATATTTTTACTTTTCAACTCTTTGTAAAGAAGACGGTTTCAATTTTTCTATCCTTAAGGGCAATTTTCTGTTTGAAAAAAAAGTCTATAAGTCTATCAATTGCCTGTTTTGTGTTGTTTGAGTTAAGCCAATAGTGCGCAATATCGTGTACTTACAGGGAATTTCGTTGTTGGATTGAGTTTCAAAACTTTTTTAAAGAAAACAATAGCTAATTAACGGTCTTTTTAATTAACTCATAGAGCATCCTCTTGTGCCAGAATGTATTAAAGGCCTTTTAAATGTCCAGTAAGACTGCAGTTGTCAATTTACAAATATTAGTTATGGACAACTCGGACAACTCAATTTACTATTATTAGTTCGACAACTCAGGGAATTTAATGAATTTTAGATACTTTTTTAATTGAATGAATATTATTCGATGATGAAAATTTCATTTTAATTTAAATGTTTACTTAACCAGAGTAAAATTATTTTCACAGCTAAATTGCTGAGAACTGGTTATAGAGAGATAAAAAAATAGACATAAGAGAGTGTAAGATTTTTATATATACCTTATTTATTACAGAGTATGGCATATCATGTTTCACGATTAAAGAAATTGAAGTAATTTAAATACGTTATTGATAGGTATTAGTGACGATAAATATTAATTTGCTGTGGTAAATATTTCACCATTTCATAGGGAATTATATCCCTTTAAGGAATAATTTAATTTCATTTTTTTAACTTATTTTGAAATTTTAAAATACTTAGGTGGGTTTTGGAGGTGAACCAGAATTTTTTTTTTTTTTTTTTTTGATTAACACTGATTTGTGATACGTTTTTATAAAAATTTAGATTCTGTATATCCTTTAATTCAACTAATTTTCCAGAGAATCAGGCAGAGTGTTAGATTTTTCTAAATTGGATTTAGTTGTACTAGCTGTACCTTTAAAGTTTGAGATTTGGGACAGTTTCCGTTACATAACTTGGACCATCCTCTAAAGAGAACCCTCTTTAGCTTCTAGTAAAATATGAATATCTTACTTGTGTATATATGAGGACATTTCTCTCGCCCTCTCTTAACTGGTATTGAAAATTATTTGAAGTGCATTTTATAAGCCTCGTTGAGTATTAAGGTAATTTAAAAGTCTTCAAAAAATGAGCTTAAATGACACTAATTTTAAAAAAACATCTCCTTTTTAAATTAAAGATAATATGTATCATATTTCAACTGTATACATATAATTCTGCAAAAAAATGTCTAATTAATATACATGAATAATTATGTAATAGTAATCAACTATAAATAGCTGTATTTACATTTGTAAGTCATGAACTTACCTTTACATAAGCTGTGAATAATGCTATATGTGATTTTCTTTTCACTAACCTCGGGGTGTTTTTGTTCATTTAATATGCATGAAATACACAACTTATTACCTAGACAAATGAAATGTGATTATGTATATTGCATTTGGTTGAGAAGTGTAAGGAATGCAATTAGTGACAATGATACATAAGTGAAATAGAATTGAAAGTATAGAGATGGGAGATAAGGGATAACAACTAGCTGGTCGAAGTTGTAAATTGAACTGAATCGTCGTAATTAATCGTTTACATTAAAAATATTTGTAAATTTATGATCAGATTAATAGGAGTTGAATCTGTTGAGAACGTGAAATTTATTAAACGAAATGAGTGATTTCGTTAATACTTTATTATCTGAGCATAAATTAAGATTGAATGAGCTTAGATGGTTTTAAGGCAGAGCTTTCTTGTATTTTCTTGATTGATAATAAAGAGGATTGTCCGTCTCCTACATAGTTTCAATTGGAATTTCGTTCTTATTTACTAATTGATTAGACTTAAATACATCTATAGTGTTGAATACTGATAGAAATATATCATATTTTTTCCGATACCTGTTTGAACATTTTCATTTTTCTTATGAAAAATATTTTTAATATAAATTGAATCACTTATAAAAACAAAGATTTTAAGAAGTAATAGTGATGAATTTAATATTGCTCTCAATTTAATTTGCCGCAATATATATAAAGTTGAAGTAATGACGCCATATGTAATAATCATGCAGAGTAATACTTTAAAAAATTTTATGATTTTGTTACAATTACAATCTGAGAACTAAAATAATTTTTTACCCGAATACAAAATCTTCAGACTAGAACAAATTAAAATCCCTCCCCCTAATGATTTAATAGAATATTATGCACTTTCTCTAAAAGTATAGCAAGAGGGGATTTTAAGTACCTTCATTTTATTTAAGAAAATTACTAAAAGGAAAAATCTTTTATTTAAGAATATAATTCTACTCCGTAGATAAAACAGTACTTTCGGCATCATTAAGATTTTACTTTTTGAAAGCATCAAGTGTTTTTAAACTCTAAATATACTTAAACACTTTAATTCAGTAGCATTTAAAATTAATCCTTATTCAAAGAAACAAAAGAGACTGGTTAATCCATCTCATTATTTTTTAAGTGTAGGATAAGTTAAGCTTCTTTATTCCTGATTATTCACTCAAGAATTTCTAGTGAAGCACATGGTGAAAGTTTTTACAATATCAAAGCTAAATTTAAGATCCAACTTTCAGATTAAAATTCTTTTTAAATGAATTATTTTAATGGGAATTCTTATAAAATTTAAAGTAGATTACAATGCGTAGGGTTTTAATCAGAGTTTATAAGCAATATCATTCAGAAAAGCGGTAGGTTTTTTACGTTATTTAAAAGAAGAGACATCAACGAATATTTCCGATGCTGAAGAAGTAATAGCTTTAATCACTAAATGAGAATGAAATTTAAAAATAAAAATTGTTCTACAAATATATCTTCGAACTAAATTAGTTACTTTGAAATGATATTTTTTTAAAAAAAGAATTAACTGATGTTTAAATTAATGACCGCAATTGTTTGAAAATAAATTATTTATTTGAAAAACATTCGTTTTTCATCTTATTTTACTAGAAACTTAAAAATTCCTTCAAAATAAGAACTATCGCTTTTATGTTCGTAAGAAATTATTATGTTTATTCCAAATACAGAATTGAGACACACTACCGTTTTTAAACTTTTAAATCAATTGTTGATAGAATTCAATTAGATAATTGTTCTACTTGAGGAAAGAAAAAAAAATACTTTGAAACCTAATTGTATTTTATTTATTGGAGCTGTTCTTATAACTGAATGACGTTTTGTAAATATAATTTTAAGGGAAATTACACGCAAACTCTGGCAGAGGGAAGCAAAAAAAACGACTGATCATTAAAAACCGAGGATTTATATTGGCAAAATTTTAATGATACAAAATGTAATGATACGTGTTGTAAGCTTGTAGATAATCTGAATTCTATCGTATTTTTTTCATGAGAATTAGGGAGAAATCGAAGAAATATCGTTTCAAATATATTTTACTGAGTGAGAATTTGATGCTATTACGTTTCGTTAAAAAACATTATTAAAATTCCATCCATTTACTGAGCACAGAAATAGAAGTAAATACGTGAATATTTCTTGAAAAAATTTCTTTACAAATATCAAATTCTTTACAAAATCATTTCTTTACAAATAATTTTAAATCAATTTTCCCGAAATCACACAAAATAATTTATTTTACTCATAAACTCAGAAATTTCAAGAATATTCAAAAATACAGCGTTCTATAGTCTGTATTTGAATCTGATTATATCTTGTGTAAATACAAATTTTACGTTAAAAATATTACCTTATTTTTTCACTGTCCTATTTCATTAGAAAAATCTTGCGAATTATTAATGATTATTGTATTATGCTTAAAACTATTTACTATATTTAATTAACGGACATAATAAAAGCTTTACCGATAACAATTTTCGATGAATAAAATGCAAATTTTTTATTATGGTTATTCCAGAAATAGGTGCTATTCAGCCCAAAATATCGGAGGGGAAAAAACAACGAACTGTGACATTCAGTTTTAACATTTATGATTTTCACGTTAAAAAATTATCCTATCTACATATTTCATCCCGAATGAGATCATAAAGTTGGGATTACTTTGTTAGAGAAAAGAATACAGTGCATAAATATTGTTCTGAAAGTAGCAATTATTTTTACAAGACATGACGAAGTATTATCTATAGTGATAAATTATATGCGTTACTGTATGTATAAGCTACTGATTTTTTTTATTCATGTTTATCTCAAGCGAGAGGACTCGTTTCCTATATCTAGGTTACATAAGGAAATATATTATTTTAAAAGTAATACAGTAAAATGTGTTTCATTTTAATTGAGTGGTTGTAAGGAGGTGAGAGTGATTGTAAAAAGAATAACAAGTCCGTTCAGACTTTTTTTCCCTTAACTGCCAAACTTTAATTAAAACATTAATGCAGCACGATACACAACATTTGCAATAATACTACACATCTACAGAATTGTCAGACATGGCTAGTTCTTCGGTCATTGTTCTCCTGTTTCTCGCTTTCTCCCTCACTCGACTCGTATAGCGTTCAGTTATTCCTCTGCTCGTCAAATTGAGTTGTTCTTCGAACTCGCTTCGCGTTCTTCCTGCTCTGATCATCAAGTTGAGTTGTTCTTCAACTCCGAATCAAATTGAGCTATTATTTTTTCACTAATCTTTACTAATACGTATTTGAAAAAAACTTTTAACTTAACAAAAATACTTTTTCTTATTCATTTTTATTCACATAAGAGGCTTTATGTTTTCGTTTGTGAAGGCAAATTTTTAATTAATATACATACTATTTTCAGTTTACTTCTAGAGCTTTTCATGGATTTTTACTTTATGAGATTTAAGTATAAATCTTATTGGTATAAATAAAGTATATACTATTTATAATATTAATTCATCTACATTTCTCATGCAAAATAAGTCTCCAGTGGAGAAAGGCAAACTATTTGTGCTAAGTTAATTTGATGAGTTGAATAGCAATGATATCACCTTAATTTGCACATTTAGAGACATTAAGAAAAAAGAAATTTAAATGTGCGGAGTGAAACTGAGGCACATTTAAAGCATTAATAATTAAATATACGGGTTCTGTATATTTAATTATTAATGCTTTAAATAAATTAAATATACGGGTTCTGTATACTTAATTGTGTGAAAGGATATAAGTAGACTTATTAAAACGTTGAAGTTAAGATTTAAAACATTGATTCCCTGGCAGGTATCGTTCATAATCTTGAACGATGATTGATTATAACTCAAGTAGTGTTTTGAATCAATGGTTAATTCTAAGCTTTGAAAACCAACTACCACTCCCCTCCTTCCGCAAATACTCAGAAGAACAAGTGAAGATGCTCATTGAATTTTAAAAATAATAGAGATAATATTTTATCAAATATTGTGGCCGCAGTATCCTAGTGGTCATTATCGCCAACTCGCGGCCGTTGTTGTTTTCATCGAATATTGGTTTCGAGCTCTGATGTCACTTTAGACTCACAGCTTAGGGGAGCCGTTACACGTTAAATGTGGTCAAGGTCCTAAGTCCTCCGATTGGTTTTCAAGAGAGAACTCCAATTGGTTATGGAGAGAGAAGTACAAGTCAAGTGTGGCCCTTGTCACTTGATCGATGATCAAAATTACTGAGTCCATCGCCAATAGCTTTCATATTATTTTTCAGTGCGGTATTAATAAACAAAGACGTTAAACTAAATTTCTAAATGTGTTTTTAGCAAGATTTGTTAGCTTTAAAAGTAGGTAATGGTAAATTACTGTTATATTACCAATACAGTTCTTACATGAGCAGAAACCACGAGCAGCATGCGCAGTGCACCACACATGACATAACACTCCCTGTTCACGCATATATTTCTTCACGATCAACAAATTTTATTTTTCCAAGTTTGCACAAGCCAGGACAAGATTAAGGTTCCCGCCAACATGCCAACATTAATTTGTTTGTGTAATGTCAATACTGTGGAGTTTCCTACTTTTCTTCTCGAAGCTAGATTAATAATTTTAATAATACGGGATATAATTCATTTGATAGAGTTAAAAAGAAATTATTTTTTCTTCTGAAATTCGAAAGTAATATAGTTATTTATTAAATATCTAAAAACTTGGAAAAACATTTTTGATTTCCTGAAAGTATCATGGAGGGGTTTTCCCTTGATATTGAAATAGTGAGTAGTATTAGATGCAGAAGGAGGAAAATAAGATGATGAAATAATGATGAATGATGAAAATGATGTGAAAGATAAATGGTGTCACCAGGGTAGACTACCAATATATTACAGAGTTATTTGAATGTTTGAGCTAGCACCGCTGTAAAGGCTTGAAAAAGCACTTGAAAAGAAGATTCGAGATTTTGAAAGCATTTTTATTGTTATTTCAATGCCTTAACTTCTAAGCTGTATACTTTAATGAAACCCTTGAAGCATAAGTAAGGAAGATAGATCATGATAACAGCCGGATATTCAATATTCTGTAAAATGGTGAGAAGTCAGATTTGTATTACTGAAAGGACAATGGACCAAAAGCTTTTAGCCTTACACTTGTTTTCAATATGAACTCGTTCAACTGTTATAAAATTGGAGTAGTTTTCAATCTGTATAAAGAAAAAACTGTTATTATTTAATTTTGAAAATTTATTGCTGTGTGCAATGTAGTGACACATTCTATGTTTTGACACAAAAGTTTAAATATTATAACACATTTGATAATAGTTCATACTTAACAAAAATTTGATTTGGTGTTTGTAATGCAAATATAATTTGATACATTTAATACGAAATATGCAATTGGTACACATTTATTCAAAAAATTTCATCAAAGGAGAACACTAAAATTCTGTGGACGGTTTGAATATTATGCTATGAAACCAAATTATAACGCTGAATTTCAAATCTATTTAACCTTTTTACTCTACGTTCATTATAAGTTTATTTTAAAAGCTTTTTATAATGGTAAAAAAACGTGAAAGATTGAAATTGCAACTTCTTTCGTATCAGCAATTACTCCGTTTTCAATGATATTACACATTTTATCCGGAAAAGAGTATTTTGTATTGTTTATTTAACATCTATTTTAATTTTATGAACACATATTTTATGAAGGAGTAAAGTAAACCATTATTTTAAAGTAATAACCGTAAATAAAATCTTGTATAAGTAGGAAGAGATACATCAGTATATCTGAATATTAGCTCTCTCGAAAATATTTAAAACAAAATATTAAATGTAATCTTTTCTTTTCACGTATCTTTCTTTAAGCTTTACATAAGCAATAATATTAGAATTGTAAGAAATATAGCTAATTTGCTTTTTACATCGGCTTTCACTCATCAAGGGCCATTCTTTTATACAAGAAATTGGCTTCAATTGCTCATAAACCTCTTTATAGAAATAAAGAGTTCTATGTTACTACAATGAATAATAAATAATAATAATTATTTATGCAAAACTAATTAAATTCTTTGCATCCACATCAGGTATTGTATTTTTTAAATGGCTGGAAAAAATTATTTTTCCTTGAGTTACTAAGGATTATTTATTTTGTCACTGTAAAATTGCTTCTAACAAGATGATGCATGTTTCCCTTCATTTTTACAGATATTTCCTATTTTTATACATATTTTATTTTCAACTTTAATTTCAGTCGTTTAGCCCAGTTTTGAGTAATAATTTATATGAAAATATTATTTTTCTGTGAGACATCTAAAATTGTATGGAACGAAAAATTTTACCGTATTTGAAAATAAAAATCTAAATCTACGTAATCCTTTAAGTAATCATACATAATGATTATAATAAAACCTTTCAATTACATTATGCTATTTTTAACCCTGACATAAATACAATAAAACAGAAAAAGACTTAAAAACAAGATAAAACAAATTTAAGCTTTTCACAGTCATACCCCTTTTTTCACCTCAGCTCCAACGAAAGCTGTATCTTAAATAACTTTAATTCACTTACACTTAACAAAAACCAAAAACGAGGAAGCTCTTAACTAAAGAATCTGTTCATCTAGGTAGTTAAAACAAAAAGAAATTGAAAGTCATTAACACTTCACTTTTATGCTCGAAAGCGGGAACCATGTTTTTTAATTCAACATGTGCTAAAGAACTTTAATTTAGAAGCACTTAAAATCAGTCCCTATTCAAAGATACCTAAATGGCGAGTAAATCCTCTTGATTGGTTTTTTACCTGCGGAATAAATTAAGGAGCCGAGTTCTTCCGAAATCAGCCAATTACTGCTCAATTTTCTTTACAAAAGGAGTATTGTTCGAAGTTAAGCAGTTAAGTAAAATATATATTTTGTAATCCAGTTTTTAGTTTGAAGCCTTAATTTCAAATTTATTTTCAAAATATAACGTTGAGTAAAATTATTTAATCGACATGCAGTTTCTAGACTATTTTGCGTGAAAATATAATCCAAGCAACTTTAATAGATTTCCAGTTTCGTAAAAGATTTAGCATCATTTAATATCTCAGAATAAAATGAATAAACATTTTCGCACTAATAATATATTATAGAATAAAAAAAAATACTTTAAGAATTTATTTAATTTTGTATGGAACATTTAAACGTTACCACTATTTATTGAATAAGATTGAAAATTAACACTTGATTAAAATTAATTCTTTGATGGTTGTAACCCATTCATTGCTTATCCTGTTTTCATATTTGTTGTTGTACCTGAAAGCTAATATTACCTTATATATAAAAGAGTGTTCAATTTTCGGCATATTCCCATCTCTATCCATACACTAGAGTAACGCGATAATAATTGAGGAAACCCATCAGTGAAGAATTCAGTGGTTGTTGTCAATAACAGGCTTTAATATATTTCACATAGTTGTCAGAACGCAAACAATATACTTTAATTTGTTTTTTTCTGCAGAAAGTGGTGAAATTAAATATGTGCAAAGTCAGTTGTAATGACATCTCGCAGCGTTAAACACATATCATTATGAATTTCAATTCTCAGCACACCACCGGCACCTGGAAACAAAGAGAACTGATGCATTACATATATTTATTGGCATGTGTAGATTTCCGGTACAATAATTTTGAAAATTAGCTAACAAATAAAAATGGTATGATCTAAGAGACATTAATTTTCAATCATAATTCGTATTAAATATATAATAGACTTAAATTTCTTATTGATAATCTAAATAATAATTTTTTGAGAAAAATAATTGTGGAAATACAATTAATACTTTTCAAAATCAATCACACAATCATTTTAAGTGAATTAATTATAAAATCTTACATTTATAGAACTTCTATTCTAAGCAAAGCAATCGTTTTTTTTAAAATTACTTTTAAAAACCCGAAATTTGTATAATATGCTCATAATTTTAAATTGTTGTCAAAAATAATATTGTAGTTATTATTCCTTATTTATCATTATTACTGCCTGCATTGACATTACTTTTGGTCATCCAGAAAATTTGATTTAATTATATTTCTACTTATGCTGTCTTGTTACTGTTAAAGTTAATTGAAAATATTCTAGTTAAATATTCAGGATATACTAAGGCTGGTGTAATGCAAAATGAATTCAAACAAGAATAAAATATAGTAGATTTCTTTTCACTTGCTTAATGAAACGAAGTTACGAAATCCATAGAATCTGCCCCCTCAACACACAAAAAGAAAATGCAACTTCATCTGCTGTTACAAAAATTAAGAATTAAGAATGAATTAATGTATGTGTGTTTATTAAAAATTTCAGAAATGGCCACGGATGTTATTCCAGAGATTTGATTCTTATTGTATTCTTTTGACAAATAAATACTAGTAAGGGCACATAGCATTGGAAAATTAAGCCAATTGAACAAATATAAATAAAATAAATATACTTTCCATGATTCTAAATTTTGGTTAAAGAAAGTCCTTATTTATATTGTTAAATTTCTAAGTATATATTTAAATGCACAATTCTTAAGGTATTATTAAATTTATTTTATAGCATAAGACACATTTAATGTTATGAAAAGGTAAGAAGTACGAGACGCTAAAGAATTTTTTTAAATATGGACATTAATGGAAGTATTTTTTTTCGTGAAAAACAAATAGAATGGTATTTTAGTAATAAGAAATAACTTAATAAACAAAAATCAAACCAGTAGTAGTAATCATCTTATCATTTCAGCACTCGATTATATATCTTATTTAACATTGTGAGCTAACACATCAATCAATAACTCCCGAGACTAACATTGAAAACAACATTTTTTTTGCAAAATTTTTTTTTATTCATCAACATAACACCTTTTGTTAATCACCTTTTAGGATGTCAATCGTTCAATGCTTTAAATCTTTTTTTTTTTTTTTTTTTTTTTTTTTTTTTTTTTTTTTTTTCGAAAGAAACCTTTTTTTGTTGCGAGTAAATAGCGATAAACAGCTTTCTGAATAATCGACTCGTTGCTGTTTTTGTTCCATCGAAAGCAATCGCGGCACCCACTTGGAAAAAACCTTTTTCACTTCACTTCAAAAAACCTTTTTCAGTAAATACACTTCCATATGATATCTGTGTCATCTCAGCAATCTCACGGAGCTTCACTTTACGATCTTTCATTATAATTTTTGTCACTTCACTCACATTTTCCGGTGTAACGGCTTCCACAGGTCTACCCGAGCGTTCCGCGTCATTTGTGTTGGTACGACCACGTTTAAACTCGGCAAACCACCGACAAATCGTTGCTTTTGATGGACAAGAGTCCGGGTAACATTTTTCAATCCATTGTTTCGCTTGCACGGTGTTTTTACCCATTAAAAAACAATGTTTTATCAGAACACGAAACTCGGTTTTTTCCATTTTTTAAACAAACTACAAAACGACTTTACTCCAACCTCGATAACTCAGCTGTTTCTGGTCCGATCGACTTAAAATGTTGACACGTTTCAAGCAAAGGTTAGTACTCTAGAAGGACCTGGTTACTGGTTTACTACGAGCGCCATCTCTGGGTTAGTCTCGGGAGTTATCGATTGATGTGTTAATAATGGAATGATTAATCTCATTAGTCTAATAGGCATGTTTTTTCGTAAAATTACATATATATATACAGATAGAGAGAAACGGGAAAGCACTTTTATTTTAAGCTTTTAGTTAGTCACAGTTCTTCAAAATAGTTCCTTTCTTAAATCAGATGCTATAAATTTGTTCAAGAAAATAAGAAACGTTATAATTGCCGTGAATTCATAAGAAATTCCGATATAATGCGTCGCATGAAAGTGTTTAAGAAAGAAAACATGTTTCGAAAACATAAGATGTCAGTAGATAAATAAATAAATCTCTATTTTTACAAAGTTTTAATAGAAATATAATAAGAAACTTTTTTCAAATAATCTGTAGCAAACTCATTTGAAAGCAAATAAGAGTGCTCAAATTGATTATGTATGATTTCTTTGTCATATTATTGTGAATAAAGGATCATTTACGAAACGTGCAGAAGGTGTATAACATTTTGTACGAATTGGAATTCATCTTCTGGCTCATATATTCAGCTGTACTCGAATGTCTATCAAAAGCAACAAGTTACCAATAATAGCTGTGCATTAAATGAATATCATTTCCTTACAATAGATAATTGGTCAGAGTATTAATAATTCATTGAGAACAGAGACGGAAAATGCATATCTTCAGGCATCTCCTTATCAGTTCATTACCAATGACATTCACAGAAGGAATGAGAAACTGAATGATAATGGAATATTTTAGAAAATTAGAAATCGCCATAAGGAAAGGAGCTCATGAGAGTAAATTGCCCCGCAACAAAATGGAATACAATGATGCAATAGATGAGTGATAAAGTAACATATGATACTGGTTTTTCCTCCCATCTATCATTATAAAATTGTGTATTGTTATGCTATTATTTTCAATTGTAGTCTTCAGAAACACATAAATAGTCAATTTCAGTATCAATGGAAATACAATACCAAGTATTCTAAAAGTTCCTGTGCTTACGATTTGAGGAAATATAATACGAAAACGACTAACATGAAAACAATTATTTTTAATGTTAATGCTGAAAAACACTTCTAAAATAACATAAGAATATAATTGTGATTTACTGCTTAAACAATTGCTCAAAATGTCAGTCACTATTTCGGAGGCAAAGCTTCACTCCTTTGGGCATGTTTTGAGAAATGTGTTTTAAGAGGCAGGAACAGATTTCTTGCATCTTTAGAGTAAGACATTTTTCAGGTTATTTATTGTTTACATTATTATATTATAATTTTTTTTTCTCTAAATATGCCTATAGAGGAAGTCAGAGAGCGCTCAAAACGGGGAACAAGGTTCTTGGTTCATATAAAATAGTATAATTCCTATTACGAATCATGAAACCAAGTACATGATTGAATTTGTTCAAAGTATGAAATCCTTCATTAAATGTTGCAATTTATTATGCGTTTCCTTAATCAAATAAATTAACAGGGATTTTTTTCATTTATTCAGATAAACTAATAGCAAAAATGGTACATCAGAAACATTCAAAACCCTTAAAAAAAGCTTACTCACACACACATATACAGGTTAGCAGGAGATAACAATTTGATAAAAATTAAAAAGTCCTATGCAGAGTGTTGCAAAGAGCAGATTTAACCATTCAAGAGGAGCTTTCCTTTTAATTATTTTTAAATTATTCAAATATAAAAATATGAAAGTAAACGAGAAAATATAGAGAAATTGACAATAGTAAACTTTTTCGATATTAAAATTAAAGCAAACGATTCACTGACATCATGATTCCAGTTTACTTATGAGTTAAGGTAATACATAAATAGATAAGTAAAAAAAAACCACTGAATTTTTATACTTCTTTCATTCCAATCAAATAAACATATTGAAAGAAATTTATTATGACATACTTTTGAAAATTTAGTTTGTTAGTGATGAAAGAAAGTATTAGAAAAAAAAATACTAATGTTTTTTCAATCAGGAGAAATTTATTGTGATGTATTATTGGAAATAAAGTTCATTACTGATAAAAGCAGGTATCAAAAATATACGCAAAAACAAGATATATTTTTAGAAAGTGGTCGGGTGTGTCATTTTTGGGTTAAATAAAAACAATAGCCTCTTGGGTGGCTAACAAAATAATTTTAAACAATTAAGAGTATAACTTTATTACTTTATAGTTTATTGTCAACTTACATCTATTTTGTATTTTAATACAAATCTAAATAAACCTGTTTTATAAAGAATAATTTTATCCATGATTCGAATAAGAACTTTCACAAGAAACAAAATTCATGCGTAGTGATTACTTCAAAAATGTAACAAATCCAATATGAAATAATATTTAAGACTTTCTTGGTAGTACTAGGAGTCTTCTCAAAATGTTTCCATTTAAAAAAAAAGTATCAGGTTCCTTTTAGTAAACAAAGGAATTTTTAGAGTTGTGCAACCGCAAATGTCCTCCCAGTAATACACATGACATGTTTAAAATTATGTGATTTCTTTTTTCTGATCGATTTATAATATTTTCATTTTGAATCGTATTCTTTTCATCAATGTATAATTGTCATGAACGGGTTAGATTTATTTTATTATCTGCTCATGATACAACAATAATTACGTTTAAATATATATATAATGATTGTAATAATTTATCATTTGGTTTAATTTTATTATCTGAAAATAATATTATTATCCATTTCAACATTTAATCATTTTCTTTAATTATATTTAAATTTTTATTTTAGCTTTAATCACATAATTATTTGTTATCGTTCTTTTTGTTACCCAAGTTGTCATTGTTTTTTATTCTTAGAAGTTTTTATGTTTGGAATGTAACGGGAAGGTGGCGATAAAATAAATAATGCAGCACAATTAGCGTGGAATATTAGTTTTATTTGAGAGTTTTAGATAAAAATTCAAAACAGATTTATTTTATGGGTAATGATAATTATAGATGATATAAAACTTTTCAGAGTACACAATTAGCAATGTTATGCTTTTGTGAGGAGATCAATATCAGAAACAATGCTAACTTCTTCAGTGACTAAATCTGTTCTTCACAAACCTTTGCATACATCATTCTTAAAATTGTTATATTTCATTCTGAAAAATTTCTCAATTTAATCATGCATATATTTTCGAAGTTACACATGCGCTGGTTTTAATTAATATTAGAATCGAGTTATTTGCGAAACTAGTGGGACATTAATCCCTCTAGTTTACATGCTGGAAAGCTCAAAATTTAAAGCGAATCTTTAGATTAAAAATATTAATTCAATTTATTCATAGATAGCCTTTAGAGCGAATATGAGAAAAGAAGCAGCAACATGGAGCAATGCTTGTAAACATAGCTAAAATACAAATTAATGGAATTGTTCTCATGGAAATACAACCATACTTTCGGTTGATTATTTTGAATTAATCTAATTTTCAATCAAATCGTATTTTCCTAACAGAATATAAATTGTTATTCAACAAAATTTAGAATGATTCCACAGAGCAAATGCAGAGCTTTCAGAGTTGTTCATGATCTATTCTGCCATTTATTTATGAAAACTAAGCTTGTAATTTTCGTTACTCTCTTTTGATTAGATTGAAATGGAGATATAATAGAATACCCCATAATTGAACTGAAAGAGAATAGGCCCAATCACAAATATTTAATAAGTATCATTTTCTAGCATTTTTGGTACGACAACTTTTGTCCTCTCAACAAAATTCATTCTTTTAGTTTGGACTTTCTCTATTAATAGGTTATTTATATTTTTAACGAATGAAAGATATCCTACTCAATGAATGATTATATTACAAATACTTAATACATTCCTCATTTACACAGCTAAAGAATTTTTCCATATATATACTCATAAGTCGAAAATAAAATATTTAGGCAGATTGATACTAAAGATCACGATTAGAAGGTAAACATATTTTAATATATATTAAAAAATAACATGTCATTTTCCTTTATTATAAATAATAAAATGTTAAAACATGTTATCACTCTAGTTTCAATATTAGTTTCATTTTTAGTTCAATTCATACAATATCCAAGCACAAAAACTATTCTGTAAATTTATAGGACCAAACAGTTTTTCGATAATTTCCTTGTAACTAAATTTCCTGTAATTAATTTATTATCTGATTTTCTATCGTAACATAAAATGAGGTGATTTTTTAACCGATCGTCAGTAGTATCAAACGGCATGCAAATTTGTTCTGTTTTCTTCAATAGTAACTCAGTGCAGTGTTTCATTTTGTGAACTATTTAATTTATCATCATTGGATTGTATTTGATCATTTAAGCTCTTTTGTGTCTTTTTTTAAATAATTTACACATAACATCTAAACTTTTCCGTAGTAAATACATCTGCTTTAAATTTAGCATATATTTTCTATATGTGATACATGTTAGAAAACATTTGATGCTTTGCAGAAGTTATTTTGTTGTTTTATTTAACTTGTTAAATTCTGTTCGAATATATTTTTGGAACATGTTTCTTCTAATTTCACTAATAGTAAGATCCTTTTTACCTAATAAGATATTAAAACGCAATATGGTTATTTTTAATATGTTAAACCTTATGTAAAATAACCTACAAGTGGTTTAAGTTTACAAATATGAATAATAATATTTTTTTAGTAAATTTTACGATAAGTCGAATTCCAAATGAAAGATAATTGTTCTTTATTATTTTAAAAACACAGCAATTAAATTTATGTAAAGATTTAATTTATTCTGCGGAAATAATTTAATAAACTTATGAATATTTGTATAATAATATTTCTCTCATACCAAGTACTAATATAAATAATTTCAGTTCTAATAAGATAAAAGCTTTATTTAAACATAAATGCACCAAAATTTTCATTTATCTTGACCATATATGAGAGAATTAGTGATACATATATCCTCACAAACATCGAACACTGGTTCTTAATTTTGGACAAACCACGTTTCCATTTTGAAAGTCATATGTGAATGGCACACAGAGGGCCATTGTATACATAACTCTAAGAAATATCTCTGGTTTGTACAGGATGAAAAAATATTTCATACCTCTTTCTAATAACCCTTCACGAAACAAGGTGACTCGTAAAAATTTTATTTCTCCCTAAGATTAGCTCACACTCTTCAGTCCCCTTCTCACAGACAAACCCTCAGCAAACACCTATCTATACACAACAGAAATACACACACATTATGGAAAATTTACATCGCCATGAAAGAAGTCAACCACTATTTGTAGATACACCACTCCTGCATATTTCCTTCTTCTTAAAGTATGTGAGCTTCTGATTATTGTTAAAAACGTAGTTTCAATTGTTTAAATTAAATTAACTTATAGTTGCACTAAATATCAATATAAATGAATTGAGTAATATCGTCAATAAATTGATTTTACTCTTACCTTTTTCATTAGAATTTCCTCCGGAGTAGCCTAGTGGTTAAAGCATTGATTTCGGGGTCGGTGTTTTCGTTGAGTCTTGGGTTCGAGCCTTGATGCCACTGAAGACCTTCCGTTCCAGAATCACGTTAAATCTATTGGGGCTAGAGTCCACAAAACTCCAAAGTCTTCCCCTTGGAGTTTTGTGGAATGTAGGAGAAGGGTGACGTCCTCATCACTTGACCGAGGTTAAAAATTACGAGATCTGTCTTCAATAGCTCTCGTGCTGCTTCTAGTGCTACTTTAATAAAACCAAAGCCAAAAAAATTCCTCTCTTTCCACTGCATGGATGATTTGGCATGTGGCAAAGTTAATGGCTAACTGGCCACTAGCAGCGATAATGCACAAAAATTAGCCAGCTGGAATGTTAGAGAGACTTCTAGTGGTGATGAAGAGCCAAAATTGTCTGGAGTGAATTCTAAGAGAATCCACAGATTTTCGATGAGACGACGGGACGAGATGTGACGAGTCTCGAAGTCTAAGCACTCAGTCCTGAAACTCTAAAGATTATGTAATATGTGTAACGATCATTTTATTTACTTTGTTTTTATTGTGATGCGTTGTTTTGTTAAAAAGGGGAAAATATATGATGATAGTTGACTGCTAACGCTTATTTTTATTTTGCTAAAAATAAGACACCCTCACAGATTTCTAACAGTTTCTCTCTCATTTCCCTTCTACAAACATTTAGAGTTACTTAACTGCGTTATTTGAATTAAGAATCTCACCTTGAGAGGGGAAAATGACTTAAATTAGTATTGCTATATAAGAAATAAATTCAATTTAATAGCGGCATTGATAGTATAAGAGAGGATTACACATAACAACAGATGGAGAAAAAAGCAATATTGTTGTGCACATCACATATGAACTCAAACGTGATCTGATTTCCCAAGAGTGAATATCAGACTAAGATCCTATTATAAGAAACAATTTGGTATTGAATCTAGTATAAAGATAAACTGAATATTTCATTATAATTTGGTAATTTGCGCAAATAAGTAAGTAGACGTCACGTTAGTAAATTAACTTCATTTTGATTTTTGTCAGAATAAAATTATTTATTAAAGATTTGTTTGACTGATCGGTGATTGCGTCTCCATGAGTCTTAGTATTAATGATGATGCGAGTGTATTACAACTTAAGATATGATAATTGTATTTCCGAAAATAATGAGTCTTGAATTTTGTCAAATTATCTTCTATACATTAATAGAATTATATCATCTACCTGTATGACTTTTATTATTATGTTTTGCTGAAAATAAAACAACGTCTGACATTAGTTGGTAGCCTGAAAAATAATTAATTCTTTTTTCTATGGATCTCTCTCTCTCACTCTCTATCTAAATAACTTTTAAATACCATAATAATTCATAACAATCATATACAGAAAACCAAGTTCAACAAAATAATACAAAATAAATCAGACACTATAACTCATATTATCTCAGATTTGGTTTTTTGGACCAAATTATCATAATTATTCACTCGTACCACGAATTCCACAGTTTCAGGTTGCGTGTAGAAAACTCAGTCTCTACCCCTAGACCAATCCACAGTGGCTTACCACAAGTGGGAATTATTTCTCCCTATTACTTTTCATTTATATAAACGACATTCCAAAGGCTACATACATCAATTGGGCTATGTATGTTGATGACAATTCCATAATAACCCTAAACATCTGCAATCGGAGAATTATAAACAGACTGCAGAAGTATATATCTCGTCTGTAGCTCTGGCTCATAGACTGGAAAATTAAAGTCAATGCGTGTGAAAGAGCTTGTCTCTTCTTTATGAAGAAACGGTGTATTTGAAATTCGCCCGCTATTAGCATTTTTGAACCCTGGGTAACTAAATACAAGTACATAGGGTTAATTGTTGACGCAAGATTAACATTCGCCCAATACATTTGAGCTGTTTATCAAAAACGCAGTCGGAATGAGTAGGATTCTTGCTCGCATGATTTCTCGTAAGACCAAGCTGGCGATTAGGCACAAGGGATTGTTTTATAAATCAATATTAATGCCTATTATGTTGTACGCAACCCCTATCTGGGAGGCAGGGCAACAACATATCCGAAACAACTGCACGGCTTTCAAAACATTCATCTCAGGAAGGCTGTAAATATTCCTTGGTCAGTCTGATATGAAGTCCTGTATATAGGTCTAAAATTGATTTTTGCTTGATTTTATTAAGAAGCAATCAACTAACTGTTTCAATAGTATTCCTCAATTCCCAATGAATTATCCCAAATTATGTCAGTGCATACTGTCAAAATACCATCAGCAGCGAAAAGACTTAGAGATGCTCTGGGTGACGCATACCTGCATTTCACAATTTTAAAAGGCTCAGAACTTCATTAGTAACTCATCGGGTTTTGAATCCTACACTTCACTCTAGGACTTTAGTCTCATTAATCTTCCTTACAAACGAATGCTACGGTGTGCACTCTGGCGTAAGCTTTAGGTAACTGCCATAACTTTGAATCCTTATTAGTAATTATTAAATTTACATTTTAATTTTGATATAAAAAATCAGACTAAATTCATAAATTAATCATTTTCATTTCACTCCTTTCAGTAAAGAACTTGTGTCTCTGAAATATGGCATCGGGCACGGCAAATTTTTATAATTAAACCTTTATAAATTCTAAAATAGCCCCCCCTCAAAATTCCATAGTCTCGGATAGCGAGATGAACACGCTCCCTGATTCTTCATCCCCAGGAATTATCGATGAGTCTCACACACCGATCACCGGATGTTTACGTCCTGATCCTATTAAATTTTGAATTCTAATTAATACATTCTAGAACTTCCATTAAGTTAAAGACTTTTAAATTAGTAATGCTGATGAGAGGATAATATTTATAACTTCAAATTAGGAACCTCGTAAATTTATGCCGTTGCCATAGTACCGCAGACAACAATCATATAAAATCTTACTGCGCAGTTATTCAAACGCAACAATCATACATATCAAGTCATATACAATAAACAGAAATAATAATTCATAAGTAGTAATTTATAATAATCCTACACTAAAACTCATAAATATGTGAATTATACACTAAAACAAATAAAAACATAAATTATACACTAAAACTCATAAATACATGCATTATACAGCAAAACTCATATACAATAACCCAACACAAAGAATTCGTATACAAAATTCATACACAACAAATTGTATATAACACAAATATTCATATACACAACAGTTCATATGTAATTATTCATATCATTCATACAACAATTATACAAAATTATTCGTATTATTCATGCAACAATAATGCACACAATTCATATACAGCAGTTAAGCACACATTATAAATCATTTTTATAAATCTGTATTTATGTATTGTTTCCATAAGATAAAGGTACAAAAATAACTGTTGTAATTCATGCATATCCCTGTAGAGATGTGTTTACATGTTAAATGAATAGTCACAAAAAGTTTGAGATTTATATGTTAAAACAATGTTTCCCCTGAAAGAAATGAACTCAAATCATTATCAGAACTTGACTAAAATTTCTTTTTAATTTTCTCTAAATAATCAGACCTAATATAATATCATCTGTTTATTGTTATTTATATATTAGTATAGTTACTTTAAATTTTATTACGCGTTGAAAATAATACACCACACACTTATACACATGCACAAACACACACACACACAGAGATCCACACATACACTCACATATATATATAAACTTCTAATTATAACTCGAGATTAATTTTTGTATTAAATTTTATTTACTCATAATGATCACACTATTCTAATAAATGGCACAATGCCTTACATTCCTGTTGGAGGTAGTTTTCAAGAGACACTACGTGTTTGTGAACCATTATTTCCTAGGGCAGAGATAAAAAAAAAAAAATCAGAAAATTTATTTAGCAAAACATTTCTTCATTGGATACATTTCCAGAACGAATATGGTTCAGGAGCTTCAAAAAAATTGAAGATTAATTATAAGCTTTGAAATACGGCAGTTCTTTATGTGACAATATCATCCAGAGAGCTCCAAATAAAAGCCAGCTATAATAATCTGCAATTAAAATACAGATATCGACATTCTCACCTAATATACTATCCTAGTGCCTATAATTAACCGAGAAGGAATGCGTAAAGTTAATGGGCAAAGCATCTCTAGAACGAAATTCCTGACTTGAACTAACAGACTGACTTGACTAAAATGTAGGATCAGTTGTATGACTTAGTAAAAGATTTCTCTTTAAATATTCAATAATCTCACATTGAATAGAATCATCTCTTGTCCCAGTGCTTGTCTAAGAAATATCAAATAAAATGACACTGATATAATTGTATGAATTCTCTGATATAATTTTTTTTTAAAAAAATAAATAAATAAATAAGGAATAACACAAATAACGCAGTTATATATATATATTTTTAATTTATCTTATTGTATTTAAAACGTTTATATGAAAATAATATGTGTGATGAACCCTAGTAGTGAAAAATAAATGAAATATATATAAATTCAAAAAAATGTGATTAGTAATGATAATGAATTTTCTAAGCTATAAATTTTGTTTCGGACTAAAATGAAGCATATATTTTTGTTCTTGCAAGGAATTCTCTCTCCCGAAAAAAAAATGAGTTCTAATTTTGACAGTGGAATCAGAAGACGGTCGTTTTATGCCCAAACATGTGTGAGTGACTTAGTCTACTTCATGACCTATTTACTATTTATTCTGTAGTTACGAGGATTACCCAAATTTTATAATCATATTTATTTTTATTTTAATGCAATTTTCATTCTTCAACCGTTGTCATAAAAACTCGTGTAACACTAAAGAAAGGGAATGTCTAGAACCAAAGAAATTAGCCAAATTTGGCAAAGAAAGAAAATATGCACTGGAAAAATATATTTCTTTCATTATAAGTGTGCAGCTTTAATTCCATTAGGTCATTTATTACACTCATTAAAAAAACAAAAATTTCTATCGTGTGAATATATCTTCACCAATTCATTGCCAAGTTTATCTCCAAATTACTTTATGAATCAATATTAAAAATTCCTTATACTATTCAAATAGTTATGCACATAAAGTAGTTTAAAATAACAAACATACACTTTTTTTTATAAATATTAGTGACATTGAGAAACATATATTTGTATTGCAACAATATGATTTGCATCACATGCATTAACAGTTCATCAGTATACAATGAATCAAAGCCGACAGTTGTGCTAGACATATCAGACACATGTACTGATGATTTCGTAATAAACGTTCAGTTTTGATACATTTCGTAATAAACATAGACGCTTGTTATCAAGTAGCGATGAATAGTTGCTAATTAGTACTTTATTTCCTAAATTGAATTTGTATTTTTATATGTTGCATGTACCTCTACACTAATTTAAAAAAACTTTTTGAAATAAAAATGAGTTGTTTTTGTTATATATATATATATATATATATATATATATATATATATATATATATATATATATATACAAGCTGTATAAACATTTATTTTCACAAATCTTTAATTTGAAGTATTGTGAAATATAGTTTCATCTTCGACATAGAAAGTTTCAACTTCAACAAATTTTTACACTCCAAATCATGAACTGAATGTACAATAATTACAAGGGCTACAATAATGCTACGCAAAAAAAAAATTGACTGATTTGTTTTTAAAAAAAAGTATTTTTCCGGAAGAGATTCTTACAATATTAAAGCTAATTCTAGTTTTTGAAGATTTTCCTACAGCTTATAGAAAATTTCACTGATAATTGCAAAATTTGTCAAATATTGAAAACCCACTTCTATTATTGCGCATTAAAAATGATGTAAGAAAACAATGACCTCTGACTGTTTAATTTACGTATACACCACTTTGAAGATTAAGGAAAACATTCCTTTCTGCTACGACATAAGCACTGAAAATTAAAACATTTTCATGGTGTTATGAATGTTTTATCACTAAAGAGACTATAAATAAACTGAAAATTCCTCACCGTGTGTGCTCTGGTAGGAAATCCTATTCACTCCAGAGACAATGAGAGAAAAATCAATTAAGTGGGTCATTCAAATTATATCTTTATATAAATTTTATGTTTAAAAAAAACTTCTTCTACTCCATAATTCTTCTCGGATGAGATCGTAAAATTTGGAAGTATTACGGTGGAGAAAAGAAGGCTTCTCATAAAACCCATTCCTAAAGCAGCAAATATTTCTGCAACGCGCGTTAAATTATTATCTCTTTCTGGGTAGCACCACATTTTCTCTAAATATCACTAACCCATATTATTTTTGTATTTCTGTATGACATAAGTCCATTTTATTAATTAAAACATTAAGCATTTTCTAAATCTCACCTAAGTTTCTTTTGTGTAACAATATTACATTGTGAATTTCATAGTTTTTCTAATTTCTAAGCGTTAATGTTTCAGATTTATTTGAATCGTTCTATGTAAATAATAGTTGTATGTTTATCTTCAATTTTTATCAGTAATTCGGTAACAATTTCAGTAAATGACTGTGAATTCTTCAAATCGAGAACATACAATACAAATTCATAATACTCATAAGAATAAATTTTATTTAACATTTGTATAATATGTGAAAATTATATAAAACGTAAGTTATATTCCTAACTTAAGTAAAGCAACTAAAAATCCGAAATGATTTAATACATTATAAGTAACACATACACAGGAATAATTTTTCACCAGAAAAATATTTAAGATATTTATTTAACCATATAATCTCTTTAGAAAATATTTTTAAAATATGGTAATGTGAGAAAGATGTACAAAAGTATCTCTTCGTAGAAAAAGAATTTTTCAGGTTATCAATGGTTTGTAATCATTAGGCAATTGTATAAAGCCGAGTAGTACCCTGTTAACCATTTCCCTCGTCATTTTAAAGTTAATCACACGATCTAAATATTTGTTTAATTTCAATCACATGTAAATGAAATAAAGGAGTGTGATATTTTAATTAAACTCCTGTACCGATAACATTAATTTAATCATTTCCGAAGTATCCTTTCTAAAATATGTTAAAAATACAAGTTTGAAATTTTTTACACAAATAAAACACATTTTTTTCATTATACTGAAATTGGCTTTTGTCGAATTTTGAATTTCTGATTTACTTATAAAATTTTGGTTTGCTGGACTATATCACATCCTAACAGTCTTACAAACAATACCTCAATAGTTCACGATTTGATTAATGTATGAAATTGGGTCTGTGAGCCTCTATCGCAGCAACAAGTAAATTGTTTTTATAATAGTAAATTTCCACCTGTTATAATTTTCACCATGTATCTGCATCTGATAAATAAAATCTGTGCTGAGTCTTTCATCCGTTAACAGTTTGTGTAAATATATTTCCCAAACGGCATGTCACTCATCCTGTATAATATGCAAATTTTGCCGCATGTCTAGACCGTATATGTTTGCAAACGGTCAATATCTGCTCAAGTTTTGAAATGTCCGTTGTACCTGAAATCTAGATGTAGTCTTCTGAATAATAGATTTGTTCTCTTTGATCCGAATTGTCATTCGGTTTTGAGAATTGAAAAAAATATGAACCCACATGAGGATGATGATAAAACAGTAATGCATATCATCGCACTCTACATTGTACCATGTAACCTTCAGTTGCCAGAGATGAATTAGTATCTTAAGTGACATTACTTATGTTCTGATGACGATATGTGAGCTACCTTTAAATGCTGGTGTTGACAAACAAAGTTTATATAATATGCATATTTTCAGAAATTTTTACCCTTAAACTCGATAATACTCTTTATAAATGAAAACCCTAACTTTGTTAAATGTTTTATTTGTAAGAAACTTAACTTTTAAGAATTTAATTCTAAATTAAGGGAATCAGAGCATAACTATGTTATTTACGGAAAACTACCTCTACATTGTGCAACAAAAGGGAAAAAAATATTCAAATTAAGTCGCAATTGTGTGGTACCTTATACTGGGGACATTTTCCTGATATCTTAATTATGTTCGAGTATTGTCAAATGCACGTGCGATAATGTAAATAACATTAATGTTTTATTTTTTGCGTTAACATTTCTAAAGATAAATACTTTGATATTTATTGTATCCTTAAATTAAATCATTTTACCAACGAAGGAAATTCAAACAAAAACCTTTGCCTAAGCTTTCTACAAGATTTAAAAAAAAAAAAACATAGAAAAATCTGAAGTTCTGATTTCACAAAACTTCCTCTTATTATTTTTTTCCGCGACCGATCTAAAACTCCCAGTGAATTGAGAAAATTCCTTCTCCGTCAAGAGAAGATGAATCGGGATCTTCCCTTCAATTCCTGGTGGATTAAAAAAAAAACTTATCAAATAGATCCATCATCGGTCTATTCATTGGTAAAAATGTTCATCTCAGTAGAGAATATATATAGATAGAGGTCTTGTCTTTCATTACATCTGTCACTTCATTTATGATGAATAGCTTCCTGTGTATACACCTACCCATTGTTATTCTTAGTGATGGAAAGAAAGTGTTTTCAGAAGGAAAGCGGTTTAGAAGAAGATTCTTCTATTTTCTCTTTCGAATAGTTTGGGGACACTTAAAGAATTTCTTTTGTGAGACTTTGAACAGAGAGGCCTTTTGTTTGGGTGAAGTTTGAAACACAAGTAAACAACGAAAAGTTAGATCCGATTGGATTTTTTTAGTATTGTTTCTTTAGAAACAAATTGTTTTGGCATCGAAAGCCACGGAGAGAATTTCTTTGGTAGAAGTTTTGAATTTCTTACTCCACATAGTAAAATGCTACTTCTTTCATTCAGAAGTGTCAAATCTCTGATACATGTTTTCTATGCGCATTATGCTCATATTTTATAAAAATTGCAGTTATTTATAGATTACTTAATTAAAATCCACGTATGATTTATTTCTTTAATTCAAATATTTTCTTCGTATTCTTTCAAAACCTTACGTGTATAATTTTTTTATGTTGATTGTAAAAAACTTCGTAATATAATTAATAAAATTTTGAAGATGGAGTGAAAAAATTTTAAGAAATAACTCCAAACTCTAAATGACACACATTATAACTTCTAATTTGAGATGGGCATTGTTTTTTTTACCCAAAAACTTTTTAGGGCAAGTTTTCTTGAATATTGCAATTAAAAACATTATTCGTTTCTATTATTTCGGATTGATATTTTCTCCAATAAACATAATTTATGTCATCAAGACACGATTGCCAGATAACTGTGTTTTGCGATTACACCCGCAAAAGAGTGTACTTTGCGAGATGGACTGCTTGCAGGAGACTCAAACATATTGGTTCCATGTTTAACTACAGCAGTTTATTTTCCTTTAATATCAACATAAAAATGCTCTTGTTTAAACCTGAATTTCAAATATCATTAATATATCCTGGGGAATAGACTTATGTGATGTTCAGTTTCGAATCTCATTTCAATATTTACACTGAATCTCGTCTGTTAAGTATATGTCTTGAACGTGGAATTCATTTTCTCAAAAAATATGTAATGGAAATACAAAGTTTTCTTTCAAGGGGAGTCATGGTATGAGCAGGCATCAGATCGATGACCAGTAGAGCTCAGTATCATTAAGACGGGGTCTGTTACATCTAAAAGGTACATTTGCGAAATTCTTGTGCCTTAAGTTCTCTTTCTTCTAGATGCAGAGAGTCATGACTTTATACTTGGGTATAATAACACATCTTGTAATGCTCTTGTTGAAGCCTTATCACCAATTCTCGAAAGGGAAAATATCCAACGCAGGTCATAAATTTCTCTCACATCTAATCTGAAATGTATCCAGGATATGTGATCTACACTCGAGTGACAGCGTAAACTCTTCGTTATGTCTGAAACCACAACTCATCCACAATATCATTTAAAGTTTGAAAAATCGTTGTACAGTGTACCTGGCTCTCAGAAGAGAGCCCAGACCTTACTGAACTATAACATAATTTTTTTTATTTCTTTGGTTTTTCATTTAAGTGTAAGCGTCCCTTATGCCCATGTGTCTTACTAACTATTTTTTATTGAATTATAAAAGTGATTACCATTGTTTTCTTATTTTAAACTCGCATATCACGTTTCCAAAAATTTTAATTTATATTTCCTTCATTATTTACAAGCCCCGTGAGGTGACCGGGGATGACAGAATTGTCTCACTGTAGCTCATGCATGTCGTAAAAGGAGACTAAAATGGGAACCCAGCGACTGGGGGTATAGCCGGGCACCCTGCCCCTGGGGATTATATCGGGGGACCTCAGGGACTTGCCTTCTTTAGGTAAGTATGGGCATCATGACCCCAAGGCACCTTAGTGATCATTTCCTTTCCCATGGAGTTTACTGCCTTTGGTAAACACGGGTGACGCTCTCCCGGGATACCCTAGCGATCCTTCTCTATTTTCGACCCTCCTTCTTGTCAACCACTTCTTATCTTTTTCCAACTTCACATCCAGACCTCAGTTTAATCTTGTTTGGCGCAGCATAGATATATCTCGCTCTTGCGCCAATAAACTTTATATTCACTCATTCATTATTTACATAATTATAAATTTTATTTAATGTAAATGATACCAAATTTGTACACTATACATTCTATACAAAATAGTTAGAATAAAATAAAATGGCTTCTTAATAGATAAAGTATGTTCTTGTCCACAGAAATTCCTGATTAACTTTTGCAAGCTTATTTCATTATTTTTTAATTAAATGGTTGTGAATATATATTCAATTAATTTTGAGTTTCAAGTTAACTGTTTTCGTAATAATGTTGAGTTTAAATTTGATTAAAAATCCTAATTCCAGTGATAAAAGACTAAAAAATATATGAAAAATGGAAACAAGGACTTTCTCGGATTATTTTTGGAGAGTTTCTCTGTTTTCAGTTATGAAATAATGAATTAAATTTTTGTACGCACACGTTGTTGAAATTTAATATCAGATATTTTAGATATTGTAGATATATTTTCAAAATATGAGTAAAATATGAAATCTAAATAATTATCAACCTCTTGAAAAACACGTTTAGTATATATCTCTTAAAATAAATTTTACCGAATTCTGTTGTTTTTCTCCCATGAATTTTTGTATTGAGTCTCAAATGTAAAAGGAACAGAAAGTATTAATGAATACGCATTTCTTTTTTTGATGAATTTAAAATAAAAGTTTATGAGAAGAAAACATTTAATGGATATTTAATGTCAGTTTTTCGATTTACTCAAATTTCATTTTTCAGATATTTTCTTATTTAATGTATTATTAACACATGTTATTCGCTTATTCTCTCTCCAAATGTTCAACTAAAGTCTAAAACCTTTTTAAAAAAATATAACTTAAAAATCGATTTAACTATAACTCTTTCCTTTGGCTTAACAATCTGTGATAAAATATATCTAGTTTCTAGACAGTTTCTCACTTTACTATTCAATACACTATTTGTTGGTCATTTATTTAGGAAATCGATAGATTCAGGAAATGTTCGTGAATGTTTGATTTAAAAGTACATATCGTTGCAGTAAAGAAACACAATCTGTTAAATTTATCCGTAATTTATATGATCTATTTTGTATATTTTAAATAATATCTAAGAATTGTATTTGTTTCTTAACTATCTTCGTTTTTGCTGATACTTGTATTTGATTTTAACAGAACACTAAATACTTAACAAGGCAATTTTTTTCAAATGAATTTTAAATGTATTATAATTTATGTATGGTGCAGGTGATATTTGTTGAAAAAAAATCCAACATTATATCGATTTTAATTCAAATCTTACGAAACCGCTACACAAATACAACTTTTTGGAATGCCATATATTTTTTTTTTTAGTTATTTAAGGCTTGACTCATATTTTTTGTTGATCTAAAGTTTCAATGAAATGATGCCATATAGTTCCAGCTATTTTTCGATAAACATTATTATCATCATCCATCTGTTTCAGCATCAAAAATTTCTTTCGGCATTACATAAAAGGTAGTTAAATCAAATATATTATGTATAGCTTTATCAAAGCTCTCTTAAATATTTGTTTTAAAATTCCGAAAAAGAAATAAATCTTAAAAATGGTAAGTGAACTCAAGGTAATTAAAGTAAAGTGGTAAAATTATTAATAAGGCGACTCAACGAAAAAATACTAAATAATATTAGAATTATATTGGCTAAAATATTTTCTACATTTACGAGTCAAACATGAATTAGAAAATTGACTTTCAATGCCACATTTTACCATAGGATTTAATGATTTCGTATTATAACAAACTGAAACTATGCCTTGAAATTTAAGTAGTAATTATAAATAAAGGTATCTAAGTTCTAAAATGAATTAAAGAGTGGTTCAACTTAATAAATAAGTACAAATTTGATAGATTCGTATATCGATTATATTCTTACTCTTAGATTTCCACGAATTACAGGATATGAGTAATCTTCAAACTTGCATGTATGAAACAAAAAAAAATGATTAATATTTTTTGCAAATTCATCGTTTTACTTTAGTCTTTCGTATTACTTTTGTAATTATTAAATCTTAAAATAATCATTAATCATTCATCCAATGAATAAAATTCAAACAATGATGATAAAGAAGTAATTTTATGCAGTTCCTTTTAATTATCACAAGTCAATCCCTAACTAACTCAATCTGTGGAAAAGTTCCTTATACGCGATTGTTCTGACGTTTAATATAACTTAGTACATTTCTAATTGAGCCAATTGGGTTCAATTTTTTTGGAGATTTATAGATGAAGGGTAGAATTTGTGACTTTTTGAAAATTCGTTCTATGTTAATTCCTGCGGATCCTTATATTCAGCACAAGTATGATATAAGTGTCTTATATCGATAATTTCAGGTCAGTGTCTCTTACATTAAACAATCTACCACCTAGATACAGTATTAAAATCTTTGCTACTCATAAATGAAATTTCTAAATCATTTTCTGTATACTTCCATAATTGTAATCTAATCTACATAAGTCACGTTTTATTCATTGCTAGAAATTTTCTTTTCAAACAACGTCACAAAAAGTTGTCAAATTGTTAGTCGAAGGGAAAAATCTGATTGAGTCAATGTTATACTTCATACTTGCGAGCTTCAAAATGTAAATACCATAATATACAAATGTATCTAGATTCAGAGACTTTTGATGTATATAGAGACTTTCATAGCTTGTGAATATATAGTATGAAATGTAATTTTTCTCTCTCCTTAAAAATATTATTTTCAAAGTTATGAAGGTGTTCAAACTAGTTTCATACTTCTTGAACAACAAAATTCATTTTATTTTATGTCAGTTACTTTCTTGGCAGCGATTACAAAATAAATTCATGAGCGAACAGAAACAATGACTTTATTAGGTAATGCTACTCCCGAAAATCTTTATCATTTGGTTATATCATGTAAATGTTGAATGTAAAATTAACACACAAAGTAACAAATAATTTTTTGCCCCAATTCTTTTAAATCACGTTCAGTTTCATCATAAAATCAAATATATTCTACATCCTCAATTGGATATCATAAAGATTTATACGAATATAACAAAGGTAATTGCGTTTTTATCATGAATTCCCCAATGATATATCGTTAACACAACAGAATAATGTTCTTCCCTAACTATAACAGGATCCATTTTATTAGCGTGGTTATACGAAATGAATTGGACATAAAAACTCAATCTGTGCCTTTAGGTAATTTCGATGATTCAAATCTTTACTTGGTTGCAATGTTAGCTATACAGATCTATATCTCTGTTTTGCCTTTCAATATATTTTACTACCTCATTTGTTACATAAAGTTGAGACTTTTCTTATTGGTTACTTATTATAAGTGTAAGAATTATTATTGTCTTTCATGACGCCAAAACCATACTAAAAAGTAAAATATTACTATAATTAGCATACATTAAATGCACTAAAATAATTAGCATACACATTTGTTACATTTAACACACAATTTAAATACTAATTGAAAATTTATGGTGTGCGACATTTTATTGCGAGCTGTATATCGTTTAACAAGTTGTGAAATTTTTGATTGAACAAGATATTTTCCACAAATTAGTGGTAATTAAATGTTAAATCAATTTTTTGAAAAATTTTTTTACTACAACTATGATTAAAATTCCTATTATATCTTAAAAATATATTCTGGCTAACTTTTATGGTTTGATATAACAAAATTAACAACAACAAATAATAAAATTGATAGTTACTATTTAATGTGGGTGTTACAAAATATTTGAATGCACTAATACTAAAACACTGTTTATTGCAATTCAATTTGTATTGGTTGCTTATTACTATTAGTATTATAATTACCAAGCTAAAAATTAAATTAATTATAAATAAATCTTTAACATTTAGTATTATAATTACTGATATTTGCTATATATATTAAAATATATCGGTAAACATGAGTTTCCCCTTAAAATGTTCTAGATGTTAGAGGAGGTTCCCTTAACCGTTCCAAGTCCCAAGATTACATGACTAACTAGATCAATTTTACTAAATAAATAAAGGGATTGCACAACTAGAGTTACAATCAACCTTGCAATAAGGTAATGAATCTGAAAATGATACAACAAACTACTAAACAAAATGGGAATTATGGAATTAAAATTTTTAACAGTTTTTTAAAACATGACAATCTCATAAGCAATGTTATAAAATCTCAAACTCATATAATGCAAAAAATAAAATACAGAACAATTTTAAAAAAATATCTATAATATTAATCTACGAAATGATATTTTCAGAAAATTATGAACAAATTTAAATATATTTAAAAATATTGCAAGTATTTTCAATGTTGTTGAACTCAAATAAATTTTTACTCTGATCCATAATTCCAGCTAATGTAAGACAATTTATCCCTCAATGATTTTGCATTGATGTAAAGTTTCTGAGATATGCTAAATAGAATTTCTTATTTTTCATGAAAAATTACTTCACTCCTTTTTATTGTAAATATTTTCTTCATTCCTGTGAAAGGAGGAAAAATCCTTTTAAAAAAAACTTTTATAAAACATATTCTCAACTACTTCATTACTCTATCAATTATTACATAATCTGCAAAGCGAGCTCCAAAGTTTTTCTTTTTTTTTTAAATTGCTTATCCAATTTATAAGCTCCTATTTGCATAATAAACTCTCTTATCATGTAAGGTTATTTAAAACATGCTCGAAACTCTCTTGATTCACTTATAAAAGCCTACACACAATACTTAAAATTTCCTTATTTTTTATTAAATATAATTTTAAAATATATATGAATAAAAGGATATATGTCAGTATAAGTAGTTCTTTCGATAATCCTAAATATATATTTAACTATTTTAACAGTAAAAGGTGAATCATTTTTAATAATAAATAGTTATAGTAATAGTTTTAGGATAAAATTATTTTTAAGAAATATATTTGCTTATAATAACCTTTATATTTATTCTATTTAAATTAAGTGTTGTGGCTAAGAAAGTGACACATTCTATTCTTCTTCTGATTTCCATCAAAATAGATGCTCGAACCATAAAGAATAAGATATAATATCGTAAGATCGGAATCATTTCAATCGCAGGCGAAGAAAAATATTGAGAAAAGAAAAATAAAGTATATTATCACACAACCGGATGAAAAAATTCTTTCGCGTGATTGGACAGCTATGGTATCTTATTCGACACTTTTTTGGAATGTTTACACCAATATTTTCACATGATCACACTTAGAAAGGGATGGAGAAGAGGTAGTCTAGTATGATGGATGAATGAGTCTCAGTTTTAGATGATTTCTTGTCGAAAGAGACATTTTTGATGTTATACGTTTGCTACAGTTGTACTAGAATGCACTTGGCATTTGCTGGTTTTTGTAGACGCCATAGAAGAGCAACGAAGAATAATATTGAGGAAACTGTTGACATATTTTGGAAAACAGGAAAAGATATATGGAAAAGAATTGTTATAATATTAGCAGAAAAAACGAATTACACATAAAAATCATTGATTTGCATCAATTTGAATCCATTTAATAGACAAAGAAAGTTGAAAGTTTTAAATACGTTTCTTCAATTATAACATCTGTTTTTATAATAATTTACTGTATTAAAATTTTTTTATGATAAAACTAGGCTAAGACATTTAACATAAGCTGATATTACAAGACTACTATACAAAATGGATTTTTACCAACGCTAAGGCACTTTAGATATCATCTCAAATATTGTCAATTTGTTTCACATTACAACATGCAATGTTTGTCATTTAGTATGGAGACTGAAGTCATTAAAATATATTCCAGATATATAAACTCCAGATATATAAATAAGTGTTCAGGTTCCATTTTCAGGATATTTATCCAAGGATATTAAAATTCGTTGGATTGAGTCAGATCTGGTTTGTAGTGGGGTGACAGCGTAGTGTTTGGTCATTAACTGACTCAAAATTTATGACAGATAATTTTAACCTTTGGCCTGATGGAGCATTTAGAAATCGGATATTTTCAAAAGATGTCGAATAATCTAATCCACAAAAGTATGATTATTTCTGCATAACATTTACTTTTCATTTTCCCCCCCGAAAGTATAAATTTCTTGTGGGCCATATCTTTTATATCAATGTAGACAAAATATCAACGCCTTCCCTGGGAACTTTGAGTTTTTAGCGACGCTTACAAACAATTGTTCCGGGTAAGATTTCATCCTCCTAATTCTGACGGATCATCCCGATAGTTTCAATAACAGACTTCATCGGATAAACTCAACATTTAATGGTCCCTGGCATTTCCATTCACGACATTCACATTAATATTATTAAGTATTAAGCACATTCTTGTATTGACAGATGTCTATATTCCCCAACGGCTCAGGGATAACAAACACCGGTATCCTATCTTACGTCACATTCCTTTCTATACGTTCAAATCACAGAAATAACACTACATTCCATACCATCTTCGGGGGAAAATTAGTATCTATACTTAATGGATAAATATTGTATATTACAAAAATATTATCCAATGCCACCTTAGTGATCATTAATTAAATTAATGATATAAATTTATAATACTGCTGCAAAATATCAGTGAACAAAAACTAATTCCTTGGTTGATCAATAAATGCTTGTATTTCGGAAATGCACTAAATTTGTTAACACAGTACATGCGTTTCACTCCAGTTTTTAACTGTAACATTTTCAAGTTATTTTGTAAACTTTTGTCATTTGTACATGTATAACAGTGATGCCATGCTGTGTTCCAAAAAATGCTTATCAGAATGTGCAAGAGATAAAGCAAATTATCTTTCTCAATATGCATTTGAAAAAAGTAAGAGTCTGAGTGTGACGAATGGCTCAGATTTACCAACTGAACTATACTCAACTCATGAGTGATGATGGTGTGCTCCTCAATGAAATGGCACTGAAACTTTTGAAACAAGAATGGTATCATACATATATCGCTTTAGATCTTATTAAAATCCAGTGTTTAAAATATAGATAATAAACTTTGGGCTCCATTTCGCATATGTTTGGTACATATTATGTAATATGACGTCCTGATCTGTTTTTGGCTATATTCCTCTTGGAGTTTGAAAATCGTTTATTTATTTCTTTGAATCAGGATTAGGATATTTTTGAAATTGTTATTTATATACATTTATGTCATCTTTATAGTAGAAATACGATTCTTTTTCATATGAATAATTTAATAATGACATCCAGTTATCAATATAACATTTGCCATTAAATATTATTTTTGTCTAATTATTCCATATTTTTTTAGAATAGCGTCTCTGATATTGAAAAAAGTTTCTATTCAGAACATATTTACTTATTCCAGAATCCCATGAAACATTCTTCTAAATTCTTATGGTGTATAACTTAATTTCATAACTGTTTATGCTTCTTCGTCCGCAGCTTTTTTCGGTATAGTGTCAGAAGTAATTGTGTTCCCTCTTAAGGGGTTAGATTCTTATCCAAACATACTCATCTATTTATTTTAATTTTTATTTACTTAAAAATTTTCCTTTTAAAATATGGCAAGATAAAATGTTTTATTTTGAGAAAATGTTATCAACAAAAATACGTGGGCTTAAACTAAAAGATATATGGTGTTACTATCAACGGATTCACATTAAAATGCATTATGATTGTAATAAATACGCACCGTTTTCTCAAGGTATATTGTATGTTTACGTTACAAAGATATATTTAATTTAATATTTTATTCTATACTTTTATTTTAATATGTGGACAGAATCTTATTGTCTACCTCGATAATTTATTGTACGCTCTCACTTTAATATTTAATTTATTGATTGATTTCTGTGACCGAACCATTTGGTTTTATTATTTCTGCTGTTAACACTGACAATATTTTGTACTTTAGAATGATAAACTTGTAAAAATAAATGTGAAAATAATAAATGCATTAGGAATTCAAAAAAGTAAAGAAGAATAAAAATAATTGCTTCTATGGAGCCTGGGACGCGTAAGTGAGGTTTCTTTAGATGAATTAATATTCAATTTGAATAGTTCAACTTTGTCTGGAAATTAACCGGAAAAAATATGCTTTAGCATATGTTAAAATGAAGAAAGTAAATAAAATTTCATATTTTCAAAGTGTTTTCTTTCATACCGGAAAATAAATTATATTAGTAATTTTCTTTCATGTTGCTATAAAATCTTAATAATTTGGAAGCTTTTTTATGTACATTTTACTTGGTTCCCAAATTGCGAGATGTGTTACAAATAACCCTCGTGTTCTTTCCTTTTGTAAAAGAATAAGATACGGGCTATTATATTGATGATTTCTTGAAAAAATCACTTAAAAGTGTATCAAATTATTATTATTTTTTTAATTTTAAAATCATTCTTACCAGAACGTTAATGATCAAATGACGCATCATTAATCTGATGTACGTTGTCCGTTAGAGTAAAAATTTGTTGATAGATTAATTGTTCGGCTAGAAAAATGTCCAAAAATTAATTTATTTTAAAGTGTGTTTGTGTGACCATTGTAATATTTACTAAAATAATAGCCCCTTGAGGGGCAAACAATTATAATATCCGAAGAAACAATTGACTTAATCTGCCAAGTTTAAAGAAAAATTATTAAGATCCAGTACTTAATTGGAAATAAATAAAGGAAATTTATTTATGATAATTTTAATTAAGAAAATTCAACCCATAACTCTTAAAAAAATCATTTGGAATAATCTCTTAACCAAAATTTAATGTAAAACATTCTTTCAAATTATTTCAAATCCCAGATTGATTTCCAATTTAAATGATTTAAATTTAAACCTATTTTTTAATGCATTCAGTTTCAAACATACAAAATTTAAAAAAAAAAACCTTTCTTTCGGTAAAACTTTATTGGCATACACTTTACTTAGTTCTAAACATCTGTTGACAACAAGATACATACTGGTAACTTTAGAAAAATGAGGACTAAACTCAGTTGAAAATCCTGAAGAATTTGTATTCTATTCTTCTTATTTTTCCTTTAAGTAAAAAAAAAAAACTTATTTTCGTAGTGAATTCCAAATGGTGAAAATGCATAAATTCCTCTATCATGAATATGTTAATAGCGCTCTTGATAATTTGATTAGGTTTGTGTCCAACATTTTTATCCTGTAACCTTTTCATGAGTGTATTTGAACACTGAAATTTCAGATTTTTTTTCGTTTGTTTTACATATACTTATTTTTTTACGTCAGTGCCTTTTTCCCCTCTAAAGTGTGAGTTCTATATAAAATAATGTTTTCTTCCTTACTGTATTGCGTATTTGGGTGTACTTAGTAAACACTTTGAGAAAGGAATGTTTGATTTTGCTTCGCGATTAAGTTCTTGATATTATACTCGATGTAGTTATTTTGATAGTATAATGGTATTCTTTTTCAAGCTCTCAATAAACTCATACAGATATAAATTCTTACAAATAGAATTGATAAATATTGTATTTTCTCTGGTGGTGACACCAATAAAAATACGGATAATTAATGATTATTTGGAGCAGAATAATTTTATAAGTTTCATTGAGCTATATTTTTATCCTTCTACCACTTTTTCCATGTATAATATTAATAAATAAAATTAGAAACAGTATGAACTTAAGAATACTATCAAGATTAAATAAAAGTCATTAATTTTTAAATATTTTCAAAACCGATTAGATAGTTATTGAAATTGTTTAGGTAAATATATATGCTTTTTACCTCGCTTTCCCCAAATTTTCAACGCATCCCATTATAAGAATCAAATATAAAGAATAGTGATGAGTTAATCTTCAATTACTTATATTTCTTTTTCTAATAGTGACAATAAACATTAATTACACTTCAACATATATTATAAGTGAAATTAAATTTTGATTTATTTTCAATTTTCATAATATTTCAATATTTCTGGAAATTTTAGAGTGACTGATTTATCAAAGATACAGATAACTTATATACAATAGCACTAAAAAAGTTGTCGTGGTAAGCTGATTAAGAAACAATTTGTGTTTATGTTTATATAGCTTTTATGTAATCAATTTCGTAATTCTATAATACTAAGTCTTAAAGAAATTAATAAGCTTAAAATATTTAAAATTAATGAATTCTCACGAAGTATCCTCTGTAATTTCAAAGACACTTTAAGTGAAAAAAAAGTACGGTAATGCATTATCATGCTTTACAAAGTCATATTACATTTACCTGTCAACTTTATAGTAAAAAAGTAACATTTTTAAAATGACTCTTTATTCACTCCAACTAATACCATTATTGCTGCTTTATATATAGCTCTTAGGCACTTGCATCATACATACACACATGAGTAAGTAGAATATCATTGCTTATGACAAATTATTCATCATATTTTTGTTTCAAACATTCATTATGCAAATAAGGGATTTTAAGTCCGTCATATTCTACTTTAGATAATAAAACTGTTGATTATAATACATCAATGACACATTTTCTTTATGTTATTACATGTTATACGAACCCGAGTTATCCGATAGAATTACTTTCTCTAGAAAGGAGCATTCTCCTTTTTAAGGACATAAGACATAAAGGAAAATTATTTTTTATTATTGGATGCTACCATACATCTATTAAATGGAACTAAAACAAATTCGGCATTGATTGATAAGCTAGGTCTAATTTAATAGTCATTGCATACCAAATCAAAATTTGATTGCAACCGTGTTGATTTGCAACTTAACATTGCATAGAATAGCTATCGTCTGTGACACTTGGATTCGTCATTATGAACCAAAAATCAAGCAAAAATGAGTCCCCTGAGTTGCATGCTGTGATTATTTTCCAAAAAAAAGATGATTATGGTTTCAAAGGCCTGAACAAGTTATGATGAAGAATTTTTTAGGTTCGAACGGCGTCATCATCCCGATTACTAGTGACTGAGACTTACACATCTGTCTAATGTGTCATGATGCTTACTAAAAACAAAATAATTTTCGATGCATATTTGAAGAGTATGGTCGTAACATATTATCTAGGAGGAACAGCAAGGACAGCACGTATAGGTTCATTATCATGTTAAAATGAGTGCCAAGAAGGTCTCGATAAAAAGGCAGAATGCAATTAGATTAAGATGCTTGCGTCTGAATTAATAGAGTAGAGTTAATGTCCTAGAGTTTTGTGAGTTAGCCTACTTATATTTAAATGACTGTAAACTAATATGGATTGAATCTGGACAGACTAAACTATATTTTTGAAAATGGAATCAATTGTTTTTTGTAATCCGATAATCGTTGGACTTTAAGCGAAACTCTTAGAAGAGACTGGTATAATGGGAGTATCGAAATTCATCTGGAAAATAAAATGCCTCAAGAGAAATGGTTGTCATTAATATTTTATTTAGAATTGATATAATTGTCACATACGTTATATAACCTGATAAAACATCAATATATATTAGATCAGAATCGTCATTAGTATCACTTGTACTTAAAAAATGTCTTCCTATTTCAGTGATTGCTTATAAATGTCCCACTGAAAAGATACATAAGACTATTGTTGATGGACCTCATTATTTCGGACCTCAATCCAGTGACAAGGATAGAATCTGAGTTGACACCACTCTATCCGAACTTCCAAACCACACCAACGTGAGTAATTAGGAACTCTTCAGATTTAATTTGCATGAGACTTGCTACATGCCGTACTTTCAGAGGCATCAGGGCTTAAGCTCACGACTCAAAAGAAACAACGCCAGACACAAGCGCACAGTTATTACACCTACACTACTGCAGCCAACTCCACATCTGAGACATGGGCTTAAAGGTGTCTATAATTATTTTCTACATCGCTCGGATCAGTTAGTATAATATCTCCATTGAAATGTTGGTTGTAATTTATTGAAAGCAATTTTAGGATATCGACTACGTTAAAAACTCGAATTTCGGAGAAAATACCAATTTTTTTTTATTGATCCATTTAAAATATTTGAAATATTTTTTTTTCTAAAGCTGCCTTCCAATTGTAGCTACGGTATAACAAGTAACAAGTATTTTAATAACAGACATTTCCTTTGTTTTGTGAACAAGTTTTGACTTTAAATCCTTTTCCTAATTTTAAGTATGTTTACAATTTTCGAAAAGTAATAACTCAAATGTTTATTTTTCTATATATTGATGGAATTTGGTAGAAATGTTTTTCATATTATTCTCAAAATCCTGAACTAGGAGTTTTGTAATATATGGTATGTAAGTGGATTTAATCACATTGTAATTCATAAGAGTTGAGCTAATTTTTTTAAAAAAAACCCGTGTTGTTACTTCTACTCTTAATAATCCTACAAATAATGTGAATTACCAAAAAAAATCTAGTTCTAGCTCTGTGCAGGTATACAGCATATACTATAAAACAATGTTTTATACATATGCTAAATAACAATGCTTTAGAAAGTTTTTTTCATGAAAGGAGAATATTTTGAAAATGTGCTATTTTTTTTCTTATTTTATGCGAAAACATTTCATTTTAAAAAAATTTCATTATAATAAAACCTTTTAAATTTCTTTTTTATGTACATTCTAATTCAGATGACATTAAATATCAGAAAAAAATGATTCATTTATACGTTTATTCCTAATCATATTTCCGAACGCAAGGGGGATACCTTAATATCTATTTTTCAACACAGCATTAAAATATTTGCTTGAAGAAAATTATGGGAAATTAATGTATCAAATCAAATTAAAAAGTCTTCCATAATTTTTTCATTTCTATTTCCGGAACATTTACTTAAAAAGAGATAAAATTAAAAAGAATATTTGACCTATGCAGCTACATGAAATATTAACATTATATTCTTTAATATTATTATTTATTATAATTTCTAAAAGAAAAGTATAACACAAATTTTGAAGGATATATGCATATATCCTTCCTCCAATCATACTTAGGGGTATCCATAAAGCCACATAATACACACAAACATAACTCCTGAGTAAATTTATTTTTCAATACTGAAGAAACTGAACCATAAAAATGAGAGTAAAATTATTTTCTTTTAGCCTCATAATTAATTTCAACAACATCCTTTTTTGTCATATTTGGTGATTAGTAGTATTTTTGAATGTAAAAAAGCAATAAGTAGAATTAGAAAGTGTCGGGGGAGCGAAAGGGGTTAAAACAAAAATTGTTCAGAGCAAAAATATGATAGAAAAAGAATATTCTGGTAAATATATAAGACAAAGCTTTTAATTTTTTTTTAAAAAAAATAATGGAAAAAATTATATAAGGCTTTTCGAAACTCATGAAAAAAATTTAAAGAAAAATAGAAAACATCCGAAGAAAATTTTTTACCTTGCAATGTTTTGGTGGAGAGCAAGCGGTGAACGGCTGGATGGATTTATAATGAAAAGAGAAAGAGCGAATATTCTTCCACATCGTTATTTGTTTAGGAAATTTCAGAAAGCATGACATTTCCCTGATTAACGTTCATCAGTATGTTCATAACTATTAGTAGTGAAAAAGTCATAGCAGAGGAATTAAAAGACGGAGCATGTTGTTGTGAGATGGTTTGTTCTAAGCCCATCCATCACGACGTGGTGGATCCATAGCGGATAAGAAATAATCAGTTTTTAATTGTCCTTAGTCAAAGTTCTGTAGTAAAAGCAAAAAGTAATGAAGCCATTAAAAAAACGATGTCGAGAATATATTGTTGCAATTTGGTAAGAAATGTTCAATATGCTGTCCACCATTTTCTGTTACATGTTGAAAATGTAAAATAGCATGTTTCTCCAGCAGATTACAGTGCATCAGTTGAGATGTCAATTTTTCCTCTAATGTAGTTTACAATTCAATTCAGTGCGCAACCGCAGCCCTCCCCATAATGTCTCAGATAATCCCATAACCAGTTGTTGCAAAGGTTTCGATAAGATGATTTGATAAGATCATTCGATAAGCCAAGCTGTTGGGAAATTGTGAATAATGATTCTGTTTCTCCAAAATGCATTTTATGGAGCTACTTCACAGGATTTAGAATAAGCAGAGGAGGCTCGTCTTGTGTAAAAATTGTACTATTCACAAATTCGGGTTGTTTGCGTTGTTGGACTGAGATGATAGCGTATAAGAGTTTTGTAACTTATCCCATTGAATGTATACATGACAGGACTCATATTACTAATATCTTAGAAAAAGAAAGGGCCAAAGATAAATTATTTTGTAGAGCAGCTATACACAGTAACTATATAAAAAGGCAATGGTTGCATTTTGGATGGATTCTCTCTTTCCCATATTGCGCAATTTTGAATTCTCATTCGACAGTTCAAGAGAAACCATATTCTTATCTTGTGTTGTTGTCAATTGATATAATTCCTCGATTTTATGGAAAATTTGACGAACTGCTATGACAGGCATGTCTTAATAACGGGCAACTCAATGTCCACTGCCAGTTTCTAAAACCCTTCTTGACGCTTCCTTGAAGGCTGTTGCTACATGCTCTACAGCCATCGAAGGCATTGACTTCCCTACTGCTATTTCACGTCAAATGAAACCGTTTTTTTTTTAATTAATCTATTATTGTTTTCAAATGGAATGCAATCGTCGAACTAGAGCTGCTGCTTCAATTACTTAATTTCTGTTATTTCTTTAAAGCAATTGCCATGCAGTCCAAGGTCTTGTAAGAAAAACCTTCACAGACGGAGCACATATTTCACTGTTATAGTCATGACTATATTGTCAAACGCATAATATCAGGAACAATATAATCTCCACCTTTTTATCACACGTTTGACATATTGAACGTTTTTATCACATGTTTGACATAATACATAATGTAATTTTAATATATCTGTTTCATCAGTAAATTAAAATATTTTGAAAAAGAAAATTATTGAAAAGTTTTGAGACAAATCAAACAAAAATGTTTTACATATTCATTTCATTCCCATCACTGAAACATCTACTTTAAAAGCGAAATACTTAAAAATAATATTTGAAGTATTCAGCTATATAAATGAATAATATCATATGTTTTAACATTATTATTAGTTATAATTTCGAAAATATTGAAAAAAACTTTATTTTTAATTCATATGGTATATTGTATAGTAAAATAATTGCATTAACATTTTCATTAGTATGTAGTTAAAATATTTTAAGGTAGATTATAAACAATGGCTTGTTTTAATGTAAGTTTATTTTATTTAACTATATGACATTTTAATTGATTCATTTTAGCTCTTTAACAAATATCTAAATGTATTTAAAATGCTTTCTACTATTTCCCTTTCCGTTATTGTTCTTAAGAGGCAGCTATGCTATTTTTAATACATTAGAAATATAAATAAAATAAGAAAGAAAATAGTTTTTATGTAATATAGCGTAATTAATCATTTTAAAAGGACATGCTACGCTATGCATTTTTTTCTTTTTTCCAAATATGTCAAGAAACTTGCTCTCTAATGTTTTATATAAGATACATTAAGCTTCTGAGACATCATTTGAGTTTTTGTTTAAATTTAAGAAAAGAAATTTGTAATCAATTTCAAATTTACAAGGATAAATGCATATTTTTTCCTTCCAATCATAATTAGAATCATCCGTAGAGCCACATATACACAAGCATAATACCTGAGGAAATTTAATTTTCGTTACTGAAAATTAAGACTGAAATATAAAAGAAAAGCAAAAATAATTTTCCTTTAGAATCATAATTATTTTCAACAATGTTCCTTTTTGTCCTATTTGGGGATTAGTATTATTTTTGTTGGTAAAAAAGTAATAAGTAGAATTAGAATGTTTAAAGGGAAATGAAAGAGTGTTAAAAGAAAAATATGTTAGAAAAAGAGTGTTCTGGTGAAATCGCATTAAACATTTAATTTTTTTTTAAGTAATCCAGTAATAGATATACAGGATGGTTTCATGTTTATGTACTAATACTTAATGAGTGATAGGAAACATCTAAAAATGCAAATTTCACTCTACAATGCGTAGGTAGAAAGCAAACGGGGAAGAGGTAGACGGGCTATAATGGAAAGTAAAAGCACCAGTTTTCGAGTTTTCTTACACATCATCATTTCCACGATTGAAGTATGGATGCATTAAGTTCTCCTGCTAACTGTATGTCGCCACACTTATAGATCTTTGTTATGTTTCGTCAAAAGAGGGTAATTAAAAGACGCAGAATGTTGTTGTGTTATCGTTTGCTTAAAGTCTATCCACCACGACAAAGTGATTAATCAGTGAATAGGAAAAATCCGTTTTTAATTGTCCCTGGGCCAAAATGAGTCGCAAAAGAATATATAATTTAACCATCAAGAAAATGAAGAAGAGAGGTTGCAGTTACAACTTGATTATGAAATGTTCAATATGCTGTCCGCTATTTTTTGCAAGAAGTTGAAAGTGTAAAAGAGCATGTTTCAAAAGAGATATCTGTGTATCAGTTGTGATGTGAAATTTTCACGTAATGCTTTTTTTCAATACAGCTAAGTTCACGTTTGGAGCTGTGTACACAATAAGTCTTAGTAAACTCCAAAACCAGAAGTTGCAAGGATTGGGTAAGATCCTTTGCGGCCAGGCTATAGGGAAATGGTAAATGATCATTTTATCATTTCTAAAGAGTATTTTGAGCTCATATTTCAGAAGATTTGGAATAAGAGGAGAAGTATCACCTTGCACAAAAATGGCTCTATCCAATCATACACGTTCTTGCATTGCAGGACTGAGCTGACTGCGCAAAAGAAATTTCGAAACTTATGAGCAATAAATTAAGGAGTGTTATAAAACATATAAACAAGCAAATTTTACAAAATAATGCATAATTGGAGAACAAGTGGTGACCCGGAAGACGTTAATGTAATGGAAAACATAAAGCACCAGTTTTCTTACATATCGTCATTTCTACAGTGCATTTTTGGAAATTTGACCTTTCCTTTCTCTGATTACTGTACATTGTTATGCCTATAACTATTAGTCCTTTGACAGTTAGGCGAATAATCTGTTTTCGCTTTCCTAACAATCGCAGCTCTACGATCAAACGGTCGCTAAAAGTAGCATTCGTTTCCTCTCTAATGGCTTCTGAAAATGTCAACCTTTTCTGACGGAGATACAGATAGCTCACTTGCTTTCAAAAGATAGTTTTTAAAATAATTATTTGCGGCATATTATTATAATATTTACACCAATTGTAGATTGCACTTAAAAATATTTAATAGATGATAGATATTACAAATATCACTTTCTAAATTTTTTCTGATTTCAAACAATTATTTTCGGTATATTAATGTAATATTTACACCAAATGTAACTTGCACTTTTAAACAATTTACTAAATATTATAAATATTAGTTTGTAAAATGTTAAATAAATATATATCAAAATAAATACACGCTATTATGAGCTTTATAAAACATGTAATTGTTACATTTTTCTGTAAGTCTTCTCGCCATTCCCACCGAAATCACACCAAATTACAAAAGAAAAATAACTAGTTTAACAACCGTATTGGAAACATTTTTTCCTTATTTGGTAAACAGTTTTATGCTACCCTACCGCCATTATTAAGCTATCAAATGAGCTAAATTTTGCCAGTATATATTGTTAGTAACACAAATAAAGCAGGAACATTTACGTGGAGGAATTTAGCTCATTAGCTTCCTTTTAGGAAAGGTTTCTCTGCCCGAGTAGGGTTTGGCTGCAATCATTTGGGTCGAAATTCTTCTCAAGACAACTTATCAGTGCCCATTAAGGCACGCTATTCGTTTAAGAGCTGGGTTCTTTCATAGCCATTGAAGCGATAGTTATGTAATATATATATATACACTAGTCATTATATGGTAGTTAAAAGACAGATCATGTTGTTGTGGAACTATTTGTTCAAAATCCATCAAAAGTAAGAACAAGGTAGGTGGTATTACAGAAGGATGGAAACATCGGATATTTTTTTGTCTTTAAGTGAAAAACCGTAGCGAAAGCAAAAAGTAATGAATCCATCCATAAAAGGAATTGATTAACAAGTTGTTACAACTAGCTTAAAAATGTACAGTATGCCATCCAACGTTTTCTTCAACAAGTTTATAGAGTAAAATAGCATGTTTTCACAGATTGCTGTGTATCAGTTGTGATGTAAGTTTTTTGCTTTATTCCCAGGTTTCAATTCAGCAAAGATCGGAATGGGTGTACCGTACACAACATGTTTTAGGTAACACCACAACCAGAACTTGCAAGGGTTCAAGTGGGGTGATCGTGGTGTTCAGGCTGTTGGAAAATGGAGACTGATAATTCTGTGAATTCAAAAATATATTTTGAGCAGTTGCTTCACTGGATTTGAAATAAGTGGAGAAGCTCCATCTTGCAAAATAATTGTACCATACACGCAAATGCGTTGTTGGTGTGCAGGAGTGAACTGGTTGCGCAAAATAGATTTATAACGTGTCCAGTTCACTGTAAATATGAAAAGACTTGTAAGACCAATCGCATCAAAAAAGAAAGGGCCAAACGTAAATGATATAATCACACACACAATGCGCATCGCTCAATGACCTTTTCAGAAGGAAAAGGCAATGGATGCTTAAGAACGGAGTCTCTTTTGCCCATATTCTACAATTTTAAAAATTTACATAACTTTGGAGCTTAAAGTTGGCTTCATCTGACCTCAAAATTATCCATGGTCATACATTGTCTACTTCCAGTCGAACGAGATATTGCAAGGCATAAGCTACTCATTTTTGCCGTTCAGAATTAACCATACACTGATGATGAGTTATATTGAATGGTCAGCATTGGATGATATTTCATAACCTTTTAAGAACTCTGCTGACAGGCCTGTCTTATAAGTCCAGGCAATTCTTTGTATACTGCTCGTATCCGAAAGCCCTGATTGACACATCCTTGAACATTACAGGTGCATCCTCTACAGACATCGAAGCTATTGCTTTCTTCAATCAGCCACATTTCATGTCAAATGAGCCCATCTGTTCCAATTCATCCATCATTTTCGTCAAACAGAATGCAGTTATCGAACAGGAGCTGCTTTTTAAATCATTTAATGTCCGGAATGTATTTAATGCAATTACCGGACAGTCCTCGTTCATGTAAAAAGCTTCACAAGTGGAGCTTCTCCTTCAATTTTAAAATCATGAATTCCTTGTCAAACACATAACAACAGGAACTGTATGATATCCGCCATTTTATCACGTGTGTGATGTGCTGATGGTATGTCAAATATTTTCAGTTACAACTTAAAATTCGCATACCTCTTAATTCAATCGTTTTTTCAGAATTGTATAACCAGTACAGTGCCGTTCATCGGTCCAATTCTGCACTATCTTTTTAATCACAAAATTATTCCTATTGCTCCACATAGAATCAAATTAAATACCAGGTCTTTTGGACCAATGGATCATTTCGTAAAATCATTTGAAATTACAACTTCAATTGAAATCAACCTTTATATAAAAGTATATATATATGTATGTATATTAAATGAATTAAGAAAATATATAAATTAAGAAAAAAAGGACATATCTATCTATCTATCTATATATATATATATATATATATATATATATATATATATATTAGTAAAAAATGTGTTCTTATTCATTTATAGAATAAAATTACTTTCATTTATTGTGAATATAATATGAATCAATTACCAGTGTAATGCTACAGAGTTCATTACTTGTTCTTCGAATAAGAAGGATATATTACACAAAATGCATAGTATATTTGTTAGGCTAATGAAATTATTTCTTAAATTAAATTATATATAAATGGAATAAATATCGTTATTTTAAATGCATTTGATTTTAAGCATTGTAAATATTTCAAAAGGATAAATTCTCAGACGAGTTCTTGAGACAGTTTAATTTTTCTTCCAACTTTAAATTTGATTACGTAAAACAGATTTATTTCAATGTTCAATTTAAAACAGTTCATTTTATTATGATATTTCCTTTCAAAGGCACTTTAACCAGTTATATTAACCACCTTACAGCAAACTTTGGAATTTTTTTTTTTATAAAAAAATTGTGTCGGTTGTTTTGTTTTTTAGAATTATCACTTAAACTAGTTTTTTTGTCGTGTTCCTTTGTATAAAAACTGAACACTTGTGCATAATCAAATTTTTTCTAGCAACACACTTAATTTTTTCCGTCCATAAAGTTCCAAAAAAATGGGGATATTTTTGCAATGCTTTTTAGTTTTCATAGTTAATCATCAAACTTTAATTTTCGACATTTTTTTTTAACTTCAAGATCAGATTTTATATTAGAATTAATCTAATTCATTTTAAGTTTCTTTTGCCTTTAGAATCACGAAGCGTTTCTAAGAAAATTGCAGATTCTGTTATAATATTTTATTATATATAAAGAAGACGTACATGGTAGAGAACATTTCTATTCACTTTTTTAAATTTTTCTGTTTCATTTATTACATGCCTTACAACACTTTTTACTAAAACTTATATTTTTCCTGTTATTGGATTATTGTGTTGTTCCACTTAAGAGTTATGCTATTTTCTAATATTTTAAAGTAAAATGAAGCATTAAACTAACAGTATAATTTTCATGTTCTTTTATAATTTCTTTGCTTCAGATCGATACTTTTAAATTTTTTGCTTACAAATTTAATTACGAAAGAAGTATTCTTACTTTTTATTATATAATTATTCTTATTTAACTTTTCTACTCTTAACTTCTATATAATGACTAAACTTATTATTAACATATCTTACAGAAATAAAAAAAACTGTTAATTCTGTTCTAATACAAGTTTTAATGCAGATTTACTACACAATGCCAATTATATACCATTAATACTTTGAGCACATTCAGTGTAAATGAAAGAAACGCATGAAACTGCATCCATGTGATATTAAAGGAAATATAGTACGCTGAGAGAAACTAGCAACTGTACAACTGTATGGAGATTCGAAAATTATAATTTTCATGTTCGGATATCAGATGGATTTACAAATTACCGTATTTTTTAGTGTCAGTGAGACAATAGGACAAAAACGCTACACTCTTAAATAGCAGATTAGAAACAAACAGCCAAAATAACCTTTGTTAAAAAAAACATTAAACGTTATTGCTTAGCGTAATCGTCCATTCCTATAAAAACAAACAAAAACTCTACCATGAAAACTTATTACTTGTCTAGCGGAATTTACTAATTTCGGATGCATTATAAAGAAATTAATATATAATATACTTTACACTTTTGTTGGGGAATTTTCTTGGTATCTTCCATGATCGAAATACATAAAAGTGGTTTATACTTAAATATAGTTTTCTGCTTATCGAATATTAATTGATTTATAATGCAGCAGAATCCAAAATAAGTTAAGAAATTTTTTTAAGACATTTTTTACTAACTTCAAGTTCGAGACAGAGATTTTCTATGAATATTAATAGCATTCTGCATTTATGTGGTGAAATAGTGCATAATTAAGTTGAATTAATAAAAAATGCATGGGTAGATTTCAAACACCATTGAACTTACTTTAACTTTCGGTTAATTCTTTTTATTTAGGGCTAGGGCAACAGAGTCATATCTCATACGAAATATTCCAAAATTAGGAAAAAAAAAATTTCAATATTTTTTAAATTCAATAATTGTATATGTTAAAGATTCAGATAATAATTAAATACCAATAACATTTGTGTATTGTTTAGCAGATTTTTCGTATCCTAGTTTATATATATATATATATATATATATATCAAGTCATTTGAAAAGCCCCCGGCCTGACAGATAGATGGTGCTACTAGAATTAAATCCATATGTTTTTTAGTTAGCCCTAACCCTCAAAAGATGCGTGTATAAATTTCACAGCTGTCGGATCATTACTTTGTGAATTATAGCATTTTGAGTGAAACAACTTTTGTTATAAAGAGAAAAATGGATAAAAAGGAATTTCGCGTATTGATAAAATATTGCTTTTTGAAGGGAAAAAATACAGTTGAAGCAAAAACTTGGCTTGATGCCGATTTTCCGGACACTAACCCAGGAAAATCAACCATCAAGGATTTGTATGCTAAGTTTAGCCGTGGTGAAATGAGCACCGAAGAATGTGGTGGACGCCCAAAAGAGCTTGTTACCGACCAAAACATTAAGAAAATCCACAAAGTGATTATGAATGACCGTAAAGTGAAATTGAATGAAATAGCAGACACTCTAAAGATATCGTGTACATCATATCATTCACGAATATTTGGGTATGAGAAAGCTCTGTGCAAAGGGGGTACCACGTGAGCTCACTTTCGACCAAAAACAACGACGAGTTGATGATTCGGAGCAGTGTTTGAAGATGATCAAGCGTAATAAACCCGAGTTTTTGCGTCGATATGTGACAATGGATGAAACATGGCTCCATCATTTCACTCCGAAGTCCAATCGACAGTCATCCGAGGGGACTGTACACGATGAACCCGCTCCAAAGCGTGGGAAAACGCAACAGTTGGCTGGCAAGGTTATGGCTTATGGAGTGGAATAATTTTCATTGACTACCTTGAAAAAGGAAGGACCATCAACAGCGACTATAACATAGCGTTATTGGACCATTTGAAGGACGAAATCGCCGAAAAACGGCCGCATTTGAAGAAAAAGAAAGTGCTGCTTCACCAAGACAATGCACCGTGCCACAAGTCAGTGAAAACGATGGCAAAAATCCATGAATGGGCTTCGAACTAAATTCTCATCTACCGTATTCTCCAGATCTGGTCCCCATTTCCTGTTTTCAGATCTCAAAAGAATGCTCGCTGGGAAGAAATTTTCGTCGAATGAAGAGGTGATCGCCGAAACTGAGGCCTATTTTGAAGCAAAGGTCAAATCGTACTATAAAAATGGTATCGAAAAGTTGGAGGGTAGCTATAATCAGTGTATCACCCTTGAAGGGAATTATATTGAATAAAAAAAAACTAAATTTGCCAAAAAAATGTGTTTTACTATGATAGGCCGGGGACTTTTCAATATATATATATATATATATATATTTCATGCATTATATTTTTTGTACCCAGCAATTTCGAACTCAAAACTTTTAGAAGGAATGATCTGTATTATCTCAATAATACTCTTTCATTATATATGGCGTCGGAAATGAGACACGGCTTTGAAACTTCAGTAGAGAAAACACGAGCATTATACACAGTATTCCAAAGTCTAGTGCACTATGTTTTATTTCTTCCTCAAAGAAGAAAAATCGCTTTCCCATTTATCTGAATTTGGTGTCAAGCAACGGATATGCAAGAGTTCCTTATCATGAATATATTAGCGTCTCTCCTGATAGTAGGATCGTTGAACTTTAACACGAATCATCAAATAATGCTGAAATGCATGCATGTTTGATTTTGTAACTTTTTTAGAATATTTTCCTCCTATGGTTTCTTTCCCACATACGTCTCAAATATTTATAAAATAGGCTTTTATTTTTTGTCTACTTATTTTACCATATTAACTGACTGACATTTATCAAGTGTTTTAAAATAGATAAATCTGATTTTTTATTACTCAGTTACGTTTAGTAAGACTTTGGATGAATTACGTCTCTGAACATAATGTTATGTTAATTATGAATGTTTTAAGTATGAATACATCTGAAACAAGGGTTTCATATTAAAAAAACATAACATGTAATTGCGATTGAATAGGTCTTAGAAAATCCGAATGCACTATTTTTTTTAAAATTCTATTTCATTTTAAATATGCATAATTGTTTTCTGTAATAAATGTTCTAAACTGTTTTAATAAAGTTTAATTATATGCAGCTTATTCCGGGAATAAATGGAAATATATTGTTCATGTTTTATTACAAAATTCTCATTCAATTCTACGAGATAAATTTCACGTGGTGTTCTGATTTAATTAGTAACTTATTAAGCAATCATTAATTAGAAGATCTATTTATCTTATATAATATAATTTTTATGTATGGTCTAATTCAATAAGCTTTGAATATTTTACAGGTACAAAACGAGGGTAATAGTACTATCCCATATGTATTTTTAAGATCAATCAAATGTTATAACAAACCCTATTAGTAAAAATTCGATATAAAAACCAACGTTTTTAAAAACAACGTTTTTATATGGTGACAAAGTTTATTAGAGAAAATTATTGAAATATTAGTTAAAACTGTTAGTTATTTTTAACTTTAAAATTTACTTAAAAAGAGACATTTGTGAGAGTATTAAAAAATTCATAATACTCATAAAATCAAACATGCATTTGAAAGTTTGTAAGTCATTGTATTAAAAAAAAATGGGAACCAGAATTCGGAAAAAATTATTGCGATAAGTCACGGTGCCAAATATTGGAAACTTTCTTTCTTGCGAAAGATTACTGACTAAAAATCAGCAATCCTTACTATCTCGGAGGTAGTAAAGGGGAGATAGTATCTCCCCTTTGTGAGTACAAAAGGTTTACAATACCTCATGCTGCGTGGGGAGTGCCCGGTGCTCCCAGAGGGGGAAAGAAATTTTTTCCTCAATCCTAAAAGCGCCGAGAGGAAAGAATATTTTGACTTATTAAAACTATTGAAATATTAGTTAAAACTTGTCGCAAACGTCTAAATATTGCATTGTTAGGCGAATACGAACAATTCCCAAAATTTCAAGGCTCTAGCTTGATGGGAAGTTGGTTAAATTAACAATCGAAAATTTGATGACACACACACACACCAAGTGAAATTCAGAAAAACGTTGTAAAATAATGTAGATTCCAGAAATTTTTTTAAAAAAAATTATTTCTTAATATGAATCCTCAGTTTAAAGAACTATAATCACCTTTACTTTTCTAAGCGAAATAAACATCATAAGAAAAATGATAAGCTTTGTTAAAATGTAAGAGCTTGTCTTTTAAAAAAAAGGCGGTGAAAACACTATTTAAAAAATCGTGAATATCTTGATAAAGATGATGCAGTTATTAAAAAGGCTCAATTCACGATCCACTGAATTTTATTATGTATGAAATATAAAGAATTACATAATCACTATAAAATGAAGAATAGGAAACAATTTCACGTATTTCAGCAATTTGTAATCTATTTGAATAAAAAATATTTTCTATTTTAAATTTTATTCATAATGATAATGGACTTTTTTGAAAAAAAATCTTCGAAATGCAGAAATTTTAAATATATATATTATTTGAATGGTTACAAGCATAATTTTAATAATGCTTCCATGCATTTTCTATTAATGTAATTTTTCATATTTGAATAATGGTATATAATAACACATTAAATTGCTATCTCTTACATATTTAAAATATTTTGCAAGTACTAATCCATAATTTTGAGTTAAATTTTAGGTAAATATTGTTATTAGTCAAACCATTCTTTTACAATCCTAAAAATTTTGGAACATTCCAAAAGCACTTCTGTTTTCACTGGAACAAATAAAGTTTAAACCACAGTTAACATTGCCGTATAGTAAATGTAATAAGGAATGCATTTGATACCAAATAAGAAAGACAGATTCAGATATAAATTAGTAATATAGTAATGTCTTGTTGATGCGATCTGAAAGATAATGGAATATAAAATAAATACACAAGTGTCTTGTCATCTGAAAAAACGTACTTTTTCATATCCTATTTTGTATCATTACTCCAATACAGTTTCCAGGACTCAAATTCAACAGGAACGAGAATATTTAATCGGTCAATGAGAATCAAACTACTGTTATATAATTAAAAAATAAATTTAACTTTAATTTACTAAAAATTGTAGTAAAAGTCTCAGAATTTTTTAAAAAAATACTTTTATATTTGAAAAAAAAAATTAATATGTTTTTAATACTTTTTTAATTTTAAAAAAGTATCAGCAGCATTCTTTGACACTTTCTACAACAAATATAACAAGCAAAACATATTATCAGATACACGTTCGAAGAACCAGTTTAATTTTGGAAAAATTAAGCAGGTTTTAAAATCTAGCCCCTTCAGTTGAGTATTTAATTGCTAAAATATTCCGCTTAAAATTCAGTAGCAACCATCGTTAAAGGGTTAGGTAGTTCTTAAAATGAGAAAATTATGTCATTAGCAATAGATGTTTCAAATTTTACAACCTACTCGAACGTTAGTTAATTGGGAGTCATTATACATTTTCCCAACAATTACTGACACCGAAAAGTGATTAAAAGGTTGAAACATTTTTTTTTAAATTAAAAGAATTTAATTTTAAAAGAAAGAGAGTAAAAAGAATTATATGTATAAGTGAGAAAATGTCCAACATTTCAATTAGATGTGATCAGTGGAAAGCATTTCCTTAATTTTAATTGTAAGATTTGATATATTTTTCATTTTTTCGAAGATGAAATTAACATTTGGAAATATAAATTTGAGGTCACATGAGCCCAATATGAATAGAGTACTGTCACTTAAAATTAAAAGTGGCCTACTAGCAGAGACAAACTTAGATATTCAAAAATTTTTCTAATGAGGAATGTCTTGTCTAGATTATTAAGTCTATGATTCACAATTTTAGTTTTTTCATCGAATGATGAATAGATATAGCGTCCTTTTGAGTTTCCATGGATTAAACAGATTATAATCTGAAGTTGTCAAGATTGCACATTGGTGTGGGACAGAAGTGATCTTCTATTGGGTTACTAATTTTATGTCTACTTTTTTGCATCTATACTAAAGCATGGTTTCTATAGTTGAGGAATCGAGGCGTTAAGGTGAAAAGCTAGTTGAATTCTTGCAACACAGGTTTCCTTGAGTGTCCTTCTAAATCTGCAATATTTCCAAACTTTGGTTTCCTGTGACTCCGAAGTTTCCCAAGACAGTTGAGAAACTCTTACCTCCTGTTATACTCTCTCTAATTGATAAGTATGCTGTAAATCATTTCTTTAAATTTCCGGTATCATGTAACACTATCTCCAAAGTCCACGTATGGATCAGGAGTTACGTCACAATCAGAAATAAGTTACATCTGAAACTGCCTTCCTTTAACACTTCCATGTTATAAACTAGAGCCCAGCTCTTCAATCTGTATTATCTTAATGGCACTGACAAAATTCAGCTCGTCGAAATTTTTCACCCAAATGGTTGTAGCGAACCCTATTTGGGCGGCGAAACTTTTCGCTGATGAGGGGTGACAGACTGAGATTATCACTTATATTATCTTGCGTTATTCGTGTTCAACTATATTTACTGGCAAAATTTGAGGTAATTTGATAGCAAATGATGAT
>BMAW01003411.1:561692-596081 GCA_019974015.1 Nephila pilipes
GGTTTTATTTTGGATAATTGTATGAGATGAAACTTGATGAATAGTTATCATACAGAAGCATATATACAGGTATGCGGTAGCGTGTGTGCGTGTGTGTGTGTGTGTGTGCGTGCGCGTGTGTTGGGTTTGAAAAGAAGACGAAATCACAGCATGCAACGTCCAATAATCCAGAGCATCAATCGACCAGGTTTTTCCAGCTCATCCTTAATATGAACGGCGCCAGATGTCCGCGACGCGATATACGAATGAGGATTCTACAACCGGTTTCTTTTGCGAAGACAAAAATGTCTGTTTGGAAAACCCGAACTATGACTGAATGAGAAATGCTGACGACTTGAAATCAAGATAGATTAAACCAAACCTGTTTTAATACATACCATCACAAAACGCATTTAATTCGGGGCAAACTAATTGTATAACATGCAACCGAACGAAATTTTTTTTTTTTTTTTTAAAGGTACAGGTAACATAAAGTGTTTACTTAGTAAGGGAAAATTTTGCCGATTTAGTTGTTTAACTAGTTATTTTTCTAGGGTAATTTTGCGGGGGAATGTTATTGAAAAATGACGCATTTATTGCAGACTGTAATGCTCCATTTTGTGAAATTCCATGTTTTAAAGTGTATCGGACACAGAAAGAAATTTTGGTCAATATAAAAATTAAATGTTTTATAACGCTTAAAATCGAGTATTAATTAATATTATTGCATATTATTAAAATAAGTAAACTATTTATTTAGATATTTTAATTTAATACTTTACCAACTTATAGTTATGATATTTAACATTTACTGAATTGTTTAAAAGTGCGAGTACAAATGTACTAAATATTATATAAATATACCGCAAATAATTGTTTTAAAATTCAATATTTTACAAGCTAATATTTATACTATTTAAGATTTACTTAAATGCTTAAATGTGCAAGTTATAATTGGTGTAAATATTACATTAATATACCGCATATAATTGTTTAAAAAATCAATATTTTAAATATTAAAATTTGTAATATTTATCATTTACTGTAATGTTGTAATTTTATCGTTAATTGTTATAATTGGTGCTAATATTGAATTAATATTCCGCAAATAATTATTTAAAAATTATTATATTAAAAACTATTATACGTAAGATTTATCATTTCTGAATTGCTTATATAGGCAATTTACAATTGTTGTTGTTTTTATAATAATACACCGCAAATAATTCTTCAAAAACGATCTTTTAAAAGGAGCGAGCTATCCGTATCACCGTAGAAAGAGTGTGACATTTTCAGAAGCCACTAGGGAGAAAAAGGCTGCCACATTTACCGACCGTTTGATCGTAGTGCTGCCCATCGTAGGAGAGCGAAAACGGCTTATTCGCCTAACCGTTAAAGGTTTAAATTTATCAATCCCGAAATAACCCACGTTTCACACACGCTAATTATGTCACAAGTATCCATGCCAGCAATTAATCGTTGAGTCATGAGTTCAGGTCCTCATGCGACTAATGTCTCGCTATGTAAAAAAGGCTAATTCGCGTTACATCTGTTAAGATTTCAAGTTCTCCTGTTTTCGGTATGGGGAAGTTTGAAAAGGGCGAGCCATATCAAAGATCGTTCTCTTCACTTTAATAGTGTTCAAAATTACGAGTTTCTACATCAGGAGCATTCGGTTTGCTTCTAAGTTCGACATATATAAACAATTAATCCATTTTTGCTCAAAATTCTCCACAATTTGCTACCTCATTCTACAAGGTAAATATTTCTAGTATTTAAATGAATTCAGTTCATTTTGTTTTAAAATCAAAACGTGTAATAAATATGTCTAATGTGCAAAAGGAAGAAGGAAAATTTTCAAATGAGTGTAAAAATAGAAAAAAAAAATTCTAATGAATAAAATAGATTAATTAATATTTGTAATCAATAAAGTTAACGTATATATTTAAAAAAAAATACTAACAATAAATTTAAACTCTTAAAGCTACATATTATTGAATAAAATGTAATACAGTACTCTCATATAAGGTTTTTATCACATGAAATAACTAACAAAAAATTACTTTTCTGTTTTGATACCTTGTACTATTAAAATGAAGAAGGAAGTATAAAATAATTTCTTCTATCTTCACTCGTTCATGTGAAACCCAAATTCCGTCCCTGTACCCTTTTCCTATGCAATGATGATCCTGAATTGTAGACCATGAGCAGCCAATCATTCAATAATAATTCCCCAATTGTTTGATGAGTATTGTATCCACCCTCGCCTTTAGGGTATCATTATCTAATTTTGGGGCCTTACTTTTTTCTGCGAGATTTCTAACAGAACATCCCCATAAGTATCGTTTGCATTCATTCTTTGATTAAACAAAAATAGCATACAATGACATAAGTATGTTTCTTCTATTGCTGACCTTAATATTTTTCCTCCTTGGTAGAACAAAAAAAATTTTTAACTAAAAATAAATTTATAACTAGGCTAGAGCTTACCGACAAAACCTCCGTGTTTGCGGTACAGTGTCTCGACACAAACTAACTGAGGATGTACTCAATGAAGAAATTTTGATTACTTTTTGGTGCCCCTAATACATTAAATGTTACCGAAAAACTGAATACTCTGTATTTATATTTTTGAGAGATATAAGGTAAGAACCGTTTCTTCTAACATCCACATCAAACAAAATTGAAAGTTGAAGAAACTTTAAATAGTATATATCTTGCCTTTATGATATGACTGTACAAAAAAAAATGAAATTTTGAGAAATGTGCAGAAAATGCATTATATACAATTAACAACCCTCTTTTGGCTCCTACATTCAGGTGTATTTGAATGTCTATCAAAAGAAATAAATTACCAATAATAGTTGTGCATTGAATGAATATCATTTCCTTACAGTAGATAATTGGACAGAGTAATTATAATTCATTGAGAATAGAGACGGAAAATGTATATCTTCGGGCATCTTCTTATGTTCATTACCAATGACAATCACAAATGGAATGAAAATTTAAATGATAATGGAATATTTTAGAAATTATGAAATCGCCATAAGGAAAGGAGCTCATGAGAGTAAATTGCCCCATAACAAAATGGAATACAACGATGCAATAAATGAAAGATAAAGTAACATATGATACTAGTTTTGCCTCCAATTTGTCATTATGAAATTGTTATTTGTTTTGCTATTCCTTTCAATTGCGGTCTTTAGAAATACATAAAAAGGCATTTTCAGTATCAATGGAATACATTATGGAGTGTTCCAAAAGTTTCTGTACTGATGATTTGTGAAATTATTATCCAAAAACAACTAACGTGAAAGCAATTACATTTGTTGTTAATGGTGAAAAACACTTTTAATTTAACTTAGGAGATTAGTTGTGACTTACAATTACAACAATTGCTCAAAGTGACAGCCACTATTTTAGCTTCACTGCGCCTGATTTGAGAAATGGGTCTTTTCTAGTATCTATTGGAGTCAGCAATTTTCAGAATCTTTATTGTTTAGGATTATTTCAGAAATGATTTGTTATTTAAATATGCCCTCAGAAAAAATGCAGTGATCACTCACATTAGGGGATAAAGTTTATTAGTTCGAAAAAAAATGGTGCAACAAGTCGCATGAACAACGGAAACATGGACATGATTCAAGATTTTTTCCCCTAGAAATATGAAATATTTGAATAAAGTCTTCGATTTATTATTCATTTTTTAAATAAATATTTTACAGGAAATTCTCATTAATACTGATGAAACTAATAACAACTACGGTATATCAGACATATTGAAAACTTTTAGACAAATTTTACATATAGGTTAGAATGGTATAAAAACAAGTAAAACTAAATAATTTTAAACAACACACAGTATTTATTTGTTACTTTATAGATTGTTGTCAGCTTACGTCTTTCATGTGATTTTAAACAAATTGAATTATTTTTTTTATAAAGAATAATAGTATCCTCACAGAAGAACAAGACATCTTTCACAAGAAATAAAAATTTTTTATAGTGATTACTACAAAAATATAACAAGTATATTTTACAATTACGTTTATTTTAGATTTTATGAAGGGAATACTATATTTACTTTTAGCAATAGGATTAGAACTCAAAAATAAATCCAATCAAACAAAAATATTTTATAGCTTTTAGCCAACAAAGGGACTTTTGTTCCGTTACAATTGTCATCCCAGAAATACATTTGACTTTTTTAATCTAAATGGATTGAATCCAACAAGATTACAATAGTTTCAGTTTGAATTGCAATCAATTCAATCAATATTATTATTATAAAAAGATTATGAGGTAAAATATTTTTATTTTATTTTTATTTTACAATATATTAATGATTACATTTAGGTTTCAAAATAATATATTAGTAATTTATCGTTTGCTTTAATATCTGAAAAGAATATTATAGTCCATTTAAACACTTAAGCGTTTGCTTTATTTATAATATTTAATTTCGTAATTTATTTGATTTCTTTTCTTTTTTTGGTCATCAAAGTTGTCATTGTTTTTACACCATAAGATGTTTTTATGTTCTAAATGTAATTAAAAGATGGTAATGAAATAAATAATGCAGTAATTTATATGGAAGAAGTCGTTTTATTTTAGAATTTTCAGATACCCATTTAAGATGGAATTAGCTTACGAGTAATGGTATTTCTAAATGATATAAACCTTTATTTTAGAATTCAAGTGTTTGTTCTGCTATTTCATTAAGATGAGATAAATGTAACAAAAATGTTAGGCCCTTCTGTGGCTAAATCTGTGCCTTGCAAAACTGTATATAGAAAAATATCTTTCTTCTATTTTTATCTTTATTTCTGATATAAAATTATTAATGTAATAATGCGTATATTTAAAAAATTACACTTGCACTTGTTTTAAATAACATTTTGTTCCAATTAGCAACTATTACTGTGCCAGTTTACCAGCTGATAAAGTCAAATATTAACGCAATTATTTTTTTTTCAAATGTAAATTCCATTTATACATAGAAATAGCGTTTGAATCCAATATGAGAAAAGAAGCAGTGACATTTAGTAATATTTGTAAACGTTGCTGAAATACAAATGAAAGGAATTATTCTCATGGAAATATAATTATACGTTTGGTTGATTATTTTTGATTAATCTAATTTTCAATGATTATTTATTTTCCTGAAGAATATACAGCGGTATTGAACAAAATTTATAATGTTTCCACGGAGCAAATGCTTGCCTGTCAGTGTTGATCATGGTCTATTCTGCGTCATTCTATTGTTTAATTACGAAAACTCGAATTTTATCTTTCGTTACTCACTTTTGATTAGATTCAAATAATGATATAATAGAATATGCTAAAATTATTCGAAATAAATCAGGCCTATCACAGATATTTTCTATTTCAATAGCTATCACTTTTTTATTATGAACTATTTCTTGTTCTAATAATTATAATTTTCTTGGAGTAGATATACTAACTAGTTATGACTTGATTTAACAAAGGAGATATAACGTATCCTATTAGTGATTAAATTGCAGACATTTACTGCATTCTTAATTTACGATTACTAAGTTTTTAAATATATTTATAAGTTGCAAATAAAATGCGTAGATAGATTAATAATTATAATCACTATTAGGGATGACACAAACATTTTAATATATATTAATTTGACATTTCATTTTCATTTACTATAACGTATAATTATTAATTGATGAATAGCAAGATGTTAAAACGCAACAAAATAAGTACATTTTAACCATATATATCACACTGGCTTAAATGTTTATATGTCCTTCTTACTTTAATTGCAATATCCAAGTACAAAAATTATTCTGATAGTTTATTAAACAAAACACTTGTTTTTTAATAGTTTAATCTTAACTAAATTTTCTTTAATCAATTTTTTATTTGATTTCCTATCGTAATATAACATGAAGCGAACTTACAGCCTATTGTTAGTGGTGTAATTCAGTAGCAACAGTAACCCAGTGTTGTGTTTCATTCAGTGATTAATTTAATTCATTGTAATTGGAAAGTAACTATTCATTTAAGCTATTTTTGGTTTTTTTTCTAAACATGAGGATAACTAATAACGTATTGATAGATGAACTAACAACGCAATTGTAAAACCTAAAATTCTTCGAAACAGCTCTAAAATCTAAAATTCTTCGAAGTAAGTATGCATGTTTTTGATACGTGCGTGCACGACACAATTAAAATAAAATATTGTGGTGCTTTGTAGGTACATTCGGTGATGTTATTTATCTTGTTAAATATACATTATTTCTAATATAATTTTGGAGCAAATTTTCTTAGTTTTTAGTAAGGTTGTAAATAAATTAAGTTAAAATAATCTAATCATGACTTTAAGCGTTGCAAATATGAATACAAACATCTTTTTTATAAATTTTAAGCTCAGAGACATTTAAGAATGTATGGTAATTTCATTATTACTTCCTTATAAAATGTACTGTAAATTAATTTGTATAAAGTTTACATTTATTATTAACTAAATATTTAATAAATTTTAAATATTACAACTTTCTCATATACATAATTTTTTCACGTATACATAATTTCAATTACACCAAGATAAAAACTTTACTGAAACAAACAGGTCAAAAATTTTAATTTTTTTGAAAACATATGAGAAATATACTATTAATGTCTTTGACTTAAGAATGCAGACTATTTTTCAAGAAATTTTTAGCTTTGTATCGAATTCTCACTCGCTATTTATTTTAATAAACCTAGGGTTACTATAATACGTTATTTAAGTTAAGAACCTTGACTTGTGAAGAAACCATGACATAAATTATCATTACTGTGCAAGAAGTGTATTCAATCTGACAGAGACATTGAAGTCCTTACCGATATTAGAGATAGATGGAGATGAAGGAAGAAGCGTTATTGTTGTGTACACCATATCGGTGAAAGCGATAGGAAATTTTTTAAGAAGGTATACTTAACTCGGATCCAGTTTGTAGAAGTACTAGGGAACTGGATTTAGTTTTGCTTTTATTAAGCTATAAGCTTAATTTTCCATTATAATATGGTTTTATGGTTAAGTACGTGAATATGGTAACACTCCACATAAGTAAATTTATTTGATTTTGATTACAGTCTCAAAGAGAATAAAATTAGCAATCAAAGATTTGTTTGACTTATTATTTATTGCGACTCAGGGGGTCAAAAAATTAACATCAAAGGAAGTGTGTTACAACTTAGAATGTGATACTTGTGTTTTTGAGAAGAAAAAAAATTAATAATCGCAAATATACCTTTGTATATTCTGTCTGTATTACTTTTCTTACTGTGTCCTGATAAAATTAAAACAACGTCAGAAATTAATTCGTACTCCACAAAATTTATTAATATTATTTTTAAATGATGTCTTGAAATGTTTTTCCTATCCATCACATGTACACAACTATTGCATACTGAAATTAAGTTCAAAACAATAATAAGCAACATATCGGATGCAACAACTCCGAATACCATACAACAACCATATATCATAATCATACATAACAATTTGTAAACAGCAATTATTATACAATAGTCTTCTCAACAATTCATTCATAATTATTTATATAAAATAAATAAGAAAAGAAATGCATATACAATACTCATACACAACAATTCATATATAACAAATCATATACAATAATCATGTATAATACTTCATACACAATAATCATGTATAATATTTCGTTTACAATAGTCATGCATAATACTTCATTTACAACAATCCTGCATAAAAGGTCATATAAAATAATCATACAGAGCAATTCATGTACAATTTTATTCCTATTATTTACACAACAATCATATAATATTTCTTACAAACAATGGTAAATATAACCTAATACGTCACATACATAAGAGTCTGTATTTATATGATTTGTTTCCCTATGTAAATGATACAAAAAAGATTATTGTTTTTAATACCTATCTGTGGAGAGATGTGTTTGCACCCGAGTTGCTCATTTGGCAAAATGTTTTAAATTTTTGTTAAAACTATGGTTCTTTGAACAAATCGAACTCGAATTTTATCATTACTTAAAATTTGTTTTCATTTAATTAACTTAAGAATCAGTCCTAAAATCATATATTCTATTTGCTTTCATCTACATATAATAGTCTCCTACAAATAATATTTTTAATTAATTCGCATTGAAATTAATTTTTATGCACAACATATGTATTTCCGTTTAGCATTTATATGCTCCAGATAAATATTTACTTTAACCTGAGATTAATTTTTGAATAACAGTTTATCTAAAAATCGCACACTATATTCGAATTGAGTCAGACTTTCTAGTTGGCTTTAATTTTTAAGAGACACTGCACGTTTGTGAGACATTATCCGATAAAAAAATATATACATTTAATAAAACATTTCTTAATTTATTTCATTTTCAGTTTAGAAATATTTCAGGAACTCTGGAATAATTGGCCACTAATTATACGTTTTGAAATAGACCAGTTCCACACATGCTAGACATTGTCTTGCATATAGCTTCAATTAAATGCTAACTATAATAATGCACAATTAAAATACAGATATCGACATTCTTATCTAATAGAGTATCCTAGTGCTTGAAATTAACAGAGAATGAATGCGGTAAAGTTAATGGACAATGCATCTCTTATACTAAATTCCTGATTTGAACTAACCGACTGCAATGTATAACTGATCAATTGTATAATTGGGGAAAATATTCTTGCTCAAATATACAATAATTTAAATTGAATAGAAGCATGTTTTACCCAGGCTCTTGATTCAGAAATATTAAATGATATAGTACTGAAATAAATGTATAAGCTACCCAATGTGAAATGAAAAAAAAAATTAATAAATAAATAAATAAAATTAAAATTGTGCAAATAAAACAATTATATATTACGTTTTTTTTTTCTAAATTTACTTTAAAATTATTCACGTCAGAATAACACATACGATACACCCTGTAATGAATAATCTGTGACATATGTAAAAATGCAAATAAAATATTTTTGAGCAAAATTTATATGAACTTTTCTAGAATATAGTTATGGTTTCGATAAAAATAAAGGGCATATTTTCACTGAGAAGTTTTATATCGTACAGAACAACTTTTCATGACAAAAATCAATCTTTATAAGTATTCAAATTTATGCATAAATAATGTGTTATCGTATTTTATATTCCTGAAATTCTTATTAGAAGGTGCATCATTATATTTTACACCCTTATGTTGTTTATCTAAGGACTTGCCTCATCTATTAAATTTAGTTTGTAAATGATTATACAATGTAAGAAGTGGGAAAATGAAATATATATATATATATATATATATATATATATATATATATATATATATATATATATATATAAAATTCAATGTATGATATATTATAATGCTATCAATATAAACATATATATTTGCAAATCATTTAATATTAAATATTTGCGAAATTTTGCCTATATTTCATTCTCGATAGTTTTTTTTTCCTTTATCACTAATTGAATGTTCAATAAGTACAATAATGTTACTACTAAATTTGACGAAATATAAAAAATGCCTTTCCTTAAGAACATGTATAGAAAACTCAAGTTAAATCTAATTTCTGATTATTTACGAATAGCTCAGAGAAGAAAATTATATATAAAAATAGTGCATTTCTCAAATTTTGTAAGAATTAATGGTTATTGAATCTTGCATTTAGTGCACAGATACCATTTCTTTCGACTGTTAAATTTACGTGTTCTTGATTTTAACGATGTAGAGAAATGACCTACTCTATTACGTCATAATCATAGAAATTTAAAATACTTGTATAGTATCTTGAATGTTTTATTATTAACGATATTCTTTAAATAAAGTGAAACTTCTTCATCGTTTTTCTTTTGTTAAAAACCCACTTCACACTACAGAAAATGACGGGAAAATCAATTAAGTGGGTCATTCAAATTATACGTTTATATGAGTTTCATGTTTGATAAAAAAAAAAAAAAAAAAAAACATTTTCTACTGCATAATTTTTTTCTGATGAGATCATCAAATTTAGAAATAATATGGAGAATAAAGGAAGGTTTCACATAAAATCCATTAACAGCAATTATTTCTTCAATGCATGTTACATTATAATTTAATTCCTTCTGGAGATCATTTACATTTCTCTAAATTCTAGCCCATTGTATATTTGTGTTATTGTAAAATGAATTCATTTTCTTAAATTACAACATTTAGCCAAATCGTATTTTCGGTTTTTTTGTATTACAATATTACATTATGCATAGATTTTTTTCTTCTTATTTCTAATTGTTTTTTGATTATTTTTACTTTAATCGTGCTTTTTAAGTATTTGTTGCAAGTTTATAGTCAATTGGGACTAGTAATTCTGCAATTTTATTAGGAAATTGGAAAATTTCTGCAACTTCATCTAACCGCAGGAACATACGACAAAATGTTTTAGTAACATTTATACATAAATAATATTTCACAGTAAAGAACTTTTAAACATTTAATTAACTACATAATTTCTTTGAAAATGTTTCAAAAATAATCAGGTAAGAAATATGTAAATAAAAATCTCACTGTAGGAAAATAGTTTTTCAGGTTCTCCATTGGTTGATTTAGTAATTATTAAATAATTGTGTTAATGGTGTCTTATTACCCGTTTTGTCCATCATTTTAAAGCGTATCACGTGATCTAAATATCTAAATTCCAGCTCTGATCAATTAATTAAAATAATAAGCTATTATCTAAAATATTTAATTTACACCCCAAATGAGGGGGAACTGTTTTCAGTTTATTCCCTTTAAATAAGTACTAACAACTTCTATAATCTATCAAATAACTCTCTTATCAGAATACGATGCTATGTATTCGGAAGTAATTGCTCCCCACATTATTGAACACTACTCACCAAATCTACTAAAAGTACCAGAATATTTCCACACACATCAAACTAACATTCTGCTCATTACCGTAAGCTTAATTCTTTCAAACCAATTCCCTGTCGCTTTAATGCAATTTGATTTTATCTATACACTACACTTCGGAAATTAGCTTAATTTGCGTCAGGTTCCATTTGATTGGGAAGAAGAGGGGAACTTAAATAGAAAATCAGAAAGGAACTCCGGATGTTAGCTGAAGGGAAATAAACCGAAAATACCTGATATTCCGATTATATAATATTTAAATTTCGTTTCATCTTATATTATTTTGTTGAAAACAATCCATTTCTGTTTAACGATTGTATTAATATTTTTGTGTAGGTGTCTCAGAGAGATTATTATGCTGCATTTCTGTTTTTGTTTTGTACAATAAAATCCTAGCTATTATTATGATATATAAATATAATCCCCTAATTGAATATCATTAATGAGTAGTATATATATAGATCCCCCATCATTTCATATTTGCCCAGGTTAATAGTTACTAAATCCCGCCTTAAGTGACCAGCAAGTTACACTATTACTAAGAAATTAGTGATAATATGAATTCCAATATTAATATGAAAAATCCAACACTGATATACTAGTTTATATTTACACATTTCTAAAACCAAATTTTAATTTAAAATCGGTTAAAGATGAGCTAATCCTCCCCTATTTACGAGATCTAAAAAATAATCTCTTACAAAATATTTCAATCTGCAAAATTTCACCTTCTGAGAAATTATAATTAATTTCAGTCGCAAGAGACCAAATCAAATGAGATAAGTAAAAAATATAAAAGTGGTCTTTTAAGCCCCAAACTTTCAAAGTTAAAACATCCAAAATTCTTAAGACAAATGTTTGCTTATCTCCGATTTCTCGGAATTTTATTTTCTCTTTTTTTGTGACGTAAGTAACAATGATCACTTTACTGTAAGGGAATTGGAATTTTTCTTCGCCTCCTCCTCGTGCCTCAGACATTCCAATCCCGTATTTTCCTAATCTCTTTTTTTAACATCTTACTACCGGTATTTTGAGCCACTCCATTTGAACTTTGATAGAAATCCGTTCTTACAACCGTCGTTTCATTTTTAAAGTATATGACGTAAGAGTTTGATGTCTTTCTAAATAGGACCTTATCATACGGATTTTGTTTGCTTTTTTTCCATATTGCTTTAAGCTTACAATTGCAAGCATAGTGTACTTTGTCTCGATAAATAACATCATGAATATTTTTTAAGCGTTTGCGAGGTAGCCGCTTCGAAATGCTCTAACGCGTTTCAGTTTCTTTATGAATTTCTTGATGAAAATTGTTTGTTTTAATGTGTACTATTTCTTGATACAATGTTTCACATTTTTTCTTAATCCCACTATATATATATATATACCCTGAGTAATCAATTTATTTTCTTTGTCCTGAATTGTCATTGGAGGTGTGAGAAGTGGAAATATTAACCCACATGTAGATAAGATTGAAGAAGTGATGCATCTCATTACACCCGATTTTGTCCTTTGAAGCTTTCCCCTCCCAACTATGAAAGAACCTTTAAATGATATCATTTGATTTGATTAAAGAAATAAATGCTTCTTTGAGATCTTTTGATAAAATAACCATTCGTATGCTACATATATTTTAAGAAATTTTTACCTTTAAGTTATGAGATTATACTCAGGGGAAAACCATAGAGAATGAAAACCATAAATTTGTTAAATGTTATATTTGCTATAAATTTATCTTCAAAGTTCAATTTTAAATTAAAAGAAACTGAGTATATTTAGAGGATACAGTCACAACATTTTACAACAAATAAAAAAAAACTAATTTTATTTCAGTCTGAAATGTGCGGTAGATTATTCTGATTGTAACTTATCCCAGGGATCTTAAATAAGTTTTAAAATTCATCAAATACACGAGCAGTAAACCTATTAAATAATACAAATTTTATCCTTAAATGTTAACATATACTAAAGACAAATATTTTGACATCTATAGTATCCTTAAATTAGGTCATTTTTATCTGCAAAGGAGTTTCAAATAAAAAGCCTTCCCGAAACTTTCTTCTAGAATTGGAAAGAAAAAAATGATAAATCTGAAGTTCTGATTACACAAAACTTCCTCTTATTATTTTTTTCCATGACCAATCTAAGACTCACAGTGAATTGAGAAAATTCCTTCTCTGTCAAAAGAAGATGAATCGGGATTTTCACTTCTTCCCTTCAATTCCTGGTGGATTAAAAAAAAAAGAAAATCTTCTCAAATAGATCCATCATCGGTCTGTTCATTGGTAAAAATGTTCATCTCAGTAGAGAATATATATGGATAGAGGTATTGTCTTTCATTACATCTGCCACTTCATTTATGATGAATAGTTTCCTGTGTATACACCTACCCATTGTTATTCTTAGTGATAGAAAGAAAGTGTATTCAAAAGGAAAGCGGTTTAGAAGAAGAATCTCCTCTTTTCTCTTAGGAATAGTTTGGTACACTTAAACAATTTCTTTTGTGAAACTTTGAACGTAGAGGCCTTTTGCTTTGGTGAAGTTTGAAACACAAGTAAACAACGAAAAGTTAGATTCGATTGGGTTTTTTTTTATTTAGTTTTGTTTCTGAAGAAACAAATTGTTTTGGCATGGAAGCCGCGGGATGAGGTTCTTTGGTAGACGCGTTCACTTTTTTACTTCCCAAAGTAAAATGTCGTTTCTTTCACTCAGATGTGATAGATATCTACTACATTTTTTTATGCACATTATGACCATATTTTTTCTACCCTTTAGTTTAAATATGCTTTATATGCTTACTTAGCCTTAAGCAGACAACTTTTGTAAGTTGATTGAAAAGTAACCCTATATTTTATTTGAATAATGTTTGAACACAGTTGAAGCAGAAAAATTTAGAAAATTCAACAAAACTATAAGTGACACACTTAATTACCAATCAATTGAGGTGTGCAATGAAATTTTTCCACGAAAAAAATGGAGCAGGTTTTAGTGAAGATTGCAGCTAATAATACCTTTATGAATAAATTGGCTGTCAATATTCCCTTTTGATATTTTTTCCATAAAACACATTTTATATAAACAGGCCAAAAACAACAGAAAATTGTGCTCATTTCTCATAGACATCAAACGAATACAAGTTATGGGATAAACCTTTTGCATGAAACTCAATAACTTCGGTTCTATGCTTGACTACAGTAGTTGGCACACATCTCTCACATCAAGTAAAATGCCATTTCTTTCATTCAGAAGTGACAAATATCTGTTATATGTTTTAGATGCCTATTATGCACATATTTTATCGTGACTGCAATTATTTATAGATTGTTTCAGTTCAAAATGCTTACATATGCTTCAAATCTTTTGTTTAAATATTTTATGTGCTTACTATGCCGTAAGTACACATTTGTAAGTTGATTAAAAAGTATCCCTATGTATTATTTGAATAATGTTTGAAGATAATTGAAACGAAACAATTTAAACAAATGTGATACAATTACCAATAAATTGACTTGTGCATTGATTTTTTTTTTCTCGAAAAAGTCTTACGGCAGGTTTTAATCAAGATTACAATTGTCAATGAGTTGATGAATTTATTCGGTGTCCTCACTTCTGTTACATAGTTTCTTCCATAAATCAACTTTTATATACTAGGAAAAATAACAGAGAATTGTGCTCAATTCTCAAGGCGATAAATGAGTACGAGTGGCGGAATAAATTGTTTGCATTAAAACCTTAACAATATTGGTTTTATGCTTGACGACAGTAGTTAGTACACCTCCCACGTCTACGCATAAATGCTCTCGTTTAAACTATTTTAATTAACAGTGATGTACCCTAAGATGTGATGTTCAGTGGTTATCTCGCTTCAGTCCAAACAGATTCGCATCTGTTAACGATATGGGCAGAGTGTGCAATTTATTTTCACCTGAACAATATTAATAAATTCTTAGTTTTCTTTCAAGGGGAATCATGGTATGGACAGGCATTCTACAAGATGAACGAATTGGTCTCCATATCATTATGGTACAGAGATAAAACTCCTTGTTCCTTGGGATCGAATATTTCTATGTGCTGTTGATCCTGATTTTATATATGTTGATAATTACTCACATTTTCTTAGTGAAAGCATGATCGTGGACTTTTTGAAATAGAATTCATCCAAAGTAGGCCGTATCCCTCACCTAATCTGCATCCTATAGAGCATGCGTACGCTATGCTTGAGATATAACTAATATCTTTAGGCTCCCACCAAGCTTCATTCCAGAACTAAAAAGAGCTCTTCGTGATGTTTGGAAGTCCTTGAAACCACAGATTATCCGCAATGTACTATGGAGAAAGAACAAACATTGTACTGTGTACCTGGTTTTCAGAAGGACCACGCACCTTATTAATCTGTACCATCAACGTTTTATTCCATTTGTTTTTTATTAGAGTATATTTCACAAAACAGCTGTTTACGAAAAAAAATAACCGCAACATACTGGAATATTGTATTTCTTCTAGTTTGTTCCTCTATAGGATGAATGAATTGGTGCAATACAGAATTAGATAGTAATAAAATCTCTAGTTGAATGAGAGGGAAAATCAGTATCAAAGCAGCGGATAACGATACATGACACTTTATTTGCAAGACTTCGGGATGACATATAAGTTGCACATCTTGGACAGTAAGACCACAACCATCAATCACGTAGTTTGTATTAATTAACAACCCAAGTAAAGGAACTGAAACAGTAATAGTAACGACAATCACAGTTATATGAGCAACAGTCATCTCTCCAGCTAACTAATTCGCTCTACGGACAGAAATTCACTTTAATACTTTGCACTTCCAATGCAGACATCGGCCAATTTGCAAATGCACTCGGCCCCACAACCGTCAGTTCCTTTGTAGATGCATTCGACCAAGTGCCGACCGATTCCCAATCGATTGCCCGATCGATCTTCAAGACAGACTCCATAGACAGTCTAACTAGTTCTCTCTCATGCTCTCGGCATATTTATACCTCTTCTGGACAGGTACGGCAACGTGTAGAAAATTTATAAAAAGTCAGTGACTTTTTTCCCCTTTGAGATATCGATTATATTCCAGCATTTTGTGCCCAAACTTATCATTATATCGCCAAATTGTTTAACACATCTGTCATTAACGTTAAGAGGTCATTTCTTTTTCCTTTGGCGTACTGATTATATCTCTGTCAATGATTATTTTGCTTCTTAAAAGAACCCTTGCAAGGAAGCTGCTTCTGAAGCACAAAACAATATGCGAGTTTTAGTCATTTCTCAATACCCAACACCAACATTCAACCCCTTGTTTCAGCCTCGGTGTTACGAGCAAAAATATTAACTAAATTTTACTATCCATGTTTTAATTAAAATGTATAGCTATTCAATTCAAAATTTTGAAAAATTATTAAACCTTAAGAAATTTCGAGTGAAATCGAGGTATTAAAATTGGTGCTGTAAATTTTTAATAAAATTACTTGAGGAAAAATCATTCATAATTTTAAGCTAAGATTGGATGGATTATATTCTACACTAAATAATCAAATATAAACTAGAAATTCAATATTTCATGCCACGTTTTACCGCAAGTTTTATGAAAATGGTAGAATGATAAATTGAAATTAAAATTTGAGTATTGATTATAAAAAAATACTACAACTCTAAGAAGAATTTGAGAGTAGTTGGAAATAATTTGTATGTAAAAACCTTGGTGGATTAGTATATCGATTATGTTATTTCCATAAATTAAGGTTAAACTTAATTTTCAAATCTGCATGCATCAATCGAGAAGGGATTAGTTACTTTTGAAAGGAATCATTATTAATTCCTTCTACTGTCGTTATTTTGTGTTCCATAAAAATAGGTACTACTGAATCTTTTCCGAGGAAGAATAATCAACGGTTTCGAGTATATTATTAGGCGCAGCTTAACGATGAAATGGTCACAGAATGTCCCCCCCCCCATTTGCATCTGAAATTGACACTTTTTTGGAATGTGAAACTCATAACTCAATCGTTTTTTAAAAAAATAGTCCCTAAAGAATTTAGTCTGGTATAGTAATGTAACATTTATTACAATTGCAACTAGCCTTTGTCAACAATCCCGTAAATCATAAATATTATTTTGTAAATTAATAAATTAAGTCCTGTAAGAAACTCAAGCAAAAGTTATTCAGGAAAATTAACTAGATCAACCACAAGGTTGGTAACATTTGCAAAACATTTCACGATACCTGCACAGACCTTTCTCTGCTATTGGACGAACTAACTTGTTTCAATAGTTAACGTTTATAACACAAACATTGAAGAATAATATACGTCTTGTGTGCTCTAACGCGCTCAGTTTGTAAACTGAGCGCGTTAGAGCACATTAGGGAAAAGTTTCGCTATTAGACAGGAGTTAAACTGAAAACTTTTGGATCGAAACATTTCAGACGAGTTAAACTCGTTTGTGTTCTTTACGGTTACAGACGTTCCACTGCTAGCAGTGTTCTAGCATAATAATCAAATAGTTAGTAGTCTAATGAAAACAAAATCATATAGTAATGATATCGAAGTTGATTTGTTCAGATCCATGATTAATCAGCAGATAATTACTAGCTTACTATATTTGTGGAAAAACTTCCTTTATGCCTCTGCTGTTTCGTTTCCTATAATTTCCTAAGGAAACCAATCAGATTCTATTTCCTGTAAGGTGTTTAGTTGATGATTTGAATCCTTGTATATTCTTAAATTATCTCTATGTTTATTCCTAAAGCATCTTAATCAGCGTACGTATAATATGGTTGTTCAAAACCCACAGTGTATGTATGATATGGTAACGAACATTATTTCTATTATCAAATAAACACCTGCAAAAAGCTTCAATATCAAATTCTTCACGGATTATAAGTGAAAAAGTTTAGTCCTATTCACTACATCCCATTATATCTACTAAAGTCACATTTCATTTATAGGTAGAAATTTCATTTCAAACAAAGTCACAAAAAGTTTCCAAATTATTGGTTCAATGGAAGAACTGGATAGCTAACGTCAGTTTTCACTAGCCTACTTTTAAGCTTAAATAACAGAGTATTCGTGTGTATCGAGCTTTCATAAATCATTTTACGTAAAAAAATGCTTTCGAACTTGGTTTCGAATGTACTAAATTATTTTTAATATATTACGAAATACCTTTTCATATATTTTCATTCATTATAACTATTTTCCGTATAATAAATGTCTATTTCAAATAATTTTCAAACTTTTTGACCAACAAAATTCATTTCTGTTTCATGTCAAGTATTTTGTCAGTAGAAATTGCAAAATTACAACAATGACACATGTATCAACTGACAGAAATAAAATTTTGTTAAGTAATAATACTAGCGAAAACTTTTCTCATTCAATTTCATCACGTCAATTTTTAATGCAAAATCAACACACAAAGCAACAAATCATTTTGCCCTGATTCTTTCAAACCAAGTTCGATTTTATCATAAAATCGAATATCTTCCAGTTCATCAATTAGATATAAAGACTTATACTAAAATAAGAAAAGTAATTGCTTTCTTACCATGATTTCCCCAATGATGTACCGTTAACAAAACAACAGAATAATATTTTCCCATAACTATTACAGGATTCATTTTATTAGCATGGTTATACTAAATGAATTATACATAAAAACTCAATCTGTGTCTTTGGGTAATTTTAGTGATTCAATTCTTTACTTAGTTGCAATGTTAGCTGCATATAGTTCTATATCTCTGTTTTGCTTTTCAATATATTTTACTACCTTTATTGTTATATAATTTTGAAACTTCTTTTATAAATTAAATCTGATAACTATTGATTATACATTGTCTTTCAGGACATGAAAACTTTACAGAAAATTAATGTATCACTAATTACTAAAAAAAATATACAAAAAATTGTTCTTCTGTGATTAATTAAATTATGGTATTTTATTTTTATGGTGTACGACATTGTTTTGTACTTTGTCTGCCAATTAATAATAAGTTGTAAAATGTAATATTAGTTGTAATTACGTTAAATAACTTGAATGCATTAATTGTGCTAAATTAATTGTACTTCTTATAACAGGAAGATATTTTGCACAATTGTAATTTAAACGATTGGATCAAATTAATTTTCTTAAATTTTAGTACAACTGTGATTAAAATTTGAGATATACATTAAATATATAAACTGATTAATTTTATGGTTTCATGGAGCGTAATTTATAGCAACAAATTGGGGCAAAAAAATTGTCGAATGGATAGTTACTATTTAGTGCAAGTATTGCAAAATGATTAGAATGGATAACCGCTAAAACACAATTTATTGAATTTGAGTTTGTCCTAGCACTTTATTACCATTAGTAGAAGATATTGTTAAAATTCTTGTAATATACCAGTAAAATCATGAGTCATGTATTAAGTTTTTCTAGAGGTTACAAGAGTTTAACTTAATCAGTACTAGTTCCACGTTATATGTGAGTAAATATATCAATTTGACTAAATAACTAAAGCGATAGCATAACTACAGTTTAAATTAAACTTATGATGAAATGCTGAAGAAAAAAGGTAAGACAAACTACAAGAAAAAATGTAAACTATAGAATAAAAACTTTAACAATTTTTGACACAGAACATTCACAAAAATAATAATACAAAAGAGTAAAGAATTTTATTTAATAAAATGAGTTAACAATAATGAGAGAAGAAGAATTAAGAAACTTTTGATGGAAAATGTAACATTAATCTACCATACGACATTTTCAGAAAATTAAAAAAAATTTACAGATTGAAATTTACTTAAAAAATATCATAAATCGTTTCAAATTCGTTGAACTCAAATAAATTCTTACTATATTTCATAATCCCCACTAAAACAACACAATTTATTCCTCATTAATAATACATTTATGTAAAATTCCTAAGATAAACTTGAAGGAATTATATATTTAAATTAAAAATTTAAGGGACTCAATATTTGTTGTAAATATTTCTTCCTTCCTGACAGGGGAGAGAATTAACAGCAAATGTAATTTTATAAAATATTTTTTGAGCTTCATTTACACTCTATTCGTTATTACATAATCTGCAAAACGCACTCCAAAGTTTATTTATTTATTTCTTTTAATTATTTGTCCAATTTATGAAATCTTATTTACATAACACATTTTTTTTATCACTTAAGGATATTTCAACATGTTTGAAATTCTCTAGAATAATATATAAAATAATAAGCATAATGCTTTAAAATTTTCCTTTGATGTGCTTTAATATAATCTTATATATATATATATATATATATATATATATATATATATATATATATATATATATATATATATATATGTGTTATTATTATTAAGTATTATAAGGAAATATGTCAGTATAAGTATTAATTTCTTAAGATTTTAATATTTACCAAAATAGTAAAATAAATTTTAATAATTATTATATATATATATATATATATATATATATATATATATATATATATATTGAGAAAAGGAGTTTTAACTACAAAATTACTTATAAAATATATATTTACTTATTATAAAATTTATATTTACTGTATTTAATGTTAGAATTTTGCTTAAGTAAGTTTCTCATTCTATTCCTCTCCTGAATTCCCTCAAAAAAACATTCAAATCCACAAGAATAAGATTTGAGATCAGCTTCATTTCAATTGCAGGCGAAGAAAAAAAGTTGAGTGAAGAAAAAATAAATGAAATTATCAGAAAACTGGATGAAAAAATTCTTTCGCCAATTGGGAAACTATGGTATCCTATTCGATGCTAACTTGAAATGTTTACGCCTATATTTCCACATGATCAGACATAGAAAAGGATGGAGGAAATGTGGTCCAGTATGATGGATGAACGAATCTTCATTTTAGACGATCACGTGTCGAAAGAGATACTTCTGTTGTTAAGCGTTTGCTACAGTTTTGCTAGAATGCACTTGGTGTCCATTGGTATATATATGACAACTACGAAGGAAGGAAGATGATAATACTGAGAAAAACGTTAGCTCGTCTTGTACAAAAGGAAATAAATGATGTTTGGAAAGGATTTAGAAATATAGATACGAGACAAAACGCATTATTGTTATAAGAAGTATTTATTTGCATTAATATGAATCAATTTACTAGACTAAGAAAGTTAGAATTGTTATAATAAATTTTTGTAATCCAAACATAGTTTGTGTAATATTTAATAGCATATATTTTTTTTAATAATAGAACCAAGTTAACGCAATTAACATAAACTGAAATGATAAAGTTCCAATACAAAATGAATTTGTACATGAGTAAGGGCTCTTTATACATCAGCTCAACTACACTGTATTTGAATTTTTTTCACTGTGCAGCATATAATGTTTGCCATACAAGTATGCATACTTCAGTCATAAAAAAATGTTGAACACAAATGGGGTAATAATTTTCGAAACAAGTTACTTCAGGATCAATAATCATCTTACAACGCTTTTTTCCAATTGTTGTACAGAACCTGAAAACGGTAATTGCAAAGAAGTTCAGGAGCAAAAAGAATAGTACTAATTGTCCGTAATGATGACTTTTTAGGATATTTACATATGTATATAAAAATATGTTGGATGGAGTCAGTTTTGGTTGTCACTACTTCACTCTAAATTTGCGAAGGGTAATTGGAAACATTGTCGTGATGGAACATTTAGATATTAATGATTTTTTTTCTGACGTATAGGACTCTTAAATTTCTGGAAAAATTTACTTTCATCATTTATCCCGTACGTTCAAACTCTTCTCTTGTGGTTTATATTTTTCACATCGAAGATCACAATAGCACAGACATCTTTTCTGGAATATCTGATATTTTAGTGAAACTCACATACACGTGTTTTGTGCAAGAATTTGTCCTTTTAATTCTGGCGGAACATGTCGAAAGTTTCAATAGCATATTTCTTCGGACAAATGCAAACATTGATGGAACAATGCTTGTCGATGGTTAGCTGCATTTTCCTTCACGACACTAGCATAAAAACATTTTCACTTTGTGCAAAATTTATACAATACATTACCACTAAGACAAATATCATCGGTATCTTATTCTGCACCTTATTCTCCGTTGTATAATCCAACCTTAGATATAAGCCTATAATAAATCCGTTCATCTGGGGGGAGAGATACCAATACATATTCGATAACACTTGTTTACAAATAAATCTTTCAATATCGTCTTAGAGTCAGTCAGTTAATTAAATTAATGATATAAATTTATGGTACTACTGCAAATGCATTTGTGCATAAAATCTATTTCCTTGGCTGATCAATAAATCCTCGTAATTCGGAAATGTACTAAATTTGATAATTCACTACATGCGTAGCTCTACAATTTTTGTTAAAAAATTTGCAAGTTATTTACTATCATTTCTCTTTTTTATATCTACTAGAGTGAGGCCACATTCGTTTCGAAAAAATACTTTCCAAAATTTGCAGGAGATAAAGAGATTTTTCTTTCTTAATATGAAAATAAAGAGTCTGTGTATACCCGTCGAAGCTCAAAAACTGAAAGGCTCAAAAGCACAAAATGTGATACGCATGAGTGATGATGGCGCACACCTCAAAGAAATAATACTATAAAGAAAATCTTGAATACACCTGAAATTTTTTTAGAAATTTAAAAATTAAACCCTCTCGCGCAATACGGAATATGACGTCACGATCTGTTTCTGGTTACATTCCTCGTAGATATTTTTCAAAATCATTTATTTAATTCTCTGTTTTTTGTAACAGAATTATAGACTTGTTGAAACTATTATTTATCTTTATTTATGCCATCTTTATAGTACAAAATCGATTATTTTTCGGATGAATCATTTCACAATGACGTTCGATCAGCAATTGAACATTTTGCTATTAAATATTATTTTTATTAAGCAATACCCCACATTTTGTAAAACAGCGCGTGTCTCATATATTAATAATCTTCTTTTTTAGAGCAAGCATACTTACTTATTCTATACTCCCGTGAAAAGTTCTTTTAAATTCTTTTGATAACTTAATTCTACTACTCTTGTTACTCCTTCGTAGGAAACATATTTCGAAATAGAGTCTTAAGCAATTGTGTCCTCACTTCCTTGGTAAATTCTTATTCAAAACTATATAACATTTTTTTTGCTAAATACGTTTTACTGAAAACCTTTCTTTTTAATATGATCTAACATGTTCTTGTTTTTAGAATATTGCATGAATGCATATTTTAGAATATTGCATGAATAACTGGGTATGCAGCGTAAAGGATATATGGTGTTAGATTCAGAAGACTGAAATTATGCTACGTTTGTATAATAGTTACATTCAGTTTGCTTAAGATATATTTACATTGCTAAGATATATTTAATTTAATATTTGATAGTCTACTTTTATTTCAATATGTGTCATAATAATTAATATTAAAGTCAACTTTATTAACTTATCATTTGCTTTTTATTTAACGTTTAATTTAAACATTGTTTTTAGTGAAAGAACCATCTGTTTTTATTCTTTTTGCTGTTAACATTGGAAACGTTTTTTATACTTTTAAATGTTTTGCTTGGGAAAACGAAAATGCATTAGAAGTTTGAAGAAGTAGAGAATAATCAAACCTTTTTTGATAATAATTACTTCTGTGGAAACCGGGGATTCTGAAGTAAGCTTAATTTAGTCTAATAATCATTTTGAATATTAATTAAACTTTTTAAGGAAATCAGTAGAAAAAAACCTTTAGCACGTATTTAAATAAAAAGGTTTGTAAAGTCAATTTTATTTTAATTTTTTTCATACCTTCTTAAGAGAAAATAAATTTTACTAACCACCCAAGGCTCTATTGTTTTAGTTGGATCACTTTTCGCGTACCAGATCACTTCTTAATTTTTAATCCTTTTTTTCAATTGAATTTTATTCTGCTTAATTATATTCAGCATAATATTTTGCTATTTGCTTTAATTTTAATCGCATTTAGCTGATATAATAATTAATCTAACAATATATCGTTTTCTCTACTATTCATTACATTTCGCTTAAAGTTAATAATTTATCGTATGCATCAATTTTAATTTTGGGAAAGCTTAATATTGTCCATTCCTTGATATTTCATCGTTTATCTTAATTCTTATATTAAAATGAGTAATTAAATATTTCTTTTTGAAATAAAACACACATATTTGTGGCAAAATCAGATCTTTGCAAAACTTTGTATATAAATCTTTTTTTAAAAGATGTTTTAGTTGTAGCTTAGAATAAGGAAAATATTACTTTTATAAGAAAAAAAATATTGATGACAGTTAAAAATATTTTCTTACAAAATTGAAATTCATTGAGAACCTACGTTCCCATTTTGAATACAAATTTGATTAATTAATTGATTTTGTAAATATTGACCAGAAAAATATCCAGGAAATAGTTTATTTTGAAAATGCTCGAATCACTATTTTTAAATTTACTAAATATCTTCTATTATAGCTTTCTACATATGGGACTACATTATCCAAATAATAGTCTTTTCTTAGATAAGGTTATATTCAGTATTTTTCAACTTACGAAATTTGAAAATATTTTTTTCCTTTTGAGATACCCTGTTTGGCGGAAAGTCTTAATTATTGCTTATATTTGCATGAAATACCTTTTTGAATGCAAAAATATACAATAAGAAACTTCCCTTGAGTGATTTTCTAATTTTGAAACCCCATCTCAATTTTGTCAAATCTAAAACATTATTTTTAACCAGTTATTACATTATATTCTACCATTGGTTACATGTTAAAATGCATATTCCATCTGTGAAAAGATTGAAATTATAGTTCAGTAGCATCATATTAAAATATAATTCAGTAGCATTTACAAAAAAATTAACAGCATCAGAATTCACATGTAAAATTTTAATAATTACTATTCACGTAGAACCGCAAGACATGAAATACAAAATAGAAATATATATTTATATACATAACTTGAAATCTGAAATCGATTTCACCTACATAAATCAATGATTTTGATGAATTGTTTAAAAAAAATGTTCATTGGTTTGTAATTATGGTACGTAATCATGGAATAATTTCTATTCATATGATTTAGATTAAAAAAATAGTGACAATCATTTTTTAATTTATTTATTGAATTGAAATAATTTAAAAAATGTTTTATAATGTTCTTCGTTAACAACCGTAACCTATTTATGCTGCAATAAATTAAACATTCGGCCTTTTGAATAAGAAAGAAACTTTCTTTTAAATTCATAATTAATTACTGGGAAAATTTTTCTTAACTATTTTGAGGAAACTGAAATGAATGATATATATCTATAAAAATATAAGCTTTATATCATTATTTGAAATCGAAAACCTTTCAAAAATATATTTTTTTCAATTAATAAAATTAATGTTTCATTTAGTAGAGAATAATTACCCATGTTAAAGACACTTTTATTAAATTGTTGTGTCAAATATCAAATATATTTGACAAAAATATTGAGACATAGTGATAAAGAATACAGTTACAGCCAAGGTATAAACATATGTTAGAATAACTGCATTGTAAATAGTTATATAAGAATATGTGATGATTTTGAGAGATGTGTGCATACAAACAAAAACCGTATAAAAACAATTCTAGAATGAATTTCAGAAGAGGAGGAGAAATATAGAGTTAGACAGATAAAGAAAGATATATTTTAGTCTCGTTAAGTATCAGAATATACCAAAATCTTGAAATAGTTTCACTAGAATAGCCATAATCTAATCAAATGTACAATCACAAGTAAATCGTTTAATGTAATATGATGTGTTTTACAAAACATCCAGCAAAGCTACAGTCACTAAAATGAGATTTAAGTAGTGATAAATTTCGCTCTATAATTCAAAATAAATTTTATTTGGTTGTTAGAACGTTGTTGATGGTAACTCTGTTAATGCTTTTGTTAAATACCTATAAAAAAACCTGAAAATATTAAATGCTCATTTATCATCACAATATGGTTTTCAACTCAAAAAATGTTATTATTGAAAGATAGTAATGAAATAAAATAATTTTATTATAATTCTCAGCGTTACTTTTTTTTAAAAATCTTTTTGACAAAAAAATAATTTGACTTTTTATTTAAGTATATATACTTCCAAAAAAATTTATATCCAAAAAAACGGTTTTTAAATGCTAGTTAATATTTAAATACCAATTATATTTATATATTATTTAACATATTTTTTATTTGTTAATATTTTCCTTTATATCTATATACAATATATTATTACATAAATTATATTTTTACTAACACTAAAATTTCGAATTCATAAATTTTATAAAGGATGATCTGCGTACTATCAATAATATTTCATCATTACATGTGGTACCGGGAATGAGACACCTCTTTGAAATTTCAGTAGAAAAACCCAAAACATTGGACAAAGCCTTCAAAAGTTTAGTGCTCTATGTCTTATTTCTTCCTCATGGAAGAAAAGTATATTCCTCTTTCATCTGTGTTAGTGTCAAGCAATGGATGTGCATGACTTCTTTGTCATGAATATTTTATTGTCTCCCCTGATAGTTTTATCATGTAACTTTAACACTAATTTTGAATAAACACTAAAATACAAGCATTTTTTTTTTCCTTTTTTTCATAGCCTTTTTTTAAGAATATTTATCACCAAATCACTTCCTATCCCAATGTATCTCAGATATTTACAAAATAGGCCTTTCTTCTTGAATATAAAAACATTTTGCTAATTACGTATGTTTTAAATACGAATGCATCCGAAAGGATGGATTCCTATTAAAAAATAGAACAGGCAATTGTGAGTAAAAAAAAAGACTGAGAAAATCTGATTGCATATGTTTTTATTCATTTTCGTTCAATATATTGATTCTTTTATTTATATAATAATGTTCTAAAAAAATTTAAAGTTTTCTTTTTTTCTATAGCTTCCTACATTACTAAATAGAAATATATTGTTTATGATTTAATATAGTATCTCCTTCAATTCCAAGAAATGAGTTTTGTGTTAAATATGATGTTCTGATTTAATTAATAACTTCTTTAATCAATCAATAATTAATAAATATGATTTGTTTATTTAATACAGTTTTTACGAACAATTTAGTACAATAGAAAATTTATACATCTCCGATTCAAAATAAGAGTAACAATATTATTCCATGTGTAATTTTTGTTGTCATTTAAATATTATAAAATTTCTTGCAAATAGAAATGACGTAGTTTCCAAAAATTATAAAAAAAATATGTTATTTATTTCTGAATATACAGCCTCCTTTAAAAAATATAGTAACTCCTAATCTTGTAAACAAAGATAAACACCATTTGGAAAATTATAGGCTCTGTTAAAATGTAAAAGAAAGTCTTTTAAAAAAAGCAGTAAAATCAATATTTAACATTTCGTACATATCTTGTTAAAGATGATGCAGACATAAAAAAAAAGTCAAAGTCCTCTGCAATTCAAATAAACCTGGCATCTTATGAAGAATTATAAAAACACTAATGATGAAATAATAGGAAACATCTCCATATATTTCATTAAATTGTAATGAATGTTGTATATTTGTTTCTATTTTTAATGATATATATATAAATATATAATGATTATAGAATTTTAAGAAATAAAATTTTACAACTGCTGAAGAATTTTAATTCTTGTTTTATTTGAAGGATCCAAGTATAATTTAAATAATACCTTTATGCATTTTCTATTAAAGTAATTCTAATATTTCAATGCTATTTATGATTTTTTAATTATAGTTTATGGCTTAAGGCTACTTTCTGCTACTCTCTAAGAACCATAATAATAGTTTTTATTCAACCAATGGTATTTAAACTAAGGTCCTTATTCATAACTGAATTGAAATTCAACTTATTTAAATTTTAAATAAATTTTCAAATTCCTTATAAAGGAACACTTATATTTTATAAATAATATATTTTATGAATTAATGTACTTTTATTTAAAAAAAATATGTGCTGCAAACTATTCATTATTTCTACAACAACCTCCAAAACTTATAACATTATCAGACGCAGACTTCAAGAACCGGTTTAATTTTTGAAGAATCTTGAAGGCTTAGAAATTATGCCTTTATGTCGAGTATTTAATTGTTAAAATATTCCACTTAAAGTTCTGTAGCAACCATCGTTATAAGATCAGGCAGTTTTTAAAAGGAGAAAATTATGTCATTAGCATTATATATGTCTGATATTTTACAACCTACTCAAACGTTAGTTAATTGGAACTCATTATATATTTTCTCAACAATTAATGACACCGAAAATAAATTAAAAGGTTGAAACAATTTTTGCCAGTGGAGTTTAGTAGTTGAGCATAGATAATGTACAAATTAGAGGTTTCTCAAACAATACTGCCATGAACAAACCCAGACGATAATTAATTGTAATGATGTCGTTTCTTGTAATTTCTACGTGAAAATAACGATTTCTGTAGTAAAATTCGGAAACTTAGTATAATGTATTAAAATAAAAGTAATAAACTTTCAAAGAAAGAGAGTAAAAGAAATCAAAAGTATGAATGAGAAAATGTTAAGCATTTCAATTAGATATGATCAGCGCATTGCTTTATATTAGGTTTAAATTTAAGAGGTGACATTTTTCATTTTTTTGCAACATAAAATTAGAATTTGTAAATAAAAATTGAATGGATATTTTTTTTTTGTTATACCCCCATATATATATATGCAGCATGGTGTCATAAACAATACATACTTAGATATATATTACTACCTTATGTATTAGATGAATTTTATTTTACAGTCTACATTGAAAAATAGTAGCGACAAAAGGGTTAGCTGTGTAACTTCATTTCCAAATATTAAATCATGTTTAAATTTTTTAATGCATATTTAATTATTTACAATCGAAATGTAACGAGAGGTCTCTAAATATATATTATCTCCCGTGCTTAAAGTCTGCCTGTAGAGGGCGTTCATTCAAGAGGTGAGTGTGGATTGTCACACAATTCTCTCTGATCAGGTCAGAAAAGTCTCTGAGTGGAGCGGACACATGTACGTAAAATAGTTGATACTCGAGGAACTTGTAAATCATGGGGTAGTTGAGTATTATAGGTAATACGTACTGATCTCCAAGTTAGTGTGAAAGGTACTATATTAAATGAAATGCGGTATGATTGAGTGCTCAAGGTATTCTGTACTGATCACCAAGGTAAGACAATAGGAACAGTTATTGAATGAATGAACGAAATTGTTATTGTTAATTAAAAGTGTGTCTGATCTCATATAAAGTTTAATTGAAAGTAAACTATGTTAATACATATGTAAGTTAAAGTAAGAAATGAGTACGTACGAAACAAAGTGATGGATCCTATTAAAATATAAGGCTAAATTAATGATAAGGAGTTAAGTTATAAGAGATAAAAGTGAAAAAGTAGTCGAGCGAAAAGGTGAAAGGTAATAATAACTTGAAGTAAAAGTAGAAGCAAGGGAGAGAAAGAGAGAGACAGAAAGATTTTGTGTTGAATTTTATTAATACTATATAACACATGGGTCATTAAGTCCCGAGACTGTGCGGTCGTTTTTTTGCGATTTCCTCCTTCAAACGCACCAGCAAGTTAATCACTGTTGATCGATTTACCTTTTTCGAGGTAGTCAATGAAAATCACGCCATGCGTATCCCAAAAAACTGACGCCATGACTTTGCCAGCTGACTGCTGCGTTTTCGGACGCTTCGGACGACATTTGCCAGCTGTGCGCCACTCAGATGACTGCCGCTTCGACTCTGGAGTGTAGTGATGTATCCATGTTTCGTCCATGGTCACGTAACGACGCAAGAAATCTTTTTTGTTGCGAGTAAATAGCGATAAACAACTTTCTGAATCATCGACTCGTTGCTGTTTTTGTTCCATCGAAAGCAATCGCGGCACCCACTTGGAAAAAAACTTTTTCACTTCACTTCAAAAACCCTTTTTCTGTAAATACACTTCCATATGATATCTGTGTCATCTCAGCAATCTCACGGAGCTTCACTTTACGATCTTTCATTATAATTTTTGTCACTTCACTCACATTTTCCGGTGTAACGGCTTCCACAGGTCTACCCGAGCGTTCCGCGTCATTTGTGTCGGTACGACCACGTTTAAACTCGGCAAACCACCGACAAATCGTTGCTTTTGATGGACAAGAGTCCGGGTAACATTTTTCAATCCATTGTTTCGCTTGCACAGTGTTTTTACCCATTAAAAAACAATGTTTTATCAGAACACGAAACTCGGTTTTTTCCATCTTTTAAACAAACTACAAAACGACTTTACTCCAACCTCGATAACTCAGCTGTTTCTGGTCCGATCGACTTAAAATTTTGACACGTTTCAAGCAAAGGTTAGTACTCTAGAAAGACCTGGTTACTGGTTTACTACGAGTGCCATCTCTGGGTTAGTCTCGGAACTTATTGATCCATGTGTTACGAGTATCAGAGGTGGTTATTGGGATACTTTTTAATTCTTAGAAGGGAGAGGCGAAGTTGACAAAACTAACTTTTATTTAACATAAAAACACAAACATGTCTGATAAGATTGCAAGCAAATTCAAATATTTCGAATTCTAATGAGAACACTCAGCCGATGCCACTCAATTTCCACTAACATAGAAATAATTACATTAAACATAAACATAAATTTTATATTCTGCCCCATTTAATGCAAAGTTCAGACAGTCAGAAAATTTTAAATTTAAGGGCTTAACATTTTAATTACTTAATGAGTTACTGTCGAAGTCAAAACTATATATGCGAAAGGAGTGTCTAGTTCTGCCACGATTGTCTTGGAGGTTAACGTCTGGATCCTGCATTCTTGCAGCTGTTTCTTCTCTTCTTACAAACAATCATCTCCCTCGATGATTAATGTATCTCGTTTGAAATAAGAACGAAGATATTGAAAATGTACAACTTTCAAACTCTATTCCTTGGTGTCTTAGAGTTGATGTAGTAGCTTTTAGCCCCGATGGGGCAAACAATTACAAATGGCCTCTTGAAAATTGGAGATAGTTTATGATCTCCTCGTTTCGTCCTGTAGCTTAACATGAGATAGCCTGATTTAAACGAGTGAGATCTGCGATGAAGATCGAATTTGCTTTTATTCACCAAATGCGTTTCAAACACAGAATTTGTGTCTTCGACCTTGGCCGATGTTATAAGGTCAACTTGTTCTTCTCATGGCATGTCGTTTGTGAGGCTTCCAATAAGAAATTTAATGGGAAAGAGTGTCCTCATATCCATGAAGTAAATAAAATCGAGATTTTCATATGGAATTCTGTTTTCTGGTGTGAATTACCAGTAAAGCAATATTCAGTAATAATTCCCATTTTTCTGAATTCTCGTCCATCATTTTGTTTCATAGTCGGTGCAATTATTTCATTGACACGTTCAATGATGATATTAGCTTGAAGTGAATCGAGTATTCTTATTGATAATGTGATTCCATATTTTTGCTAACACCACTCAGTATGGCGTGTAGTAAACGCTCTATTCGATAAATACATATTCGGCGGCCCATTTAGAAGTATGATATGTTGCAGAGCATCGGTCGTTGTAGATGCAACGAGATATATGTTGATGGCATTGCAATCTCGTAGCTTGTGGCGCAGTCAACCTGGACACACATGTTGGTGTTCCAACTTTGGTATGTAGTAATCATTTGATGTAATCAGTGGACACTATTCCCACAGTGTAGTTGGAATTGGCAATTGTTGCATTAAACATACGTATTTGCAGTACGGCGGTTAACAATTTGAAAGTTGTGACAACTTCGAAAGTATGTTTTACAGTCTTTTTACATCGTTGACTACCAATAGCGTTGATGTAAATTGTAAAGGGTTTTTAGCATCCATATACCAGACATCACCATGATAAGCAACCAAAGTTTGCTCCCGCATTGCTTTTAGAATCAGTACTACAGATTTTGCTCCATTATTCTGTAATCACACAAAAATATTGTTATCATTATTATAATAGCGCATTATCTACATTGTATTTTACTAGATTTTTCCTCTTTGGGCAAATGAAAAATATACTGACAGAAGTCATATTTCAATTGCTTTGTACAATTCCTAATTCATGGCTTGCGGATACCGTTAAACAAACTAGTGGAATTTAGAAACTTGATATAAGGTGAGTGATAACATTTTGCTTTCCAAGTCTATGAACAGTTGTAAAATCAAATTGAACCAAGTATACTACATATCGGACAAACTTGCTATTGTTTGCTGATTCACAACATTATTATTCTATGATAAGTCCGAACTTGTGACCTAGTAGATAAAGGCGAAAATTTTCGGTGAGTGCCCAATGTACTGCAGTACATTTCAGTTCAATGCAGTGGTAGCGTGTTTTAGAATCTTATAAGTGCGTGATGTATATTCGATGACACGACTTTTTTCATTCTGATCCCGAGATAAAAATATACCCAGTCCTGGAAACAATGAGTTAGTTCTTACGAATGTTGACAAACCTTGTTTGAAATACGCAAGAATTGAAGTAGTATTTATAGCTTTCAAAGTCTCAAATGAGCGCTGTTGGCCATGTGTTAAATAGCGCTGCTGGTCATCTTTTCCTGTCCTTTGAGAGAGTTTGTAAATGGTTTTACAATAACAAAATAAATAAGAATATACCTCCTGAATTGATTGGCAAATCCAAGAAAACTTCGGACTTCTTGAATTGGTATGAGTCTACAATAGTGTTTAACTGATGCTGTACACTCTGGATCAGGGCATTAACCGTTTTGAAAGAGAATTTGGACAAAAAGGGATATATCTGATACTACAAGTTGTGATTTTTCCTCGTGTTAGCTTGAAACGAGCTTTGTGAGTTGCTTCAAAAATTTTGTAAAGAAATTTTAGTTGGTAACTGTAGTCATCATGTAAATTTGAAATATTATTAATATATGAATTTACATTGTGTGGCGCTAAATGGTTGTAAGCTAATGGTAAAAATTAATCACTCTTATAGATAGGTAAACCTTGTAGATAGGCCTTTTGTAATACCATGAGACACACACAGAAATTCAGTTTGTCCATAGGATGTGACATAGTTAGGTTTGTAAATGCCCGTCTCTCTTATACGAATGGGTATTAAATGCAGATTTTATAGCCATTCCAGATTTGTATAGTTTGCCTACGGCGCGTTTAATCACATCCTCCATCTTTTTGATCGCCTGCGGATCAATCTTCGTGATGGCATATTAGTACGTGAAAAATCCAGAACAACTTGTCTTGGGGTACTTTCATGGAACGGCTAGTCTACCATGAATGCGGGAGTGGCTTAAAGCGAGTTGAAATATCGATAAATTCCTTGTTTTACCCATATCTGAATTCCATATTTAGAAACTGGTGATCGGGCTCTGAAAAACGATATAGTTACCAATGATCATAGAAATACGATCAGGTTGTGAAAAGGTAAAAGAAGCATTTTGTAGAAAAGCATCTTTTGCATAAGTATAATCAATTACGTCTTGTTGTACTTCAATTTTTGTTCAATTTGGTGGGCTAAAAAGTCTTGTATTGTAATAAGTCTTCTTAACTTCAATGCGGGAGCAGTTTTCCCCTGAGTCTAGTCGTTACAAAGTTCCCCCTCTATAATTGCTAATTTTTGTGGATCCAGAGAGGCGAGAAATAGCACTGGTTAATTTTATTTCATCAGTTTTTAAATATTGAGATACTCTTGACCTCTTTAAGTCATTCGTGACCATTGTCAATAACATCTATTTTAAACCTTTGAATTGATTGTACTCTATCGATAATGCACGTGATTTGAATAACATATGACGCATTTAAATGTTTATCTAACATTAATTTTTGCTTCTTCATCATTGTAACCATATAATAGGATCAATTTGAGAAATAAGGGAAGTGGGATAAAGTGAGGGATAAAAACAATTATTAAAAATTCATCTTCATTTCGGAGAGTTTCATTTCCATTCAAATATTCTGTTTTATCAGGGAGTTTTTCAACGAGATATTCATTATCATTTTGCGATTGCATATGAAGACTGTTTAATTCATCTAATGTCTTATTTTAAATTAATTTAATTCCATCTTTATTTAAAAATAATACAGCAAAATCTCCAATATTTTTTCGTATCTTCTGTTATTTCAATATTTGTCTGTCACACTCATACTATACGAAATTTATTTAAGCTACAACAGTATCACATAATTTAACATAATCACTGTATAAAAGTATTATCTCAATATATTACTCAATGAAAATTCTCATTAATCAAAATTGTTCATGTATTAATAGTTCCTTATAAAGACTGTGTTTAAAATAAATAGTCAATCATGTTGTAACTCCAAGATGATCTTTTGCACAAATTTCGTTTCCAAGCGCTCAATTTAAGATGATGCAAAGGAATGCAAGATAATGTACCTCTGTAAGTATTTTGATTAAAAATATTAAATATATATATATATATATATATATATATATATATATATATATATATATA
>BMAW01003411.1:596091-611113 GCA_019974015.1 Nephila pilipes
ATATATATATATATATATATATATATATATATATATATATATATATAATCTAATGATAATTTAATTTAAAATGTATAACAACTTATTATCAATATGAAGTATTTCTTTTTTGTAGAAATATCTAAACGAAAAAGAACGTTTGAGGACGTATACATCTTTTAACTATTATATTGTTTGTTGTAAATTCAGGAAATTGTTTAATTTAAATTCTTTTTGGCAAATACAGATACAAATTTATGTTGTTCCTTTTTCTCTCAAAACGCAGTTTTTATTGAAAAGACTTTTTTAACACTCAATTTAATCGAATAAAATAACTCAGTCTGATTTTATTTAGTTTTACTGTCTGATGAAATCATTCATTGCAAAAAAAAATTAAATTTTTAAAATTATATAAATCTTTAAAATGATTTTTTTATTGCTAAGGACAAAAACTGGGTGAATTCAGGTTTTTTTCATTAAAAAAAAACCAGAAAATTTCTTACACTTCTTAAAGAAAAAATATTTTACAAAAATTCTACTTAATTATATATACTCCTTTGATACATGTGAATAAATGATACTTTTTATTTCTTCATCTGATGAAAAAAAAACATTTTTAAACGTGTTTGATATTCTTTTTCTTTCCTTCGCTTTTGAATCTTAAAAACCAAAATGTGTTGTGTCTGGAATTATTGTGTTATACTAAACGATGATCTAGGATAATATGAGTAACTAGCTTCCAAATGTTACAAAGTAAAACGTGTAAAATTTGGAAACAGTTATATTATCATAATTTCGTAAAATATAAATATTAAAGCAATTTCAAACAAAGATGTTACCTCTTAATATTAAAGAAATAATGTTTAATTCGTCATCACTGTTAAGAATCGATATTCAAAAGTGTTTCCTTTTTTCACAATATATCCGCCTCCATTGAAATTTCTTCAGCATTATTGTACAGATATATATACTTTTACTTTTACTTTGGATGAATACATTTCAGAGCAGAGGGTATTTTCTATCTCTGAAGTGTACCAAGAAAGTTTTGTAGATCCAAGGAATCTATAGGATATGACAACTAGAGACTATTTTAGTATATGCGAGATGAGTATATATGAATAATTTATCTGTGTGTGTCTTATGAAAATTAATTCAATATTAATTTCTCTATTTTTAAATTCCTACTATTAGCTTACTATCTCTCTATATGTATATTGTTCAAATTTTCAATCTTTAATAAAATACTTTTTTGTTCACCCACTCAAGTTCAAATAAAATTTTTTAAACTTGTAGTCGATGACACTTGATGTTAATACACTTGATGATGACACCTGGTGTTTTCTAATATTAATTCATGTAATTAAATTTCCTAGGTGAAAATGCAGTTTAGCCCAACCATTAGGAGCGATTTCGAAAATTGCCAAACTTGGCGATGTTTTCGGCAGAACGTTAAGTTCGTGAAGCGGAACAGAGTAGCCATATTTGGCAAAATACCACCATGTAATTCCTATTGCTAAGGGTTGCTGGGCTAAACTGCATTCCAACCATTTTATTTACCGGATGAATTAAGAAGCAAGCTAATGCTTCTACTATGTCACTTGTCTTACAATGGCAAATTTGTAGAGCCTCACGTAGAATTTTCATGCCTTCGGATCGAATCTCTTCGAGGCACAATATTTATATTTGGTTTACATAAATTAATTTTGGTTTTTTATGGGAGAAGATATTTTTCTTATATAGGGTATTTAACAGGATAAAAATTTAGGAATAAATACCGTCAGTGACGACGCATGTAGATCGCTGGAAAAAACTTCTTTTCCCAAGTAATATTGTGATTCTGTCATATGTAACTTATAATGATTTAATAAAAAGTAAATAAAATAATTTTTTTCTTTAATGATTTAAGTTGGAATTGAATTATTTTTTTTTATATTACTTCTTTTGTTCATCTCAGAAGCAGTATTTATACTATAAAAATAGATTTCTATTTTTCTCTTATATTTTTCGAATACCTATTATGAATATTTTAGCTATATTCTTCGTACAAAATCCAACAATTGGACTCAAAGTCATACAAAAAACATCATTTATCATTAAAAATATTTATTACATGTGAATTAAATATTCAATAAAATAAAATTACTATCGAATGCATCTTTTTGGCTTGTGACCTGGACAATTCGTGATTTTCTCTTCTCTAATCTCGGGGACTTTCAGTAACTGAAAGGCAGGAAATTTCTATTCAATTTCTCCTAAAATAAACATGATTAATTACATTAGATGAAAGAAATAAGTTCAGAGGATTAAAAAAGATATAGTGCAGTAAACTGAAATATAATTTAAATGAAATGAAAGGGAGGTAAATGATAATAACAACCTTCTAGATATTGTAGATTGGAATACATTGTCGAAAATATTCGTTTATATTAAATTATTAGGTGGAATACCTGATTAGAATAAAGTGAGTCATATCTGCTACAAGCTAGAATTGCTTTAATCGGAATGTCTAATTTGGTAAGCTAAGACTTTATTATTTTATGTAAACAAGGATTAACCACGTTAAGAGGCATTCGAAAGGTAGCGATCTTGCATATACTGAATTGATAGATAATAAAGTGTGTTGTCCTTCTCTTACGAATATGCAATTGGAGTCTTTAACTTATTTACAATTTAATCAGACTTTAAGATCAAAATAGAGTTAAAAAATAAAAGAGAAATAAAAGAGTCCCACTCATAATAGTAAGTAAATATGCTCCTTTTTGATGTATTCAAAAATTATCTTAAAATTTGAGTAATATTAGAGAAAAATAAAATGATTAAAAAGCAAAGGAATGTAAAGTAACAAAAAGCGCTTTTGAAAGGAAATGACAGACATTTTAAAAACTATGTCTTTTTTTTTTTTACTTCATAACATTTATGATTTTCTCCTATTTACTCTAACCAGGAATTCCTGTTTACAAAACCCCAAAAGGGCTGTAAACAAAAAAATTGTAAACTAACAAAAATGTATAAATATCGATTTCATTAACATTTGCGAATAGCTTGATATAATTGAATTTTATTATAAACGTAATATTGTTTTTATAACAAATCTTATATCCTTTTAATATATCTATTTCAGGTAATTTCATAGAAATAATGCTTATTTTCAAAATTTTGATTAATAGAAAAAGAAATATTTAAATTACACCAATAGAAAAAAAAATAAAGCACACATTCACAGTAAATATCCATCATTATAACGAAACAAGACAATTCTTTATTTGATAAATATAACATAATTAACTTTTCAAGCTATTGTGATACCTAACTTTGCTTGTTTCACTTAAAATGTTTCGATAACGTTTTACGAATCTAAGTATTAAACCTCACTATTTTAAGACGAGCTAATTTGTTATTTTTAAAAAAATATATATTTAATTTCACTTTTCTTTACCTCAATTTTGCATATGCAAGTAATATCATTTTTTTTATTTGCTTCCTTAGCTACTTAAACGCCAAATTGCAATTAAATAACGCAGTCGTTCTCTCTGCAGCATTCTTAAAAACTAATCTAGTGAAGAAAAAAATATTTTTTGAAGAATATAATTAAGAAATGAAGTAGAAAAAAATGTGAAATAAACAGCTAAACATATAGATTTAATTTTTTTTGCAATGATTAATGAATTACTAAGCATAATTTTTTTTTTCTTTAATTTTCTAGAGGATCTTTTTTTTCTTCTGTTTTTAGGTCGAGTTTAAAACAAATGATATAGATTTTCCTTAATTTATTCCAAAAATTATGTAGCATTGTCTCTTACAATAATTTTTCGCTTTTACATTTGGAACAGAGAATACTTGATTGGTACGTGACAAATTTTTCACTCTTTCCACATGTTTATAATTGCTTGGTTTTGAAACATTTTTAATAAGAAGAACATTTAATTTAAAAATAAAATTAGTATATATCTAATAAATATTTAAAATGCTCCTGAAAGTATTTCGCAGACTCACGATGACGGTTTTATCTCTGTCGTGTGTTCTTGCCTTTAAGCCATTGAGACATGCTATGTCATAGGAACCGATGCATATTAAATCTCAAGGCCCTCCCAATGGCGATTTAACATTTAATCGAGATTCAGGGTCTTCTCAATGGCATGGTGGGAAAGTTAGGCGAGAGGAGTTCTAACTTAGGTGTCGCACTCGTTACTTAACTGTGGTTTAAAATAACGAGGTCCTTTGCCAATAGCCATCGTGTTGCATCTTGTGAGACGTTAATAAATCCAACCAACTAAACATAAAAGTTAGTGTACGGTAATTAGAAGTTACAATATGGTTCCAAAAATGATCCTAAAGGAAAGGAGTTATTGGATGAAAAAGTACAACATTGTTTAAGTAAGTTACGATTTTTAATGTAAGACATTCACATAAATATTGCGCAATGCTAGTGAATTTTCTTAAAAAATTATATATATGATAAAATTTAAAATTTTTAATTATTTTTTAAATAATCAGGCACGACAAAAATCTAAGAGTTTTTGTTATTTTGTCGTATATACAGTTAAATAAACTGAATAAATAAATGTGTACCGTGTATTTTCTAATACAAGCGGTACGGTGTATAAATCAATAGTACTTTTTTTTAAATCTATCTAAATCTTAAATATAGAATAAAACTGGTAAGGAAATAAATCTCCTCAAAACACAGTAAAAATATTGTATATAACAGGTGTAATGTTTTCAACTCATTCCAAATAACAACGAAGCGAAAGTAAGAAATAACCATAACTTTAATAACCTTATCTGAACCTAGCTCAAAAGGTTACTAGAGTGATGTTTGTTACCATTCAGTTGTTGTATTCTGTGTGATAACTCTTTTTTTGTATGTGCTCAGAATATATTTTGTCTAAAACAGGGCTTCTTAAACTTTTGTCATTCACGACCCTATTTATGATTGCGAGTTTCTTGACGACCCCATACAAATATAAAAAAAAAAATAAATTAATAATTTTTTGATTATTTATTTATTAGGTAACAATATACATATACAAATACATATGAAATATATAGATTTAGAATTCGTTTTGAAACATACAAAAATCTAAAATTAAAAATTGCACAAAAAATTATAAAATTGTATTTATTATAGTTTCAAAAATAAAAATGGATTCTGACCGTCTTAATTCGCTCGAATATATTCAAGTAGTTGCGTGGTAAGTATTAAATTAAAATATAAGTAAAAAATTTAATGAGATGGATGTGCCTGTTTTTTTATTGCATAACAAATCAAATCTTGGTGGAATGTTGGAAACTGCTGGACGTAAGACCTCTTCAACATTTCTTAGCGCTGAACGATATTGGGATTTAATATGTGTTAAAGCTGAGAAAGTAACTTCACATAAATATGTGGTGTTGAATGGCAGAAGTACATTTAAAGCCATATCAGCTATTGTGGGAAATTCAGTTCTAGTTCCGATCCAGAATTCAGTCAAGGGCTTTTTTTGAAATTGTAGTTTTAAGTTTGAGTCACTCGAAAGCTCAGCAAATTCCTCTTGAGCTTTAAGTGGCAGGTGATCAATCTCACTTAAGCCAATCCAAAACGGCTTTTGAATCCAAACTATTTTTTGGAAATAAATATTTAATATAAAATATGTACGGAACTGTATTTCTAGCGCTTTTAAGTGATCTACAATAATTTTTGCAATGAAAGTTTTACAATGAATTTTCTCGATTATAAAATTGTCGACACTGGAAAACATTTCGAACGAATTTTTTTCGACCCTACTTTTCCAAATGTTGATCTTTTTAATAAAACTTTCAATTTTATCATTTGAAGCAAATATATCGCAATTTTTTCTTTGAAGAGACAAGTTGAGATCGTTTAACTTTCAAAAATATCTGACAAATAACACAGCTTGGATAGCCATAAGTCATTTTGAAAAAAAGCAGCAAGTTCACAGTTTCGTTCGGTTAAAAATATTTCGATCTCGTCCTTTAATAACAATAATCTTCTTAAATTTTGACCTCTTGACAACCATCTTACTTCTGCATGTAATAACGAAGTTGTGTAGTTGGAATCCGTATCCTTACAGAGATTTGAAAATAAGCGGCTGTTAAGGGCATGGCTCTTAATAAAATTTATGATCTTAACAGCATCCTGAAGCACATCCTTCAATTCTGGTGCTAATTTTTTTGCTGCAAGAGCCTCTCGGTGAATAAGGCAGTGAGTAAAAGTTACATGATCATAATGAGCAGCTTGAAAAAATGATTTAAAACCAATATTTTTGCCCGTCATCGCTCTTGAACCATCTGTGCATATTCCACAGCAATTTTTCCATTCTAAACCTTCTGCTTTTACAAATTCGTCAACTTTACAATATATGTCTTTCCCTGTAGTATGGTCTTCCATAGGACGACAAAATAATAATTCTTCCTCCACGCTTTCTTTATAAACGTACCTGACATATACTAACAACTGAGCCAATTTTGTAATATCAGTTGTTTCGTCCAACTGAATTGAACATTTTGGATTTTCTTTAATTCTTGTAATAAGTTGTACTAATTGATCCTTGTTAATATCAGAAATTCTATTCGAGACAGTGTCGTTCGACAAAGTAATTTTTCGAATATCATCGCCATATTTTCTTCCATGTAGTATTTCTACCATTTTAATAGCAGCAGGTAACACAAGATCTTCTCCAATAGTGAACGGTTTTTTATTTTTAGCAATACAGTATGAAACTTCATATGACGCTAGTAAATATTTTTCATTAACGGTTATAAATTTTTCAAAGATTTTCTTTTCTTTATTTAAAGATTTAAACAGTCTTTCAAAATAATCTTTTGGTTTATTGACATACAAAACATGCTTTGATTCAAGATGTCTTTTTAATTTTGATGGTTTCATACTGTCCGAAGCCAATAATTCATTGCAGATCAAACAAAGAGGTTGTTCCCTTACAATTTTGAAATGTAAAGCCAAACTGAAGAAAAGACTCATCATATTTTCTTTTTCGCACATTAGATGCCTGTTTTCCAATACTTTGTCCTGCCTGAGAAGAGTTTGTAGCATGATCATCTGCGTCATTACCATTCTTATTTAAGTTCAGCCATTTATCCATGGCCAAAAATTATTTTCATCCTGAAATACAATAAATATATAAAAATAACATATTGCACATAATAATTGATTTATTAATTACCGAATAAATAATAATAAATAAAAAACTAAAATCTTGTTACGGCGGAACACTGACAATTGACCACACTAGAAGAGCGTCAACACTCCACTAATTCACATTACAGTCAGTGTTATTGAATCATTGTTTAGCTGCAGGTTGCACGAGTGTATTCGCGCGCATTCCTCCCTTTGATTGTGTGTGATATTTAGAGGTGGCGGTCAGAGTGGGAAGTCAGCGGTTTATTCAACATGTATGATACCGACAAACGCACTAACAATGTATAGCCACAGTATAATAATAGCGATCGTTTACTGCTGTCGGTGGAGATAGCTCAAACCTTCAACAAATGCGCGTGTCTAGACGCTGAAAGTCCACTGTATTCCGCCAACTCTAGTGATGTTATAAAATGGTATATATAAATATTTGACATTAAAATCTCTCGCGACCGCAGAATTTTGCTACTCGACCCCATAGTTTAAGAAGCCCTGGTCTAAAAGATCAGTGAAAATAGAAATATTCGTAGTTGGAATTTCAAATTATTAGTAACTGCAATAGCATAAGATTTTTCGCTTAAGAGACGAGTCAATAAACCAGCTTTACAAATACATTCGAAAGCCAAACAAGTTATTTTCTTAAAAAGAATTATCATAACATTCATTTTTATTTTCCTAGTGAGCGTTAAATACATACACTAAATGCTTGCAAACGTATTTTATTTGGCAATTTATCACTTATGCGCGACTAATGTAAATATACCGACATTATTGCTAAGTAGAGCATCGGCATATAAGCCAGCAAATGATGTATTTCGCGGTGGACCAGAATATTTATTCTTGCTATTGAATTTTTGGATTCAAATTGCTACCAATCCTTGTACCTTTCTACAAGATAAAGACGTTTCCCTTACATTATTTCTATATTAACAAATTAGGTGAACAATTTCTCCCACACATTACCAGAAACATCTTATCAGATCTTTCATCCTTATTACATCTTTCTGATAGCCTCAAATCTACCATTCATGGTTCCTCTGACTTCATGTATTTCAGGAGACTGCGGAAAATCTCTTGCACTCCTATTAGGAATCTCTGTATAGGATAAATATGCTGAGATCTTTTCTTTATTTTCAGGTTTCATTCAATTGTCCTCGTAAGTCGCACGCATTTCTGAGCGTAATATTCATGTCAATAGTAGGTTGCATTTCAAACTTTCTTGCATCAAATCTTTCGTGGTCGCGATAACACACTGGTCATAGCTGTGAATCATACCACGTTTGATAATGCCGGCTTTATTGTTCAATCGAGTCATGGGTTCAAGTCTTCAAGCGATTGAAGGTCCACCATATAGCAGTGCTAATGCAATTTAAATATGTTAAGGTTGCAATTCCTCCTATTTTAGGGGTGGAGATTTTTCGAAAGGGAATGCATGCTCAAATATTGTCTTCTCCACTTGACCGATGAGAATACTTGACGAGATCCTTAATCAAGATAAACTCTTGTTTCGCTATTAAGTTCGACATATATAAACAATCAATCCATCAAGGATCAAATTTCTCGACGATTTGTGACCTCATTCCATTATCCAAACATCGGCGGTATTTAAATGAATTGAGTACATATTTTTCGAAAATCGTGAAAACTAACGAACATTTCTAATGAGTAAAGGAATGATGTTTCTAATGAATAGAATAAATAAATATTTTTAAAATAAATGAAAAATAACCAAATGAATAAAATAAATTAATGTTTCTAAACAATAAGTTAAACAAATTAATATTTCATCAAATAAAACATATATATAAATACAATACTACCTACGCAGAAAACAAAACTACATTACAAACGGATTACTTAAAAGCTCTAATAACAACGAATTTAAACAGCAAATTCTACATATTACTGTATGAAATACAATATAGTACTTTTAAATAGTGTTAAGCACATAAAATAATTAAAACTACAAAATAATTAGTGTTCAGTTTTAATACCCTATACTTATAAAATGACGTAAAAACATGAAATATTGTGAGCAATTTTTTCAATATTTTTTCACTTCAAACGACCCCTTCTGCATTTGTTATTAAATATGCTGTGATATAGGAATGCTAGTCACAGAAGTACCATTTGCTTCTGACCAAGTACGGGGTGTAACAAAAGAACCCATGGTAACATTATGAAACATATTTTGAACAGCTGTCATCATTTCTCCTCCCGTTTCTCATCTTTATCATCGTGTTCATTTAAGTTACATCTTGTATAATACCACAAATGGACTCTTACATTGCCAGCCATCATCTTACTTTGTCGGAACATTATCAGCTGTTCCTAAGAGTTATTTACCCAATTGTCGTTCAGTTAAATCATGCCTGATAATTTAATTCTGCCAACAGTTTCTAACTCGGAATAAAGTGGTAAGGATTCCCTCACCCAGAGCTGAAAATCAAACTGTTTTTTTTTTTTTTTTAATTAAGATCAAAAGCAGGCAATAATGTTTGTGTATTAGACTTGTGAGAGGGCATAGGTGCACACACACACTCTCCTCGTGTGCTTAAACATGAAGCATGTTCCTTTGAGAGAAGAAACAGTTGATTTCTGGTCATTCTACCTATCTGATTCTCCTCATGTTGAAGCACAAGTTTGTGTAGACCGTGGGTGCTTTTGTCTATAAAAAATATATCCCACGCCTGTTATGTATTTTAATAATGTATTCGCTGTAATAGTAATGTATTCGCTGATTCCAAACTAGGATGAAATGAAAGAATAGCGTAGCTGATGTCTTTGTGCGCAAGTGGGGAGGTCATTCAGTATATGTCTCATAAATATGTTGCGACCAGATCGCAAGCACTCTTCTTGGGTGCTACGAGAGGAGGAGCCTCCCTCGGCTGTTTAAATAGTGAAGTGAGTAGGAGTATAGAAAAACATGAGTGGAATGCATGTACATGTGCAAGTGAAAGTTGAGGATGATACAAATCAATCCCGAGCACGAATGAGTTGAAATTTGTAGTGTAAGTGAGTCCTTAGCGTTGTGGCCTAGTCGGGTTGTCTGATTCTGGATACATTCTCATTTCAAACCAATAGTGCACAACATGTGATATGGAGAGTTATATTCCTAAAGTATATAGTTAAACAAGTTTATATTCTTCAGCGAGACTAACTATCAAACTGATTCACATACTCACAAAACTTCGTTTTTATTCACAAGAGGTTAAATTTTATCTTTAATTCTTACTGTGTACATAACATTTTTACATACATCACCACTCACTTATAAATAACAACCGGTAAGATACTGCACATTAGAAAGTGAATTATGGCTTGTACAATCACTATTCTGAAACAAAAGAGACTGAATGAGAGCGGACAGTACATTTTTCCTCCGCCACAGAGATTATTGGCCACAACAATCTGTGACTAGTTTGCCTAGGAGAAAATGCCAAATTACTCGAACAGCTAAAATGATCAAAAGCTGAATTATTGAGGGAAAACTACATTTAAAATATATGAAACAAAGGCTGCATGTGGTTATTAAACAAAGAGACTGACGCCCTAAAATACTTTATATTGATGTCATACATATTTACTTATTATCACATTCACTATACATCCCTCCTCTATCCCTGCAACGTTCCATGCGAATCTTCCATTGTTTGAAATATTGCTGGAAGTCTTTTCCTGTCAGCTTCTTCAGGACACGTGCTGCTATCTCTTTCACGGCCTCAATGGACTCAAATCTTGTTCCTTTCAATTCATATTTCACCTTAGGAAACAGAACTCGCACAGTTCCCCATTCCGTGTAGAAGGTGAATGTTCTAACACTGACATGCTGTACTTAGTTAGAAACCTCTTGACAGATAATATAGAATGCGCCGGCACAATGTCTTGGTGAAACATGTACCATGCGAATTCTTTGACAAATCTTACAGTCTCAGCAATCGCTTAGATACTAAACTAATGGTCACAATGAAACATAGTACTAATAATTTCAATATTATCATCCACTTTTGCCATGAAGGGTGAACCGGCTAGAGATTATCATCAACGTTTTCACGGTCCTCTTGAAAAGACTAAAATAACTCAAAAACGCGTGAACAAAATAAACATTCATTGTCATGCACTTCCTTGTAGTAAATTATAAGTTTCAGGAGCAATTTGTCCAAACTTCATGTGAAATTTCCTAATAATTCGTTGCTCACTTTTCCTTTTTCGGGCGAAACAGTATTTAACTCTAATTATAATGAAGACTGCATTTATATGGAATTGTTTACAGAAATGACAGGCGCAGAATTAGAAAGAGAAGGTTTCAAGTTAAAAAGGTGTCAGTCGCTGAAGTTTGGCGTATGCATACTTCTTCTGTAGCAACATCATCATCGTCTTGTTATTTAATAACCACAGCTTTTAAAGAAAAATTTCTCATCCTAATCAAATATCTATATCACTAGATAAACAACGATGCTTAAGCTCTCAAAATTATTCATGATAGTAAAATAATTCATTCAATATGATTTTGTGAATACATTATAACTAGGTTCTCACACTTCTGCTAACTTCTAGGAGCTTTCATAGGATATTCATAAATTTGAGAATGCTGCCCATTAATGAATTGTGACTCATACAAATTAGTTTAGCAATATTGAAGTGTAGTAAATAAATAGGATGTGATAACATTCTTAAGAGCAGGATTCTTAAAAGTGAAATATGTAATATAGAATGAGATATTGCTCGGGTAGATAATTTAGGATAAACGTGTGCCTAAACTGATAAGTAGCAAAATGTATGAGATAATTCGATGATAGTGTGGAGTAATTATCTATGAGAGGACGTGTAATAGGACCAATTTCGCAAATTTTATATTGACCTGCATCCATTCAGCAAATTTCGGATAAGTAATAAATTATGTTATTAATCTTTAGCTTCTGACTCTTGTAGGAATCTGTTTCACATAAGAATAAAAATAATGAAATATAAAAAATTGAAGATGCGAACAAAATTAATTACATTCCATCTATTTTCTGATTTTTTTTAATTATTGATTTAACTTTAATTATTGATGATAATGTTTTTTCAATCAGCAGTTCTCCGTAAAAATATAGGCCGTTCACTTAAATTTCGTTACTTAACATTCAATGTTTTTTTTCTGACATTTTATATAAGTTTCCAGCTTCTTTACAACCAAATGAAACGCTATTGTACAAATTAAGTAAAATTTAGAATGGAGTTAATAGGTATATATTTAAGTCATATAAAATTGAAAGAATGTAATTTATATAGTTAGAAAAGTTAATAGAAAATAGCTTTTGTAAAAGCCTGGAATATTGTTCGAGAGTTTTGTGCATGTCTATGTGAGAATTGAACACAGCGTTATAGGATTAAAAGACTGTTTCATTAATGTATTTGCATCGTATTCCGATAAGCCTATAAATTTGATTAATTGTAGAGGTACTCTCGGCAAGAGAAAGAGATATGTTAGCACTCTCCCCTTTTTATAGAAACAATAATATTAGTTTGAATTTTAATAAACGAGATTCCTAAAATGCTGGTGTGGGACTACTTCAATTACATTATCAATGCTTGGAATTAAGTATAAATTTATATTTGCGATTATATTGGGTTGGAGGGAAAGTTCTGTCGTATTTTAAATTGGCAGGTGATTTTTCTTGTAAATAAAAAAACATCTGGCTAGTGAGTCATTCGGATTTTTTTTTTGTTCTTTTAGCTGCTGCGTAATATAAAAGGAGTCATTTTTTACCTTTCATCATTTACTTGTGATATTTAAAGCGAAAACATGTCAGTAGATAAAGTGCACTTACGACACTGCATTTTGTATGAATTCCAAAAAGGAAGCAACGCATTAGTTGCATGTAAAAATTTACATGCAACTAATGCATGTTTGTACTTGTCAAAGATGGTTTAGCAAATTTCGTTCCGGGGATCTGATCCTCCAAGAAAGTGATCGATCTGGACGACCATCCAAGATCGATAATGATGTTTTTCGATCCATGTTGGAAAATAATCCACATTTAACAAGTCGAGAAATTGCAGAAGAGTTTGGCATTTATCGTTCAACTGTTGGAGCTCATATTAAATCTCTTGGGTTTGTGCTAAAGCAAAGTGTTTGGTTCCACATGAATTAACGGAAAAGAATTTGTCTGATCGTGTAAGAATATGTTCATCACATCTGATTAGACACAAGCTGGTTACTGGAGATGAAAAGTGGATTCCTTACGAGAATATTAAGAGAAAAAAATCTTGCTGCAAACCAGGAACATCATCAGCAACAGTTTCAAAACCAAGTATCCATCAAAAAAAGTACTGCTTTGTTTGTGGTGGGACAGGAAAGGTCCAGTGTACTACGAGTTGCTGAAACAGGGAAAAACCATTAACGCGGATCTGTACTGCAATCAGCTGGATAAATTGAATCCAGCTATCAAAGAAAAAAGGCCAGCATTAGTGTCCAGAAAAGGAATAGTGTTCCACCACGATAATGCTCGACCGCATACTGCTATGGTGACACAACAAAAACTGAATGCCTTAGGATGGGAAGTCCTTAGTCACCCACCGTATTCACCTGACATTGCACCATCTGATTATTACCTGTACAGATCTCTGCAAAATTATCTAATGGGAAAAAAGTTCAAGTCTTTTGAAAGTGTTTCTAAGGCAGTTGCTGACTATTTTAACTCCAAGGACGAGAACTTCTACAAAACAGGAATTCACAGGTTACCTGAAAGATGGCAACAGGTTGTAACAAATAACGGAGCATATATAATTGATTAATATTAAACATATATTTTTATAAATGAATTCAAATATTTTCTTTAAAATACGACAGAACTTTCCCTCCAACCCAATATTAATATTTATGGTAACAAACGAGTCAAGGAATAGAAATTCGATGTACACTTAATTATGTTCATCGTCTGAAGCGTTATAGTATATAAAGTTTCTAAATTTGTTTCAATCGCCAGACGTCTCAGAAACGTGAAAAGAAAAAAAAATTCTACATGTAGTTAGCCTTTAAACATGTGCTGCACTGTGTTCTGTACTTTACCACGTAATTCAAGTCACCTTCCGTTTACTGATCTTGGTGTCAAGAAAAGGAAAATGCATGACTTCCTTGCCCTGAATATATTACTGTCTCCCCTGACTATTTAATAGTATTAGAATTTATTATTATTTTCATCAGGTAACCTTTGCTCGAATTTTCTTTGGATCCTGAAATATTTGTGTTTATTTCCATTTGTTTTTTGTAATGTTTTCCTTACACCCGTCATTGTTTTTTTCTTCCAAAAACATCTTCGTTATCTCAAAGATATAAATTTCTCTTTTTTCACTATACTGTCTACAGCCATTTTCATGTGATTTCAAATAGAGATTCACTATTTTTTTAACCAGCAATGGTTAGTAAATTAAAGGGAATATTTAAACACAGCCAAATTAATAATATACTCATTTCAGTGATTTTCAGTCTTATTAGTACTTATTTCGACTGTTTCATCCTACTACTTTTTCGAGCAATTGAAACTTAATGAAGTTGAACAAAACATACTCTACTTGAAAACTGAAATTAGTTTCATTAAATTCTATATTAATAAACATAAAATAATTATTCTGGTATTAGTGAGGAAGGCAAATTTTTTCTCGACTTCAAGCAAAGATAAATTGAAAATTTCCCTTGCATATAAAATCCCTAAATTTAATACGACTTAGGAGCAAATATATAACCTCAGCAACCTTGACAAATAGCATATTGGAAACAATGTTCTGAGCACAAGAGAATATGTAAGGTTTACCAACTGTCAAGAAAAATACCATAATAACATATACAAGTATCCTGGAAGAAGTTCATCAAGCAGGAAATTATTTTGGAAACATAATTCATAATTA
>BMAW01003411.1:619055-653635 GCA_019974015.1 Nephila pilipes
ACAAACCATTTTATCAAAATTAACACACAAAATTACAAACCATTTTATCAAAATTAACACACAAAATTACAAACCATTTTATCAAAATTAACACACAAAGTAGCAAATCTCTAATCCTTTCAAAACCCATTGAGTTTAATCATAAAATTGGAAACTGTTTACTTCCTCAGTTGAATAACGTAAAGATTTATACGAAAATAACAAATGTGATGCGTTTTTACCACGAATTACCCAATGATATATCGCTAACAACAGAAGATAATAATATTCTTCCCTAACTATTACAGGATTCATTTTATTAGGTTAGTTATACGAAAGGAATTAGACATAAAAACTCAATCTGAAGCTTTAGGTAATTTCGTTGATGCAAGTCTCTACTTGGTAGCAATGTTAACTATACAGATCTATATCTCTGTTTTGCCTTTCAATGTATTTTACTATCTATTTGGTTAAATAAATTTGAAACTTCTATTATTAATAATGAGTTATTCATGATACTCTTATTTTATTCATGATAGGACTTATTATAAATGTTACATTTATTTTATCTTTCAGGACATCAAAACTGTACAGAAAATTAAAATACCTCTAATTACTAATATTAATCTTAAATTTGTTATACTGTAACTAATTAAAATACAATTTGAATTTTTTATGTAGAATAGCTTTTTATGGACGTTATATTCCACATAAAAATAAGTTGTTAAATTTCTTATTAGTTGAAAGTACGTAAATTAATTCCATTTAATTGATCCAATAATTTTGCGAAATTAGTTGTACTTGTTATAAACGGAATATATTTTACACAAATCAGAGGTAATTATAAAAGGTTAATTCAAATTAATTTTTAAACACTTTATTACATCTGTAATAAAAACTTATATTATATGTTATACATGTAATCTGGTTAATTTTATTGGTTTAATCACACCCAATTTATAACAACAAATTAGGGCAATATAAATCATCGAATTTGTTGTTACTATTTAATGCGAGTGTTGCAAAATGATTCCAGTAGATAAACACAAAACACAGTTTATTGAAATTCAGTTGCCCTGGTATTTTATTACAATTAGTAGAAAGTATTGTTAGAATTCCTGAAATATAGTAGTAAAATCATGAGTCATGCATAAAGTTATTCTAGTGGTTACATGAGTATTACTTAATCAGTATTAGTTCCCCCGTTATATAAGTAACTAGATCAATTTGAGTAAATAACAGAAACGATATCATAACACTAGTTTCAATCAACCTTATAAGATGCTGAAGCAAAAAATGATACAATAAATTGCAAAAAAAAATTCGAACTTTAGAATTAAAATTTTAATAATTTCTTAACACATAACATTCAGAAAAACAATATTATAAAATAATAAACAATTTCATTAAAATGACAATGTTACAATCTCCAAGGTATTGTGAATAACCAATGACGTATGAATGTTACGCCGATAGATGGCGCTGGGACATGTAAGAACAGATTGTTGCAAGATAACACATTTTTAGTAGTGTACATTGGAGTTGTTCTATAAATATGTTTTGTGTGTTATAGCGCTCTTAATTGGACTCTTAAATGTGGAGGTTTATTCATTCCTCACAGAAAATAAATAAGTTGGCGTTAATACGTAACATGTTTGGTGTCAGAAGTAAAGATATTAGTTAGGAGAGGTGGATTGTGTTAGTGTTTTTGCGTTAGTGTTTACCTCTAGCCCTTGTTGTTGAGCGGGATGTAATGGCGGTAGAGGTTAACATGTGGTGAGTACAAAGTTTGAGAGAATTTCTTACTGTTGAATCATTTTTGTGATTTTTGTTGTATAATAGGTGTTCCTTCTTGTCAACCACTTTTTATAATTTTTTTCAACTTCACGTCTAGATCACAGTTTAATCTCGTTTGGCGCAGCATAGCCATTTCTGGCTCTTGCGCCAATAAACTTTACGTTCACTCACTCACTCTCTGCATAATAGGTGTTGCTTGATAAATTGAGTTAAATGATATTATTTAAGGTGGTAGATTATTTGAGTTAATTAGTGTTGTGTTCCATAACTCATAATTTGAGTTACTAGTGCTGTGCTTTGTGAGATTGATATTGTGAATTTAATAGTGTTGTGTTCTGTGATTGATAATTTGAATTTAATAGAGTTGTGTTCTGTGACGAGGGTGTAGTTTTTTGAATCGATTGTTTTAGTGCTGACATTGAAAATTAAGAGTTGCTGTTTTTGAGTTAAAATGAGTCTTAAATCACTGAAAAAAGATGAGTTGAAACTCGTTGTAGAGGAGTTAGCTCTTGATATTCCACGTAGAGCAAAAATAGTCGAGTTAAAAAGCTTAGTAAAGAGTTCAGAAATGTACAAAAAGAATGCTGAATTAGTACAAAATATTATTATTGGCATTCTTGAAGAAAAGAAAATAAAAAGTGAGAGAGAAAAATCAGAGAATGAATTAAAATTACAATTAGAGAAATTAAAATTGTCTCAGTTAGAAGCAGAATTGCAATTAACTAATGCCAGGAAGGAATTACCCTTAAAACAAGATACTGAGACAGAACACTTAAGTGTAAATATTGAAAATTTAATTAAAAGTGTTAAAACATTAGCAATTCCTGTTCCCACTAAAGTAGAATCCTTCAATTTGTTTTTTCAGTCAATTGAAAGGGCTTTTAGAACAAAAAAGGTACCAGAAGAGTTTAAAGCCAAAATCCTCTTAAATATTTTAGGTGAAAGGGTTAATAATTTATTAATATATGTAAACGAAGAGGATATGAATGATTACAATAAGCTAAAATGTATTATTTTGAAAGAATTCCAACTAACTCCTCAAGAATGTCTAAATTTTTTTCGTTCTGCGCAAAAATTGCCTTCTGAGAATTATGCGTAATTCACGTCAAAGTTAAGTGCAAATTTTGACTTCTATTGTCAATTGAGGAAAGTAAATGATTTCAAATCATTATGTGCTCTTGTAGTTTCAGATAAGATTTTTAGTGAATTAGATCACAAATTAAAGTCTCACATAGAAGTAAAATAAGAAGAAATATGGTCTCAACCCCAAATTATGGGATGAGAATGTGATATTTATTTATCTTCAAAAGTTAATAAAAAACAGAATCCTTTTTTGCGAAATCATTTTCAGGCAACGACAATAAGAGAAGCGAGGAAAATTATGTGAATATATATCGCAGTTATAATAATAGAAATGTTTCAAATGTTTATGTGACTGGAGTGAAAAATCAAAGATGTATTGTATGTAAAAATAATGAAAATCATTCGCTAAACTCATGTCATAATTTTAAAAAAAATGTATGTAAAGGAACGTGTCGAAATAGTTAAAAAGAATAATCTTTGTTTCAAGTGTTTTTCCGTTGAGTTCAGCGTAAAGAGGGGCAAATCACGAAATTGTTTTTGTGGGAAACCAAATCATGAATTAATTCATTTTCCAATAGAGAAGAGAGAAAAAATTGCCACGTATATGGAAAATATCCCCCCTTTCCCCGAGATAATCGCCTCTTCGGAACGTCCCCCCTTCTTAAATTCAACTTCTTTGTCCTCAGTCTCCCGATCTCAGATGCCTGCTGTTTTATTGCTAACGTGTAATGCATATGCTGGCCGTATAGACGACAGAGCAAAAGTAAACAGACTAGTGAGAATTTTATGTGATAATGGCTCTGAAAGCAGTGGTTGTATGAAATCCCTAGCGAACTGCCTAAAATTAATATCAGTTAGAGAAGAAAGATTATCAGTTTTTGCTTTTGGCTCAACAAAGCCCACTGAGAAATCATACGCCATAGCTGAATTAAAATTAACTAATAGGTATACCCCTAAATCAATCTATTCAGATTGAAGTATTAGTAACAGATACTATTACTGCTGCGCCAGTTTTAGTCCCAAATGTTGAAGTGCAAAATATTATGCGATCTCGTGGATTACATTGAGCCGATTGTTGCGAAAGTGATACAAATATTTAAATATTATTAGGAGCAGATGTTTTCTGCCAGATTATTGAAGCTACTTCTTTCCAAAGGATAGATCAGGGAATTACTTGTGTGCTAACGATATTCAGTTATGCTTTACAAGGAAGTTAGGAGGAATTTAAATCTAGAGTTAAAAATACAGTATCAATGAATTTTTGTGTAGCAGCTTCGGATGTTCAAGTGTTGTGGGAGCTTGAGGCTTTAGGAATTAGAGATAAGGAAGAGTTAAATGTTGTTGATAAAGCCTTAATAGATCGATTTGAGAGAAATTTAAAATTTGTAAATGGTAGATATCAAACTGATTTATTGTGGAAGTTTTTAATTATGAAGAATTAGGAAACAATTAATTACAATTATAAAAGGCGGTTTGATGAATTAAAAAAAGGGTTTTCTAAAAACGATTGGGTTGCTGATGAGTATAAAGACGTCATAAATTATCAGAAAATAAATGGAGTTATTGAAGAATGTGAGAGAGATGAATATGAATATTTTATGCCACATAGAGTGGTGGTTAGGGAAGATAAGGAAACAACAAAAGTTAGAGTAGTTTTTAATTGTAGCTCAAAATCTAAACTTAATCTTTCTCTGAACAATTGTTTGGAAACTGGCCCAAACTTTAATACAAATATTGTAGATGTAATTTTAAATTTTCGTAAATTCAAAATAGCATTTATTGCTGATATAGAGAAGGCTTTTTTAATGATACGAATTTCCGAAAGAGATAGAAAATTCTTAAAATTCCTTTGGCATTCAGATAGGCCTAATGAAGAATATAGGGTTATGAGAATGCAAAGACTACTATTTGGTTGTAAAAGCTCACCCTTTATTTTGAATGCCACGATAAAGCGTCATATTGAAAAATTTGAAAACAGCAATCCTAAATCATTCGAAATGTTAAATTCAGCACTTTACGTTGATGATTTATATTTTGGTAGAAATAATGTAGGCGAGTCATTTGAGTTGTTGACATATGCTGTATCAATATTAAAGAGTGGTGGATTTAATTTGAGGAAATTGAGATCTAACAGCAGAGAGTTGGAGAAACTGTGGATGGATACTGGACTTACCAATGTTGATGTAGTGGGTGAACACCAGTTAAAGGTTCTAGGATTGAATTGTAATCCTGAGAAAGATGAGTTGTCGTCAGAGGTGAGTGGTGTAGTAGATTCTTGGAAATCATTTCGAAACAGTAAAAGATATGTTTTACAGACAGTGGCAAGAATTTTTGATCCTCTAGGTTTGATTGCACCGTTTGTTATACGTATTAAGTTATTGTTGCTGGAAATTTGGGAAAGAGAGTCTGATTGTGACGAAGAGTTTCCTCAGGACTTGAGACAAAAATGGGTTAAGTGGTGCAAAGAAACTGAAAATTTAAGTGACTTTACCATACCAGATATTGTTTCTTGGATTGTAAGAATCAGAAAGTCGAGATGCATTTTTTTTGACGCTTTACTAAGTGCTTACGGATCAGTGGTTTATCTTAGATATTGGGAAATTGGTGAGAATTATAGAGTATCCTTTGTAATGTCGAAGAGCAGAGTAGCGCCGCTAAAGAAATTAACTCTACCGCGATTGGAGTTGATGGCCATGATGATAGGTGTTAGAATTGGGAATTATCTTAAGAATATTTTCAAAAATGAAATCGGAAAAATGGTATTTTGGAGCGATTCTTCTATTGCATTACATTGGGTAAAGGGAAGTGCGAAAAGATGGAAACAGTTTGTTGCCAATCGGCTTGTGGAGATTCAGGAGAGATCGAGTCCGAGTGATTGGAATTATTGTCCACCGGAAGATAATCCAGCTGATTTACTCACGAGAGGAGTTTCTGCTGAGAATTTTGCGTTTAATGAAAAATGGTGGTTAGGTCCAGCTTGGCTTTTAAGGGGTTGTGAAAATTGGCCTAAACAATTGGTCAAAGGGTCAAAAGAGATAGACCGTGTAGAATTACTAAGGGAGCAAAGGAAGGATCCTGTTAAAAGTCTTGTAGTTCAGTTGGAGTTAGTAGAGCAGTTTTGGAATAAGTTTTCAGTTTGGAGTAAATTGCAAAGGGTTGTTGCTTGGTGCATAAGATTCATACGAAATGTTAGAGGGGATAAGATTTAACTCCATTTTTAGAGACAGTTGAATTAAAGAGTGTTCCTGAACCCGATTATACCAGTGAAAAAATTTTCATTCGGGAACGATGGAAATTAGTTGCTCAAATCTCCCAATCATTCTGGAAATCATGGTCAAAGGATTATTTGACTCAGTTGCAAGTGCGAAACAAGTGGAAAATTCCCAGTGCAGAGTTAAGTGTGAATGACTTGTTGCTGATTAAACGACAACTTGTCACCACTTAAGTGGAAAATGGCAAGAGTGGTTCATACATATAAAGGGACTGATGACAGAATAAGAGCAGTGAACTTAAAAACTGTCTCAGGTGAAATGAAGAGACAAATCCATAAACTGGTCAGACTTCCCGTGAACGATTGATTTATATTGTTCCATTTATTTTGATTGGTATTTCACTGATATATGAAAATTTGTGTACTATTGTGTTATAATTTGATGTGTTTTATATTTTAGTAATTCGATTTATGACGTGGTCATGGGGGCCCAGTATGTAACGATCCCCATGGTATTGTGAATAGCCAATGCTGCATGAATGTTACGCCGATAGATGGCGCTGTGACATGCAAGACCAGATTGTTGCAAGATAACACATATTTAGTAGTGTACATTGGAGTTGTTCAATAAATATGTTGTGTGTGTTATAGCGCTCTTAATTGGACCCATAACCTTTAAACTCGGCGGTTTATATGTCGTACCAAAAAATTTTTTGTCTCTCGCTTCGGCTCTGGTACAACGTCTGTACCAAGCTATCTATAGACAGTTCATTCCCCCTTTTTTTCCAGCAGATTCTTTTACAACTTTCCCTTGCCTTTTTTACGACTTTGCTTCTATTGTCCGTAATTGGGTGGGGATATTTTTCGCCAACGTTATCAGTTGTGTGCGAATTCCTTATCATTGGCGACCTTTAGAAACAACCAAATTCGAAAAAAATACTCAATTAGATGACTTTATGCAGTCTATGATAGATATAATTTTCTTTTCTCTTTTTTTTTCTTAGAATTTTTAAAATGAATCTGACATTGCTCGCAGAAATAGAAATTGAGAATTTGAAGAAAGATTTAAATGAAGAAAATTTTGTTGATATACACCCAAAAAAATCTTATGGTGACTTTGCTGAATGAGAAAAAGAAAAATTAACCACTTCGATGCAAAAAATTGTGGCAGATTACCACAAACACGTGGAATATGTTGATTTAGGAGACCGCAGGGCATCCACCTATACTTTTGGTAAGCAAACTAGGAAATTGACAAAAAATTATTCTTTAGCCTCATCGATATTGTTGTGTTTCTGATATTCAAGTCGTGCCAAATTAAGTTAAAAACTCAGTTTAAAATATTTTAGAATGAATTTAATAACATCTCTGATATGAAAATTAAATCATAAAATTGCAGAGCCTTCAGTAATAAAAAAATGAAGACAAATGATAATAAATTTTCTCTTAGGCCAATTGACGAAAAGAAAAGAAGAAATTTCACATATTGTGCGGAAAATACAAAAAGAAAAAGAAAAAGAACTACTATTATATCTTTAAGGCATGCAATGTGGCTCTTTGTATTTACCAAACTGTTTCGAAGAATAACATACAATTTAATTAAAAATCTCTTATCAAATAAACCAATGAAAAACAAAAGACTAGAATAAAAAATATTAAAACTGATACATTTTTAATAAAAAGAAAATAAAAAAAATAAACAAAAAAGGCTCTTTTAAGAGCCAAAAATTTTAAAAATTAGAATTCACTTTACATTTTTAAAACAGACATTTCAAAAGATTTTTTTTAAAACAGACATTCAAAGCAATGTTACAAGAACTTTTCAATTTAAGATATAAGTTTCATTTAAAAAAAAAAAATAATAATACTTTTTTTTTTCTTTAAGATTAAAGATTCATAGAAATATTTGATATAAAAAAGTGTTTCATAATATTTTCAATAGAATGCATGAATTAACTGAAGGTTTTGCCTTGATTTGACGTACTTAAGATTTACTCAGCAGCTTTGAAACGTGTTCAATTAAGTTAAAAATTATTTTTTAGATCTCACTTTTGATAATATTTAATCACAAAAGGGCCACGGTAGCTGACGAGTGAGGTCGCAAACTCGTAGCCGGGATTGAGTTGTGTGTTCGAATCTTGTTCAATCGAAACCGGCTGTTAAGCCTGTCTAGTTTCTAAATCCTGATGTTGGTATGGTGTGGAAGTTTGGTGAGTGGATGCTGCCCTCATTGCTTGTTCATCGTTAAAATTTATGAAGTCCGTCACCAGTAACCTTCCTATTGTTTCAAAATGAGATGTTATTAAAATGTCAAATCAAAATATTTGGAGTATATTGAATAATTGTGCATTAAAATGATGTTAGTTTAAAAAATAAAATGTTTAATAATAATGTTCAACGTTTTGTTCTTAACTTTTTCCTTCTTTTTTATATTTCGTCGAATAATTTTGAAAACATGAGGCATTACTTTAATTACATGGGTTCAATATTGCAATTAAGTAGGTAAGTTGCAATATGACCACAGATAAAGTCTGCACACTAAGCGATGTGATTACACACATATATGTATATATAAGCAAGCACCGAATAAATTATTCTAGAAAATATCTTAGTAGTATGGTATAGCTGTCGCTTTCTTTGTTATTTGTTTTGTTTGAAAATGTTAATTTACGCAATACACGACTCTAAGTTATGATAAATATGCATTTGAAAGTTTGTAAGTCACTCAATTAATAATGGGAACCAGGAATTCAGAAAAAATCATTATGATATGATACGTCGTCAAATATTAGGATCTTTCTTACTCGTCAATGATTACTGACTAAAAATCAGTAACCCTTACTATCTCCCCATTGTAACTAGCTAACACACGTGGTGAACTCGAACTTAACAGTGGGGGAAAGAAAATTTTTCCTCAATCTTAAAAGCGCCGACTGGAAAGGATGTTTTGACTTAGAATCGACCGAGTTCTAAAGGTTAAATGGGGAGTTTTAGTCATTCCCCACTGACAATAAATAGGTTGACGTTAATATGTAACAGACAATAATAAGAGAGGAATAATTAAGAGCAATTTTAAGAAAAATCTAATATTAACCTTCAAACGGTATTTTCAGAAATTATATGCCTCAACTAATTGATTTAAAAAATATGAATCATTTCAACTTCGATGAAAAGAAATAATTTTTGACTATGATCCAGAATGCCAGCTGAAGTAGTATAATTTATTCCTCATTAATAATATATTTATGTAAATCTCCTAAAATATACTTGAAGGATTTTTTTTTATTTACACTAAAAATTTACTGGTCTCAATTTTTGTGGTTAGAAATTTCTTTCTTCCTGAGAAGGGAGGATAATTTACTTTAAATATATTTTATAAAATATTTTTTGCTTCTTTTATACTCTATTTTTTATTTCTTATATTCTGCGAAATGACCTCCAGTTTTATTTTTGTTTTGTATCTTGTCCAATTTATGAAATATTATTTACATAACAGATGCTTAACAATTTAAAGTTCTTATAAAACATGTACGAAACTCTCTCGATTCCTTTATAAGATCCTACACATAATGCTTGAAAATTTTACTAATTGACATTTTACATAATTTTGAAATATATATATATATATATATATGTACATAATAGGATATATGTAACTTTAGTCATATGGATTATAGTATGAGTAATCTGAAAAAATATTTTAACTATTTTATCTAAGACGGAAAATAGTTTCTAATGGTAATAGATAGTAATATTAATCGATTTCAGCTTAACATTATTTTTAAAATATATGTTTACATACAATAAGCTTCATGTTTACTGTATTTAAAGAAGGAATTTAGATTAAGTAAGTGACTCATTCTGTTCTTCTCCTGATTTTCATCAAAAAACATATTCGAATCGAGAAGAATGTGATATGATATCAGCTTCATTTCAATCGGAGGAGAAGAAAAAAAAAATAAGAAAAGAAAAAAATGAATGATATCAGAATCCTAGATAAAAAAAAAATTCACGTTAATGGACAACTATGGTATCTTATTCGATATTTTTTTGAAATGTTTATGCCAATATTTCCGCATGATCAGACTTAGAAAAGGGTGGAGGAGTTGTGGTCCAGAATGATGGATGAACGTATCTTCATTTTAGATGATCACGTGTCGAAATAGATATTTCTGATGTTACGCGTTTACCATAGTTTTGCTAAAATGTACAAGGTGTCTGATGATTTATGTATGACGCCAACGAAGGAGGGAAGATGATAATACTGAGAAAATTGTTGGAGCTCATTTTGTAGAACAAGAAATGATGTTTCGAAATGATATAGAGATATAGGTACGAGACAAAACGAATTATTGTTTTAAGAAGTGTTTATTTGCTGTCATATGAATCAATTTCATAGAATAAGAAAGTTAAAAATATTTTAATAAATTTCTGTAATTCAAACACATGTTTCTGTAATATTGAACTAGGTATAAATTTTTTCACAATAAAACTGGGCGATTATTATAAACTGAAATGATAAAGTTCCAATGCAAAATGAATTCTTACCCGCGTGAGATTTCTTTATTCGAGCTCGTATACGAGCTCGTATATCAGCTCAACTAACTATAATGTATTTCAAATATTGCACAGTGCAGCATATAATTTTTGCCATATACGTATGTAGACTACAGTCATAAAAAAACAACTGAACATAAATATAGAATTAATAATTTTCAAGATTGTTATTTCAGGTTCAATAATCATCTTATACCGCTTTCTTCTAGTTGTCATACATAACCTGAAAAAAAGGCAATCGCAAAGGAACTCAGACACGCATTGAAGCCGCTTGAACTACATTAACTGTCCCGTAATGAATGTTTTTGAGGATTTTTACATACTTATATAAAAAGATGTAGGATGGAGTCAGTTCTGGCGAACGCTACTTCACTCTAAATTTTCGAAGGTAATTGGATGCATTGTCATGATGGAGATTTTAGATATTGATGATTTTCTCCTGACGAATAGGACTCTTAATTGTTAAACACGTATGAACATTTCTGTTTAAAATATACTTTTCATCATTTATCCCATACATGAAAATTCCTTTCCTGTGGTTAATATCTTTCACATCGAAGAACACAACAGTACAGGTGTATTTCCTTGAATCATTTACCTTTTAGTGATACTTACAGAAACGGGTTTTATGCAAGAATTCGTCCTTCTAATTCTGACTGATCACATCTAAAAGTTCATTAGCACATTTCTTCGGATAAATTTAAAATTTGATGTTACAAATGCTGTCATGATTAGCGCCATTTCCCTTCATACCACGAGCATTGAATGCATTTTCATATGGTGTGAAATTTATACACTTCAATTCCTCAAGGACTACTAACATCTGTATCATATTCTACACCAGATTCTACGTTGTTTAATCCAATTAGAGATATCGGACCATACTTGTTCCCCTTTTATGGAAAGAATTGATATCAATACTTATTGGATAACTGTTGTATATAACAAATAAACCCTTTAATATAGATTTAGTGTCAATTAATTGAATAATTGATATAAATTTTTAGAAGTACAGCAAACATATTTTTTCATAACAACTAATTTCTTGTTTGATGAATAACACTTATTGATTAACACTTGTTTACAAATAAATCCTTCAATATCGTCTTAGAGTCAGTCTATTAATTAAATTAATGATATAAATTTATAGTGCTACTGCAAATGCATTTGTGCATAAAATTTATTTCCTTGGCTGATCAATAAATCTTTGTAATTCGGAAATGCACTAAATTTGATAACGCACTATATGCATTGCTCTACAATTTTCATTAAGACATTTGCAAGACAACAAAATGCAGAACGCATGAGCAGTGATGGTGCACACCTCAAAGAAATGTTACTAAATAGAAAATATTGAATGCTTTCGTAATTCACTTGATTTTTTTTCTTTTTTTTTTGTAAATTTAAAAATTCAACCTTCGCGCGTAATACGGAATATGACCTCATAATTTATATCGGGTTTTATTCCTCGTAGATAATTTAAAAATTCTCTTATTTATTTCGTTGTTCTTCGTAGAAGAATTGCAGTGTTGTTAAAATTACTATATATTTTTATTTATGTCATCTTTATAGTAGAAAATCGATTATTTTTCGGATAAATCATTTCGCAATAACGTTCGGTTACCAATTGAACTTTTTGCTATTAAATATTTTTTATCAAACAATTCCCCACATTACTTTTCAAGACAGCGCGTGTCTCATATATTAATAACCTTCCTTTTTAGAGCATACTTACTTATTTTACACTCCCAGGAAGAGTTCTTTTAAATTCTTTTGGTACATAATTTAATTATACTTCTCTTTTTGCTCCTTCATAGGAAACATTTTGATAAAGTGTCTTAAGAAATTGTGTCCTAACTTCCTTAATTAATTTTTATTGAAAACTATATAACATTTTTTTTGCCAACTACTTTTTACTGAAAACCTTTCTTTTTAATATGATCTAACATGTTGTTATTTTTAGAGTAAAGCGTCAACAAGAATAACTGGGTATAAAGTAAGGTATATATGGTATTATTTTCAAAGAATGAAATTATGATACGTTAGTATAATAGTTACATATAAATTGCTTAGTGTATATCTACAATGCAAATAAATATTTAATTTAACAATTGATAGTCTACTTTTATTTTAATATGTTAATAGAATATTATAATCTGATTTAATAACTTATCTTTTACTTTTAATTTTGTATTCAAATTTAAAATTTTTTTATGACAGAATTGTCTGGGGTTTTTTTTGTGACTTTTGATGTTAACATTGGCAACGTTTTTGAGCTTTTAAATGTTTTGTTTGCGAAAGCAAAAATAATTTGAAGAATTTAAGAAGATTGAAATTATTTTGATAATAATTAGTTCTGTGGATTACGGGATCGGAAATAAGTTTAATTTATTCTAATTAATAGTTATTTTGAAGAATTAAACTTTTTTAGGAACTTAATGAAAAAAAAAAAAATTAGCACATATTTAAATGAAAAGTTATAAAATCAATTTTAATTTAATTTGTTATATACCTTCTTAACGGATAATAAATAAATTGTAACACTGTAATTTACCTCTACCTTCCATGTAACTATTAAATGGTAGCCAGATGGCGCCACATGTTCTTTTGGCGAGCAGGACGAGTAGCAAGCGCAAGGGCGATCGAAGGCGAGATGACTTGGTAAAAAGAACGATGGAGTGATGTTCGTGAATCTGTGTTTATTTATGTATTTGTATCCTGTCTTGTGTTGTGGAACGTGTCGAGCATTAAATAATATTTGTTCCTGAAACCATCCTGGCTGTTCATTATTTCGTCCTGAAATAATTACAACACTGGAAGGATTACAAAATAAATTTTATTAGCCACTCCATTCACTATTGTTGAATTTATCATCGTTTGCTTCAATTTTAATTACATTTAGCCTAAATATATTCAAGTTAATAATTTATAGTTTCCTTCGATTACAATATTGTAATTGTGTATAATAATTGTTTAGTTTATGTTATTATTGTCCCTTCCTCGATATTTCATCGTTTGCTTTGATTCTAATATTTAATTGAATAATTAAATACTATTTATGTAAAGAAAAAACGTAGATTTGCTGCTTTATCTGATCTTTGCAAAACTTTGCATCGAACTTATTTTATAAATGTTTTAGTTGTAGATTGGAATAAGGAAATATTACTTTATTGATGAATGTAAATATGCTGATAGATTATTAAAATTATTTTCTTACAAAATTGGAATTCATTGGCAAGAATGCTTTTGATAATCTTAAGGCAGATTTAACTGTCAATTTCACTCAGAAACATCTGTTCTACGTTTGAAAATTATCTCAAGAAATAATTACTGGGGAGTTCTCGTGTTTGTAATTTTGTTTCCTTTTTTAAATCTCTAGTAACCGTGTTCAATCATTTTTATGTTTATTTTATAGTTACATTTTGGAATGAAATATGGCAGTTTTAAGTGTCTTGCACCTCCGAGGATGCCACAATTCTTAAGTCGTTTGGTTTTGTTTCTTTTGTATAGTTAAAATGTACAATCATAGCGTGAAGAATTTTTTTAAATAATGCTGAGAAGAGCATCAATTTTAATTTTTATTTGAACTTTAATATAGTTCCAAACAGAATTTTAATTATCAAACAACACTGTATCTATCCTGTACAAGAAACGGACGTTGTCCCTTTCAATAAAATTTTACTGATTTCATTAATTATGTAAGTTTTCGTCAGAAAAATATCCTAGAAATAGTTTATTTTGAAAATGCTCATGTGACCATTGTGAAATTTACTTAATTTTCTTCTACTATAGCTTCCTACTTAGTGAACTATATTATCCAAATAATAGTCTATAGGTCATATTTTGCATTTTTTAATTTACAAAATGTCGGTATGTTTATTTTCTTTTGAGTCACTATGTTTGGCAGAAAGTCTTAATTTTTGCATATATATTTACGAAAACCCTTTTTGAACATAAAAATACACAATAACAAAACTTTTCTTTGATGTTTTTTTTTTCCAATTTTAAAGCTTCATATGAATATAAAAGTGCTTTTTCAATAATACAAAATATTCTTCAAAGATTACATACAGATCTGTTACATTCGTGTACTGTTACTTCTATTCAATCATAATTATTTATTATTATTTTATTCAATACCCCTCTACCTATTGTATTAAAACATAATCATAGGCGAAAATCTTTAACCAAAACTTTTTACTGTATCTTTCAAAATTTTCTCGTACTGCAATTTGATTTCCACGTAAATTTTAAATATACTTTTCTTCAATGTCATTCAATTTCAAACGTGCAGACTTTTCAGAACAAAACTTCTTTATTTACTAAAAATTTGTTATCAGACTCTCTGCATAATTACAAATATCCGTTGGCAACAAGAGACATTCTGTAACTTAAGAAAAATAAGTATTACACACAGTCTCGAGTTCTTCAAAAACAAGGATTCTAATCTTCGTATTTTTCCTTTAAATAAAAGAAGAGAAAATAAAAAAAAGCATTTTTTTGTAGTGGATTTCAAACGGTAAATATGCATTAATTCCCAGTCATGAATATGTTAATAGTACTCTTGACAATTTGATTATATTAGTGTCTGACAGTTTTATCGTGTAACCTTTTCATGAGTTTATTCGAACACTGAAATCTCAGATTTTTCATTTGTTTTACATAAATATTTTTTACTTCCTTTTTTTTTTTCCTCCGAGGGGTTTCTTCTATATATATAAAAAAATTTCTTTATTGTATTGTGCGTTTCGTAAGCTTTGCAATCACTTTAAGAAATGAGTGTTTGTTTTTGTTTAATGAATAATTTGTTGATAGTTAATTCGACTCTATATTGTTATTCTAATTTAATGACTCTTAAGCAACTCCGGAAGCTTTAAATTCCTACAAATGGAATTGAAAAATATAACAATTTCTCTTTCAGTCACCGCAATACGTATAATTAACGATTATGGAGTGCTGAACCAGTCTTAAATTTTTAATAACTTGTATTTTTATTTCACTAGCACTTTTTCCGCGTCTAATAATAATATTAATTCATTTAGAGTCAGTTGGAATTTAAAAGTATTATCAAGATTAAATAAAATCCACAAATTCCTAAATATTGCAAAATATGAATTATATAGATAGATATTGAAACTGTCTTAATAAATTATCTTTATTTCGCATCCCATAATTTTCCATAACCTTTCCGTAAAAAAAGAGAATTGTTAAGAGTAGTCATGAGGTAATTTTGAATTACCTATATTTTTTTTAGCAGTGATAATAGATATTTACACTACTTTAACACACACAGATAAAATTAAAATTTTATTTTCTTTTAATTAGATTTCAATATATCTGGAGTATACAGAGTAATATATTCAACAAAGATATAGATGCTTATACACAAAAACATAAAACAAATTGTAGTGGCGAAATGATTCAGAATATGTACATACATATATATATATATGGAAATTTTTTTTATATAATAAAATTAGTAATTCTCTAATACTGAGTTTTAAATAAATATGTTAAGAATATTTAAAAGTACTAAATGCGTCAGAAGTATCCTCTGTAATATCCAAAATCAATTAGATTAAAAAGTACGATAATGCATCATTATGCTTTAAAAAGTTATTTTGCGTTTATCTGTAAACTTTCTAATAAAAGTAACATTTTCAAAATGAATCTTTATACCCTTCAAATAAGAACATTACTGCTCAACAATGCATAGCACTGATGCATATTGCATCATTATTACAACATCTTTGCTTCACCATTTAATTTATATTCTCATATATATAATTAATATATTCACCCGTTAATTTGTTTTAAAAATTTCACTTTTGCCCTGAAGGTATTCTTCAGTTATTCCTTCATATTTTACGTTGGACAATAAAACTAATGATTATATTAGCTCAATGGCAGATTTCTTTATGTAACTGCATCATCATTATGTAACTGCAACCCGGGATATCCGATTGATTTACTTTTTCTTCTAAATGGCTCATGTTTTTGGTAAACTTGGCATTCGGAAACACGAAATTTACCATTAATCCTTTCATATTTTGCACAATTTTCTTTTCCCTGTGATATTTCTATATTTTTCCTGTTTTCTCTCTCTCTCGTCATATGTCTAAATCATAATCATATACCAGGAATTTTAAGCTATACAGCCTTTGTAGGACATATTTTAGAACATTGTATTAGTCGAAGCCGTTCAAACCATTTTCATTCAACATTTTCATGGATTACACTTTCTTTTACCCCAAAAATGATTCTGCTTTGTAAATATTCTCCTAAGCACTCTTTACAAGGTAAAACGATAGTTCAACTGTTCAACTTAGAAACACGTTGAGAACAAAAATATTCTAAAACCAAAGAGAAGAAGCTTTGAGACTATTCTCATTGTTAAGTACATAGAATTGTTGGGAGCCTTATTTTGCATTCAAACACATAAGTTTATTAAAAATAGCATCTTGTCTGTTTCAATTTACCTACATTTAGTTTTGATTGTACGTTCTAAGAATTATTTTTTACAAAATATGCCAAAAATATGGTTCTGTGGGATTCTACCAATTTTTTCGGCAGTTAGCTGTAAAGATGGAGAACATTAGCGTAGCATAGTAAAACAAATCTAACCTTTAAAAATGTTATTTACAAAATTATTTGATAGAATTAGAACAATTTTTTAAATTTTATTTTTCGTTTTGGAGAAACATTATTAAATTTCTTTACAAACAACAGATGAAAAGGAAAATGTTATTTATAGACAATGATCAGTTTAAGCTTACTAATATCTTTGTAAAACCTTCAAACCCTTATACTAAGGCATCTCCACTTAATTTTACATAGATTTTATTTGTAGAAAACCCGCTACCTCTGATATATAGATTTGCAAGAAATGCCTTAAAAAAACCTTAATAAATCGAATTGCTAGACGAGTTATACTGAGTGGAATCATATATCAATCCATACAAGGCGATGACATTTCCGATTTGACGTATCATGTGTGGGGGTCATTATTATGTAGAAAAATAATCCCTTTACTGTGCCCACCCCGTCTTTTGAAAAGGAGTGAACGAAGCACTTTAATTAAGGTTTCACATTATTGTTACGAATTTATTGTTTCACTCAGAGGCAACAATTCTATTGCTACAACCTCTGCATACCTAAAAAATAAATGTTCCTGATATTGAGTGTTGAAATTTCTTGTTTCAGCATCGTGTTTTTGGGTAATGATAAATGCATCCACTCAATGGATCGTGGTTTTTATTCCGATGTCAAATAAGACACCCATGTTTTCGTCATCAGTGGCAATTGGGATTGCTTTCTCTTCACGTTTGTCATTGCGAAGCTCACGGAAGTTCAAAACACTGCTTACCCTATTGGTTCTGTGCACCCTATTCTATAGTTTTGCTAACCATCACGAGTGCTACTTCTGAAAATTTAAGCACTCTTTCACGTTTTAAAAGTTCAATGCTTCAAACTTGCAGAAAGAGATAAAGAAGATATCATACTACTTTTTTTGAACTTTCGCGTCACCTTTCAGCTTCAAGTCGTCAGTGATGATAGATGTTTGGCCTAGGATATTTTCTCCGATGCATTGGAGAGATGTAATTCTACCTTGTGCCCCGTGGAGGGGGAGAGAGATGCTTGGTGACCTTGGATGCCGGAATTGGTTGTATCGAGCTCTGTTCCAGTGAATTCGAAGGAAAGTTGACCGCTCACTTCTGTCATGTCTTGATCAAATGGGCTAAAGAGGACACCCTATTCAGATTTGTAAAAGAGGCATTTTAACTTCTGAAGCGGATGTTGAAGAGAGTCATTTCATGCTCCCAATCCAGTGTCATCGTGATGATACGATAATCATTAGTATTTATGAGAAGGTGGCATTTTTCAGCTATTACTGCAATTGATATACATCCCCTCCCTGTTGAAATGAGTTTTGTTGGGGACAGTTTTATTTCGTAAGCCATCGTCTGTCTCGTGTTGAGTGGTGGTGACACGTTCGTCAGAGCCGGAATATCACAAGTAATGACTTGTGTGCGTTTGTCTTAGATATACAGAGGCAAGAGGTTTTTGCTACGGGGGCATATGCAATCAGTAGTTATAGGTTGTGCTGTCATCTAGTTTTCCAGTTCTAAATCACCATTTCTGCGTAGGATGTTTTCTCCGAGCATTGATGGATGTTATTCTACCCCAGCGCCCCTTGGAGAGTAAGAAAGTTGTTTGGTGACCTTGGTTTGCCGGCCGTGGTTGTTTCGAACCGTGGTCCAGTGGGACCGAAGTAAAGTTGACCGGGCACTTTTTGTCATGTCAGAACCAACTAGTCTAAAGAGGACACACTATTCGGGCTAGTTAGAAATGCATTTTAACTTCTTGCGCTTAATAATGCTTAATATCAGGACTTTCGTAAACTAAAATTTTCGAGATGCGTGACAATAGAGGTGCCAAATATTTTCCTTTTGATTGTGGAAGACTTTTATTGGAACAATTTGACGGTGGCTCAAAAGTACATGTATTTGAAGACAGAGGGTATCATTAAGTTAAGTTACTTCTTACCATTGGGTGCTGCCGTCTGTTAAAAGGAACTAAAACAAATTTGACATTAATTCATAAGTTTAGTGAGTCGTGATGCTTACTAAAACCAAACCATTTCTATGCAATAAGAGCCATATCTTAGAATATTTAAGGACTTATTGAGAGTCCCTAGTATAGAATTAGAGAAGCACATTATCTCTGCTTACTATATTATATTCGATGGAGTAGAAATGTCTTCTGCGATGGACGATTACAGTTTTCATAGTTTCAGAGCTCTTATTTAAGAAAACGAATCGTTTCAAATATTTGTAGTTGTTTTCAATAACAAATTTCAAAAGTTTACTCTTTTGAGATTTGCACAAGCTGTATATCAATAACTTGTTATTCTTATAACCGTTTGATTATTAACATTAGTTGCAAATTATATTGTAAATCATTTCTAAAAAAAATATGCGAATAAATGTATTCTTATATTTAAGTTTACACTAGGTTGACTTTCCTGCGAAGTGTCTGCAACATGATCAAAATTACTTAAAAGACAAGTGAAGATATTCAAAGTATTCCAAATAGTTACCAGTGACCTTGGAAACAAATTTTGACTCTAAGTATCCCCAAGTAGCCAAATTTAACTACGAATTGAATTTACTAAAAACTAAAGAAGAATGTTCCATGAACAGTGAGAAGCCTGTGAGGTCTTAGCAGAGTATAAGTATCAATTTTAATTTATAGAATTAATGTAGGTTTTCTGGTAATGCAGTATTGCGTTTCGAATTGGAATTGTTCAATTTTGAATTGTTACTATAATATATATTTATGTATATGCAATTATTATTTACGTTTTAAAGGAATTGTAGTGTATTTGCTAGATATTTTGAAAATAAATTTGGATTTACTTGGAAAAAACCAGATTATCAAATTCGAGGACGTTTCCTACATTTGATTAAAGATCTACAGCGTAACAGTCAGTTAAAACAATAAAAAAAGAAATTGAAAATCACTGTTTTTTTTTATTTAAAATAGCCTTTTTTTCTTCTTTTTGGAGAGTTTATTCGAATGTTTTCACTCTTTTTGTTCTCCTATATAAGAGATATTCATCTAATTCCATTATGTGATGACCCATATTTAATTTTCGTTTCCTGCCATTTGTAAACACTTTAATACATTGGGTTAATTGAAATGTCTTTACCTCTATAACCAACAAAATGCTTCATTAGTTTTTATTAAAAAAAAGACTAGTTATATTACATAAAAAATCATATTCACTGTATTTTTACCTAAATTGTAACGAAATTAGAAATAAGAAATATCATGCTAGCCATTAAAAAGGCTACATCAGTAAGGAAAGAAATAAACGGATTATACTTTTTGCCACGAAGGGGAAAAAATATCGAATATACATATTATACATAAGCAGTATAAGGGGATAAAGGGGTTATTAAATGTGTAATTGATTTTGGGTACATATCGGGAATATTTCTAGAATTTACTAATTCAGTACCTAGAACTGTCGATGACTAATTTAACCCAAATGTGCATTGAATTGTAATAAGCCTGGATGACACGTGTATGCTGTATTCCATGGAAAATTAAATCACTTTTAGAATCTATCAATAGCAAAAGATGGCGGGTTTGGGTCTGAATGTCTCTCGGCAACTTATGATGGGTGTATCAATAGATGACAGATTTGAAGAGTAGTTTCACATCCGTCGAAAACCCTTAGTATCGAGGAAGGATAGTTAGGATTTCCTGCGCTCTTGGATTATCTTGTTAAAATGAGTATAAAGAAAGTCTCAAGAATAAGGCTGAAACGATTATATTAACATGTAGGCAGTTATGTAAAGTACCTTCTGTACAAACATAGAATTATTGATTGATTAACGTTGTATTTAGAAGCTACTCGAGAGCCGTTTCTGACGGACCTCTTAATTACACACCTCGATCAAGTGACGAAGACAACACCCGAATTGGCACCCACTTTTAAAACTCCCATTAAATGACAAGTGGAGGATTTGGAGGCACAAAAGATTTAACGTATATCTATCACGCTCATCGTTGAATCTCTAGAGAGAATACTAGACAGGTAAAATGCCAGCATCGACTTCTGCATCTTGACCACTCGTCTGTACTATCTGAATAAGAGGTAAGATGTTAAGTATTCCATTGGTTCAATTTACTATTACTACAAGGGTAGGACCAGTATGAAAATTATGAAAGTAATTTTTCAAAAAAAATGTCCATTCTTCTCTGGGCCTCCAAACAAGAACATCTATTATATGATGTATACAGAACCGGCATGTATCATGTATGTTTTTCTAAAAAGGCAAGGTGACGCTACTTCTCCGTTAAGCTAATCTCTACTGCTTCGTCAATGGGTGTTGAAACAATAATCGAAATGTTAGTGAGCTGCAAACGTCATTGAAATATCCATGCGAATACTTATCATCATGCAAATGGCAAAAATTCGTGAAACAGGGTATGTGATGGGGAATAACGATCTCTTAAGTCTGTGAGATCAACATCTGTATGCTTTCGGACATTACGTGTCGTAAAACTTCTTATACAGTTTTTTTTATTGGACCCTTTGTATTTGCGAATAACATTTATCGGATATATCGAGCTTCTTTTTGTATAACAATATTCTTATCATTGTATAAATTATGACAAGAAAGTAAAGATAAAAATATGAATAAGCAATCATCCAAAAAAGAGTTTGTTAAAATTATTCTATATTGGTCACACTTTGAATTACGAGCTCTAGACTAGAGTTAATAATGCATAGTTAAGTGGGTTGATCCACTTATATTTAAATGACGGTAAATTAATATGAACATGAATTAATTTTTTCCAAATGACAAGTCGTATTCTTATTATGATGAATTAAATTTATTTCCTATGAGAGATTTAAATGTTTCTCATAATCTGATAATCGTTTTATTTCAAAACAATGCTATTTTTACTTATGTCTAATTTGAAAAAAATTTTAATTAAACATCTTGGTAAAAAACTCCAGATATTTTATCTGAATCGGTAATATAATTAATTGTACTTGAAATATTTTCTTCATATTTGAGTGATTGTTTATTAATGTTACACTGAGGATTAACACGAAAGTAAGTAGTGACGGACTTCGTAAATTGTAGCCTCACTTAAGTGCCGAGGATGACACCGAGATGGTACCTCCCTCTCCCAACTTCCAAATCACTTCTACAGGAGGACTTGGAATCTTAATAGATTAAATGTGCATCAATCACGCTATACTGCGGTCTTTCAGTAGTATTAGGGCTCAAACAACGATTCGACGGAAGCGACGCCTGTCGCATACCCATGACCAATACCACTAGACTATCAAGGAGCCTTCATATCTGATACATGGGCTTTTAGGTTTATATAATAATTTTATTCTTTACTCGCATTAATTCGTGTAATATTTCCATTATAATTATAAGTTTAATATATTATTCAATGCAACTTTAACATTGTCTTTTTATTACTATATTAAAATAATATTTTTTTCCAGAAAAAAAATATTGGAAAAGTAAATTTACTCAGTCAAATAAAATTAAAAATTTCCATATTAATATCATTTTCATCCCCTGAAAATTTACATAAAAAATGATGAATTTAAGATAAATCCTTAACCTACGCAGCTGCATGAAGTAATACTATCATATACTTGTGACTATTGTTATTTATAATTTCTAAAATCTTGATATTAACAAAATTTTATATTTACTTAGAATAATATACGATAAAATAGATTTGTTTACGCTATATTAAAATGTTTTATTACATTAGTAAGTAATTAAAACATTTTAAGACAAATTGTAAATAATGGGTCATTTTATTATAATTTAGTTTACTTAATGGTATGGCACTTTATTGATTTAATTTCCGCTCTTTAACAAATATTTAAAAAATTTTAAATATATTTTGATACATTTCCCTTTTCGTTATTGTTTCAAGATGACTTTAGTGTATATAATAAATTATGGCATACCAGATAACTAAAATATAAAATATGTTTCCTTAAAAGACGCTTCCGTAATTAATCATTTTAAAAGAATATTTTACACAATAATTTTTTTTTCAAATTATGTTAGGAAACTTACTCTTTAAAATATTATATAAGTTACATTTAGTTTTTAATAGGTTATTTGTAATTCTTAAATTTATGAAAATAAATTTTTAAGCGATGCCAAATGTAGAAGGATATTCGCATATTTTCATCCTCCAATCATAATTAGAAGCATCCATAAAGCCACATATACTCAAGCGTAATTGCTGAGAAAATTAATTTTTCAATACTGAAAGTTCATTGTGAAACGTAAAAAACAGAAGAGTAAAATTATTTTTTCCTTCAGCATCATTAATTAATTTCAACAACTTTCTTTTTTGTCATATTATGGGATTAGTAGTATTTTTTGATAGTTAAAATGTAATAAGTAGTATTAGATTGTGTTGGGAAGGGATTAGAAGAAAAAAAATCTCAGGATAAAAATATTTAAAAAAATGTTTATTCCTGTGAATTAGTCTGAAAAATATTTTAATTTTTTGAAAATACTTTTATAAAAAATATACGGAGCGTTTTAAATCTCATAGGCAATATTTGAGGTCTGATAGAACATATCAGAACAAGCAAATTTTACCTTATAATGTATAGATGGAGAGCAAGCGGTGAACAGCTAGAGGTACTGTAATGGAAATACACAAAAAGCAAGAATTTCTACCGAGGATTTCAAAAAACATGGCTTTACCTCTATTACAGTATGCGTTTATAACTTTTAGTTACATAATAGTCATAAGAGGGAAATTCAATTTTGGAGCAAGTTATCGTGATACTGTTTGTTCAAAGTCCATCCATCAGGAATCAGATGGCTCCACAGCAGGTAAGAGAAAATCAGTAATTAATAGTCCCTAGGCCAAGAACCATAGCAAAATCAAAAAGTATGAAGTTGCAAATTGCTTAATAAATATTTAATATGCTCTCCGCACATGTCTGCTACAAGTTAAAAGTGTAAAATACCATGTCACCTAACAGATTACAATGCATCAGATGTTTTTCGAGTAATGCCTGTTTTCAGTTCAGCTAAGTGAGGAATCGTAGCTCCATACACAGCATGTTATAGGTAATCCTACAAGCGGAAGTTACAAGGGTTCATGTAAGATGATCGTGTCGGCCAGCCTGTTGCTAAATGGGGTAGATAAATCTGTCAGTTCAAAAATGCATTTTGAGCAGCTGCTTGACTGGATTTGAATTAGGCACCTTAACGCCGTCTTGCATACAAATTGTACTATCCACGCATACGAGTTGTTATATTATTGTAAAATGTTGATTATGCATAAGACATTTCTGACAAGTCCCATTCACTGTACAGGTGACAGGACTCGTAGAGCTAATATCTTTAAAAAAAAAATAAAGGGCCAAAATAAATGATGTTGTAGACCCGCACTATATAGTGACTTTTTGAGAAAGAAGAGACAGTCATTTCATTTGGAATGGATTGTTTCTTGCTCATGTTCTGCAATTCTGAATTTTTACAGAAACTTCAAGAAGGAAATTGGCTTCATCTGTCCTCAAAATGTTTCGTTGACAAACATTGGCAACTTACATTCGTGCAAGAATATGTAGGGTGATAGCTTGTCAATAAGGCAATTCTTGAGAAACCATATCCTGACATGCGTTATTTGGATCGGATAGTGTTGCGGGATGTTACGATAAAATATGATGAACTATTCTGACAGGCATGTCTTAAATTTTGGTAATTTCACAAGCACTGCACTTTCACAAAATACAGCTTGACGCTGGCTTCAATGACGTAGCTACATCCTCATCTGTCGTCAAAGATATTAAATTCTTTCATCTGCACATTTCCCATATAATGAATTCGTCTCTTCAAATTTATCTAAAATTTTCTTCGAACCAAGTGCATTCATCGAAAAAAGCAACATTTTAAATACCATAATAACCAGAGTTCCTTTAATGCATTTGTCTCGCAGTAACCGTTCTTGTAAAAGCGCTTCACAAGCAGAGCCCATCCTTCAATGAATGGTCATGACTATCTCGTCAGACGCAGAATAACAGGAAATGTTTCTTTTCCACCTTTTTATCACACATGTAATATGTGGAGCACTTGTCACGTCTTTTCATTGGCACCTTAAATTTCTCTTATCCCTTAATACAATCGCTTTTAATCTTTTATGAGTATTATAGAGCCTTCCTTCTGCCTTCTTCTGAACTATGTTTTTTTTTTTCTTTCACAGAACAAATTCAAATTCCTTTTGCTTCGCATACACTCGGATTAAATATGAGATCATTCTGGCCAATGGTTAATCTTTTACATCTTTTTGAAAGTGAAACTGCGAATATAAAGACTATATATATATATATATATATATATATATATGATACACTGATGAGCCAAAACATTATGACCACCCCTACATTTTGCAATGAACTCGCCTGGATGACGTGGAAGGCACGTGATCAGGTGGATGTGGTATTTAACTGCTGCTGGAGAGTCTGAAGAATCATTATTTCTCTTACTTCTGTGTTTGATGGGAAAGGCTACAGATCTAAGAGACTTTCATAGAGGGCAGATTGTAATAGCTCGAAGGCTAGGAACAAGTATTTCCGAAACTGCACGACTCGTGGGTTGTTCGCGATCTACAGTTGTCAGTACTTATGCAAAGTGGATGAGTTACGGTGAAACCAACAGTAGACGACATGGTGTTGGACGTGCACACGCTATCAAAGAAAAAAGTCGTCGGAGACTGTCTCGCATGGTGAAGCAAAACCGGAATCAAACAGTGGCTCTACTTACAGCCCAATACAATGCAAGCCCAAGTAGAATAGTATCGTAGCACGCTGTTTAGTGGACACTGTTGGATATGGGGCTACGCAGCAAACGTCCCACTCGTGTGCGTTTGCTGAAATGGCGTCATCACCAACTGCGCGTGCGCTGGGCCCGGGAATATCGCGACTGGTCCATGGATCAGTGGGAGAGAGTTGCCAGGTCAGATGAATCACGGTTTGTCATTCATCACGCCGATGGCCGTTTCAGGATACGCCGTCTTCCAGGCGAACAGTTGCTCCCTCAATGTACAGAAGGTCATACATATGCCGGTGGTGGCGGTATTATGCTTTGGGGGACGTTCTCTTGAGCATCTCTGTGACCCTTGGTTGTGGTAGAGCAGACCATGAATGCTACAGGGTATCTGAACATCACTGCGGACCAGTTGCACCCTTACATGGCCTCTGTTTTTCCAGCTTGAAATTGAATGTTCCAACAGGACAACGCAACGTGTCACAAGGCTAAAATTGTGTTGGAGTGGTTCCAGGAACATGATGCTGAATTCTAGTTAATGTCCTGGCCGCCTAACTAGCTAGAACTTAATCCGATAGAACACATTTGGGATGTCATGGGACGGCAGCTCAGAGTTCAAAGACCACCAATTCGCAATATCTCGGATTTGCGTGACCGTTGCTTAAACATCTGGTACAATCTGTCTCCGGTCATCTACCAAGGACTTGTGACATCCATGCCAAGGCGGGTTGAAGCTGTGTTGCTCGCCAAAGGTGGGCCAACTCTTATTGACAGGTGGTCATAATGTTTTGGCTCTTGAGTATATATATATATAAACATATACATATATATAAAAAAAATAAGAAGAAAAATATATATTCTTACTAATTTATAGAGTTCATTTTCTTTCATTTATTTTCTGCGTAAAATGAATCAATTGGCATTGTAGCTCTACAGAGATCATTATTTGTTCTCAGAATAAAATTTCTAAAACAAAATTCATAATATATTTATGTGGCTCATAAAAATATTTATTGAATTAAGTTATTCACAAAAGGAAATGAATTTTAGTATTGTAAATGTATTTGATTTTAAAAATTATAAATATTTCAAAAACATAAGTATTCAGACGAGTTTTCGAGACTATTTTAATTTTCTTCCATTTAAAATTCGATTACTTAAAAGGGATTTAGTTCGATGTCCAAATTAAATTGGTTCTTTTACTGATATATTTCCTTACAAAGATACGTTAACCAGTTATATTAACTAACCTAAAGCTAGCCTTGTATTTTTTGTATTACAAAAAAATTGTCTGGAATGCATTCCATTTAGAATAATGAAATAAACTAAAATATTTTTTTTTGTTATTTTCATTTTTATAAAAGCTGAATGCCTAGTGTAATCAAATGTGTCCTTGAAACACATTTAATTTTTATCTGTCATTACAGTTTTTTTTTTTTTTTTTTTATTGTTAGTTGTTTCTCATTTTTATTTTTCAAACTTAACTTTCGGCATTTTTTTAAGCTCTACGATTACTTTTTATGTTGGAACTAATGTAATCAATGTAAAGATTATTTTGCCTGCTGTATCATGAAACATTTCCAAGAAAAAAATAGTAGATGTAGTTATAAATAATATACTTTAAGAGGACATATATATATTCAATGATTTTTCCTTTTACTCTCGTTTTAAATTTATTTATTTTATTTATTATATGATTTACAGCACTGTTTATCAAGTTTTGTTCCTGTGATTGAATGATTATCTTGTTCCACTAAAAGATTATGGCCCATTTTCTGAGATTTTAAGGCATTGTCAAACTTTTATGTGTCAGCATAATATTTGTGTTTATTAATAAATGTTTGTATGAACTTAATTCAAAAACGTAATTTTTAAATTTAAAATAATTATGAGCATTTATTTGACATTTCTTTTTAACTTTGTAACTATAAACTTCCAAAGAAGACTGAACTTGGTTCCTAAAATATCGTGCAGAAAAAATTAAAAAAAATATATTTTCTACCTTTATTGTCGAATTCTTGTGTTTCATTATATGATACAAATACATTAAAGCTATTTACCTTTAAAAAGTGTTTTCCTGTTATCGAATATTAAATGATTTATAATGTGAGATAATCCAAAACCCGTAATAAAGTTGTTTCTGAGAAAAACTGTATTACTTATTCCAAGAATATGGTAGAGTTCTTCAATGAATATTTACATCGTTCTGGAGTAATGCGTACAAATAATGCATGATTAAGTTAAATTAATGCAGAATGATTGATTTGAACACTATTCAAATTACATTTACTTTAGGATATATTGTCGGCTACAGTTTCTACTAAATTTTCAAAAATTAGAAAAAAAGTTGGTTTCTTCTTTATTTCTCTATTCTCACACAAAATGTAGCAGCAATACAATGCTTGTTTGTTCTGCAAAAGCTAATTAGTTGTTCTAAAGTTTGTGTTCTTTATAAATTCCAAAAATTCTTTCTATCCATTAATTCAAACCAAAAAGTACGGGGGGAAATAAATAAACATAATTAGTCATAAAAATTTATATGCTTCTTAATTCAATAAAGAATAATTAACTTATATAAATGTTTCCATAATAATATTTTATAATTTTCAATTATTTCATTTAAGGTGCGTAACTTCTTTTTTACGAATTTGTTTAAAATATGCTTTCATATTCCATAAACTCCATTTATTCCAATCTGAAAAAATATTTTTAATAAGTATCTAAATTACATTTTACAATTAACTACACATTTAAATGCGTATTTTTTCTGTTAAACGCTTCAATTTATAATTCAGTAGCATCATATTAAATTATAACTCAGATAAAATTACAATACAGAAACAATCACCAAAAGTTTAGAAACATCAAGTTTTAAAAATAAGAGATTATTAATTTCTATTCACAAAAAACCACAAGACATGATGGATAAAGTAGAAACATATATATTTATATCACTAACTTAATTTATAAGATATAAAGCTTCTCTTGAAGTAGCATTTAAATCTATATAAATCAATATTTTTGCTGATACTTAATCTCTCATCAATAATGTATGTTAGAAATAACTTTGGTGAAGTTTCGAATAATTGTGGTGAAGTATTAAAAAAAACTATTAATATTCTCTTGATTATGTTGCATAATCATGGATCATTTTCTTTTCATATGTTTCATTTATTAAAAAATAGTGACAATTTTTTTTTTTACTTATTTATTGAATTGAAATTATTTAAAGGATGTTTTAAATATCTATAATGTGCTTTGCTAACAACCGGAAAGGATTTATGCATTTAATCTGCAATAAATTAAATATTCGGCATTTTGAAGAAGGAAGAATCTTTCTTTTAAATTAAAAATTAATCCTTGGGAAATAAATCTCTTAATTATTATATTTATTATTTTTGAGGAAAACTAAACTGAACGCTATATATCTAAAATATTTAATCTTTATATCAATTTTTGAATTTGAAAAACTTTCAAAAATATATTTTTTTCAATTAATAAAATTAATGTATCATTTATTAGAGAATAATTATCCATGTTAAAGACACTTCTAGTAAATTGCTGCGTCAATTATCAACTATATTTGAGAAAAATATAGAGACATAGCTATAAGGAATACAGTGGTAATCAAGACATAAACATATATTCGAATAACTGCATTGAAAATAGTTACATAAGAATATGTTATGCTTTTGATAGATGTTTACATACACAAAAATACGTATAAGAAGGATTTCTAGAATAAATGTTAAAAAAACAAAAGTGAGAGAACAAAATGAACGAGGAAATGCTTAAGGCTAATTAAGTATCGGAATCTTTCCAAATCAGAAAATAGCTTCACTAGAATAATCATAATAAAATTAAATGTACAGTCACTTGCAAATAAATTAATGAATTGTACAGTAAAACGAGGAAAACCACTATCTCTAAAATAACGTTTTAATTATTGATTAAATCACTTAGATAATTTAGAAAAAGCTCTTTTAAATGGTTGTTAGAACAATGTTCATCACACTGGGGTTAAAGTTTCAGTTAATTGTCTTTAAGAAAACGGCTGCAAAATTAAATGATCACTTGTAAATTGTTAAAATAATTGTACTATGAGGCTTTTCCGTAGAATTTTTTTAAGAAAAATCTCCTCCACAAACTTGAATTTAATTTTTAATTTAAGTATGTATTTTTCAAAAAAATGTGAATTTTAAGAAAACGGTACTTAATATTCATTAATGTTTAAATTTCAATGATATTCATATAGTATTTAGCAGATATTTCACTTGTTAATATTTTTCTTTCCATATACACAGTATATTATTACTAATATTATATTTCATTAACTCTGATTTTTTTAAAATGAAACTCTTACAAAGTATAGTCAAAGTTCTATGAATAATACTTTCATATTGCAAATGCTGCCAGAAATGAGAAACGTCTTTGAAACTTCAGTAGAAAAAACACGAATCATTGGACAAAGCCTTCTAAAGTCTAGTGCACTATGTTTTATTTCTTCCTCAAGGAAAAAAAGTCTCTTCCTCTTCCATCTGTATTTGGTGTCAAGCAATGAATATGCATGAGTTCTTTATCATGAATATTTTAGTGCCTCCCCTGATAGTTTGATCGTGTAACTTTAACACGAATTTTCAATGAACACTGAAAAAAATGAATTTTTTATTTCGTTTTTTCGTAACCTTTTTTTTTTCAGAATATTTACCTCCAAATCGCTTTCTTTCAAAAAATGTCTCTAGTATTTACAAAATAGGCTTTTCTTTTTGTCTATTTATTTTACCATATTCACTGTCTGTCTTTTATCACGTGTTTTAAGATATATGTTTTTTAATTTGGTTATGTTTTTGGAAAAATTTTGTAGATTTAAGTATGTCAACGTAATGTTATGCTAATTGCGGACGTTTTAAGTATTGATACATTCGTAAGAAGTGATTCCTGTAAAAAAAAGCAGGACATGCTATCGTGAGTGAAAAAATGAGAGAATATCCGATTGTGTGTGTGTGAGAAAGAGAGATTTATGTTCATCTTAAAAAACGTATTTGTATATTTATTAAAGAAAAAAAAATGTTAAAAAATTGTTTCTGAAGGTTTGCTCCTTCCTGCTCCCTCCAGTACTAAATAGAAGTATCTTATTCATTATTTAATAGAGAATCTTATTTAATTCCACGAGACAAGTTTTGTGTTATTTATGGTGTTCTGATTTAATTAGTAACTCTTTCAATACCGGAGGGAGAAAAAATAAGGCTTTCTCTGGGAGAGCGGCTTCTTCTCGGTCTTCTTCAAGTAATCTATATCACGAGTTAACCAGTTCTTAAATCCACATCTCTCTTCATCAGTAACTACGAAGTCCTTTCACTTCCGGAGGAAAAAAAACGGAGTCCTTCTTTTAGAACGCGACTTCATACCGTGGAGTGACACGCTGTTCCCAGACGATTTTAGATATTAAGCTTAGTTCGCGAAAATCGACAATTCATTAGAATATTTTGGTTTTTACATATATTATTTAAAATACAATAAACTGAATGCATACGAAAAAGAAATGATTTAATCGAAAAATAGTTATATGTTTTATACATAAAATTATTACATAAAAATTCTATCTTTGAAGAAAATGCAATATATACTTACATTTGTTGCCTAAATTTCATAGTGTAATAATCTAACATTACATGGAATATTAAGATTTAAAATTTTAATCTTATTTTGCTTATGGTATTATTATAAAAAGTTTCAATTTCATAGGCCCACTTCACATATCTTAGACACATATTTTGTCAACTTTTGAAGCTTCACACAAGATTTTGAGCAAAGGGCCCATCTTCGTCCTTTCTTCCCATCATTTGATGGCTATGTACAGATTTGGAGTATTTTCGCTAACAGTACTGTCAGATTTGGAGTATTTTCGCTAACAGTACTGTCAGATTCATTCATTAATTCTCAAATGTCAGTATCAAAGATAAAAACTTTCTCTTCGTCAAATAAAAACCGGTTCAATAAAACGAACAACTGAGAACATCTGTTACAAAAGTCCTAACCCCCATAAATATCCATAAATTCTCATTCGAACTTCTAAAAAGTAAGCAAGAAAGAAAAAAGCAAACCGAAAGCAAACACGCCCTTAAAATCATATCATTACATTTAAAGAGCCGCCCCACAACATGTGCTTTTAACAATTACCCCCCCCTCCCCATCTTGATTGCCAGAAGTGAAATCTTACCTCAAATCACCAAGGTCAACATTTCAAATAACCTATCTATATAGATTTCGCGGTAATGTAACACCATATAGTAACATTAAAAAAATCAAATAAAACGTTCTCATGGAGCGTGTATCTATTGAAACGTTGGTCTGCAGCAGGAATTCTCGGAGTGTATCTAAAGTAATAGGCTGGGCACAGGAGAGCAAATGCGAGCGTATTCCATGTGATACACTAGGAGTGAACGCGCTAACTTTCTTAAGCAATCGGAAATTGAAAAATATGCTTTGTTTGAGTAATAAAGTTTTCATGCATGGTTTAGTACAATAGAAATTTTATACTTCGCTGGCTCAAAATAAAAGTAATGGTAAATAATAAGTATTTTTTGTTCGCCCTTAAATATATTATAATATTTCTTATTTTCTAAACAGAAATAAAAAGCATTAGAAAATTTCAGGCTTTGTTAAAATGTAAAAAAAAAAATGTATTTTATAGATGCAGTAAATAGATGCAGACATAAAACAATTTAAGTCAAAGTTCAAAGCAATTTTAATGTGTCCGATATCTTATAAAAATTACAAAAATTCCATTGAAAAAAAATAAGAAACGATTCTACGTATTTCCATAATTTGTAATGATTTTTGAATATAAATGTCTTAAATTTTTATCGATACTTTTAAAGATAACAGATTTTTTAAAAATAAATATTTCAAATACAGAACTGTTAATCTTCGGTATTATTTGAATGGATCCAAAAACAGTTTTATAAATGCTTCCATTACTTATTAATAAAAGAAATCTTAATATTTCAATAATATTTAATTAATAACGCAATATGCAATTTTCTTTCCTATATCATAAATCGTTTGCGGGTACTATTCCGTAATTTTGCTTTAAAATTTAGGAAAATATTATTATTAGTTAAACAAATCATTTAAGCTTTAAATTATAATCATTTACGATTTTAATTAAATTTTAGGACTTAAGGCTGCTTTGATCTAATGTCAAAGAATCATTTCAAAAATTGTAACAAATTTCAATGGTTCAAAATCACTTGAAAGTTTGTTATATTGTAACATGTACTTTCATTTACGATTAAGTACTCTTAAAATTTAGGAACATTCCAAAAGTGTGTCATATGTTTTAATCATATGTTTAAAGCATGTCACTGGTTTTAAACTTTACAGGTCAAGAGATGACCAGTAAAGTTTAAAACCAGTTAATATGTCCGTATAGGTAATGTAGTAATTTAGAATATATGCATTTGACTACGAATAAAAGAAATTGATTCAAGTATAAATTAAAAATACTGTAAAATGCGTTGTCCTCTAAAATATTGCAGGAAAAAAATAACTGTTTTTCACGAAAAAAATTCATCTATCGTATGCTATTCCTTATCATTACTCGAGCGCAGTTTTAAGGATAGAAATTAAGGATAAAAGATAGTTTTTAATCAACCAATGAAAATCACTCATGCCATAATTCAAAAATATGTTGAAATTAATTACACTTACATAAAAATTATAAGATTCAAAAAAAGGGAACATTTATATTTCTTACATAAAATTTTTAATGTTTTAATGCTTTTTTTTATTTTGAATAAAGTATTTCAGTATGCTTTGCTTATTTCTACAAAACTCTCAGCCCACATATCATAATCAAGTACGTTTCAAGAACCAGTTTAATTGTGAAAGAATCCAGCAGGTTTCGAAATTAAGCCCTTAAGTTGAACAGTTAATTGTTAAAATATTCCACTTAAAATTCTGTAGCAACCATCGTTATAAGGTAAGATAGTTCTTAAACTGAGAAAAGTATGTCATTAACATTAGATGTCTGATATTTTACAACCTACTCGAACGTCAGTTAATTGGGACTCATTATACATTTTTCCAACAATTACTGACACCGAAAAGTGATTAAAAGGTTGAAACCATTTTTGCCAGTGGTTTTTAATGATTGAGCATAGATAATGTAAAAATTAAAGGTCTTCACAAGCAGCACTGACATGTACAAACCCAGACGATAATTAATTGTAACGATGTCGTTTCTTGTGTAATTTCTACGAGGAAATAATGATTTCTGCAGTATAATTTGGAAACGTAGCATAATGTATTGGAAAAAAGTAATAAACTTTCAAAGAAAGAGAGTAAAAGAAATTAAAATTATGAATGAGAAACTGTCAAACATTTGTATTACATATGATCAGTGCATTACTTCACATTAGGTTTAAATTTAAGACTTAAAACATTTTTCATTTTTCTGTAACGTAAAATTAGCATTTGTAAATAAAAATTGGCCAAATATTGATGAAATTTAAATGGATATTTAATTTTTCTGTTACACAGACACGCACACAAATATATATATATATATATATATATATATATATATATATATATATATA